>CM046063.1:2311937-2911937 GCA_025215515.1 Schistosoma japonicum | reverse complement strand
TTTCATTGTTGTTGTTTATTTAACCTGATCTTAGAGATTTCTATCTTCATTAGAATAGTCTTGTAGCGAACACGGAATACTAATACAAAATACGTGAACTTAATTAGGTTAAATCAAATATGAAATACATTTATATTATAAGTTATCGGAAGTTTACGATGCAGAACAACGTTTATATCAACTCAGTTAACTTTGTAAGAGCCGCCATTTGCAGTCAGAAAGTGATATTTCACAGAACTCGACACATTGAAAAAACAGTGAATGTTATATCCAGAACTGGATCACAACTATATAAATTTAACCAAAGACGTAGATATCTGAAATAGCAGTACTAATCAAATTCAGGATATGTCACTGTATGCACTACAATTAAAAACAGGTATTACTCCTTTATTATGACACCAGTTACTCGACTGAGAACAATGAGTAGGACAAATACATATATTAGACATGATAGCGTAGAAGCTCGTCAGCAAGCGTTGAGAACGGCAAAAAATGTCAAGATTATAGAGTTATTGTTTCTGCACTTTAAAACATACTGCTAAAAACTTGTAGCAAAAAGCTAACTAATAGAAATTTAGTACATTCATAATGTCAAGAAATTTCTATAAGAATTCGTGTTTCTAAATTACTCTACAATTTAAGTATCAGCAACATCGTTATGTTTATGATTTTGTCACTATGTTCGATTGTTAGTAGTTATCATTTTAACTTACATCCTCACCTTCCTCTTTGTAAGCCATGGTTAATCAACTGTTATTATATTTTATTATCATACTTGTATGTGTGGTTGTACAGCTCTTAAAAGGGTAATCCCCGCCTTCTCCACCTGATAAAAGATCCATTCAATTAAAGAAATAAAATGTTTTACAGTTTTGCTGTTTACTGTAAAAACAATCAGTTGTGCAGAGAAATTTGATGATCCATGCACATACACTTCTTCTCCCATATGACCAACCATCTCATGAACCGGTATCAAAACGTAGAACAACAAGTGGTTCTGGAAAAAGGAGTTATCATATTTAACGAAACGATACATAAAAGATATCCGACGCAAGATGAACACAGTCAAAATTCATCGAAGCACATTACTAATTGTTGAATATTGATGTTGAAGCTCAGGCGTGAACCAATGAAATGGAGATATAGATATCAGGTTGACTGTAGTGAATTGTGATTCTGAATCATTAAATGACTAACATATTTCTTCGTTAAGTTTGTATATCCATTCACTTGACTACTATATTACATCAAACATGCAAATCTTTATACGTGTGATTGATTCCATGACTCTTATAAATCCCCTTGTAGAATCAGTCTTAATATATGTACGTATCGATACCACAAATGCTTGATAACATCAGAGCTTGTATGTAATTCCATCGCCAGTCAGCAAAATACAAAATGGTTACAACTGCTGTTACTCACACTGAATCGACGTTTTCACTAGGATAATTCTTAACTACAATTGGGAATAATCGATAAAAGTATCAATTGACATAGTGATCGTCATAACAATATCAACCAGCAATTCCATCAATCATATGATCATGAAGATTTAGACATTCTATCCTCATTGTATACTACCGTATATGTCGACAGTCAACACACATTTGCAAGTACACAAAAAACAAATGAAATTTCATACTTTTGCGTTCGTTTATGAAAAACGGCTGAGTTTATTCTTGTTGAGCTAACCAACTGACATTCAATAACATTCAATAGATACTACTTCATTTCTCTAATGAATTGCATTCATTAAACTCTCAATTACTTGTTTATGTTGTTTCATTTCTCAAAACAAACTTGTTTACTCATGAAAAGTACACAATATGTCAGATGAAAACTCAAAATACACAACTTGACATTTCATTAAATCAACTGGGTCACATTTCAAATGATCAGATTACTTAGTGTGTGTGTGTGTGGGTGTGTATGGGTGTATGTGTATAAAATGGTTAGTTAGTGAGTGTGTGTGTGTGTGAGTGAGTGAGTGAGTGAGTGAGTGGAAGTTCGGATTTCCAAGACGTCGTCTAAATAAACAACATGATTTATGATGGATGACATTTTACAAAGTATTCAAGTGAACAATAGATACTCCATCTATTCGGTTCATCAAAATAGGCCATTTATTCATGTCAGAAACGATCACTACAAATTGTTTATTACAACTACACACACATATAGACCAACAATGTTAACTGGTCAATTCATACATCATCAGCATTCATGTTGATGCACAGTGTATTAATGCACACTACAAATATGAAGAGTGTGAAGTCAATCGAATGTAATGAGTGAATCTAGCAAATGAATGATAGAAACTAATCATGACTGACTGGAATTGAAAGCGGAAATGGGTCGATTGTTGACTAATGGATGTTGAGGAGGGAGGATGGAGTGTGAGGAAGTGAAAACATTAAGAACAGCCTGAATAAAAAATTCAACACCGGAAGAACAACAACATTCCACAAAACAAACTCATCATTAATAATAATGATAAATAGGAAGTGTTTGAATATACAACTCAAAACGTAAATATACTAAAGACAAGATGAGGTGATGTAAACACGGTGGGTAGGCGGTTGTTTACCAAGGAAAAAAGTACACTATGAAACATGAGCGAAATTCATGAAATCACTTATCAACTGACATTTATTCAATGAAATAATAAGGGTAGAACAATTATTCAAACTATCCCCAATAGTTGTTTCTATGATTAGAAGGACTGATACCGTCAGTATAATTGTGACACCACATACTGTACTATTATGAAAACTACACATTTCTCTTCCACATGCCTAAAATCTTTCGAAAGAAATTATACTCTCGTTTCTTTAGTTATTACTCAATCACCAACAAATCACACTCGAATTCGTCCGTTGACATTCGTTGACTAAGTTCCCTGATAGTAAGACCATTGAAGCATTCTCAGAAAATAACATTTGAATTTGGTGTATGTTTATGGAACTGACAGAGTCCAACACATTTCTTGTCACTTCATTCGACATCACTGGTCTAATTCAAAAACAAAAATGTTGTTACGTGAAACTCCATCTACATTGTGCATATTAATCTATCAACAAAAATATCACCAGCCTCATTTGAGTTGGTTTGTGGTTTAATCAAAACTCTCCCGTCACTACCTAGTCAAATACATATTGTGCTGAAATGAATTCAGAATTCAAATTGCTACTTCATACACTACACACACTAATGACAGTGAGTTGAGAAATCAACATTCCACATTCATTTCTAATGACAAATCAGCACAATAAATGGCTTCAGTAACACAATCAACAGTATCCCCATATCTCATTAAACAAACACTCGATTCATTTCACGGTATTCTACATAAATTCTCTCATACACATGACATAATATGCAACCGTCAAAGCAATTGGAGACACTGTGGAGCGATAATAACAACCGAAATCATCAAGCATCAACTGCATTAAAAGTGTACTCCATTTATCAGCATCGTACTTATTTTATTTGATGTATGAGCGTATCCCACCATTCCATCAAACATTTTACACTTGAAACTCAATGTCAGCGGGGAAGAGGACAAATTCTACATGGACAAGCTGTGAGTTGAAGGAATAATATGGGGTTTGGAGTGTTGCATGAAGCAAACACGGCTTACTTGTTTACTTGCTCAATTACTCATTACCTTACTCTCCTTCTCGATATGATGCACTGATGAACACAAATCACAACATTCAAACCATATTTACAACAAACCTGCGTTACATCAACAATCCTCCGATGTTACACGTTCATTGATTCGACGTGAAACTTTATGGAGGAAAATGTTATGATCCACTTGTTTATTGTTTCATACATTTCTCATCGACAAAGTCAAATACTCCCAATCGCATAGTGCATATGGTACTCCGTATTGCTGGAATATACACTTATACATGACCTGTGTGCTTTTTGATCAATTCCATCTGATTATCTTGCCCGTGTGACACATTACAACAAGACTGTTAGCAGTAACTGATATTACTTTACGTGTAAACCAAACGTGGCAGAATCCACAGTCACATACTGAAATACTGCATCATCCTAAATTATTACAGGGATTTTGAGCAGTAGTAGAGAAGTTATTAACCACGTAAGTATAACCAGACACATTCACTCACCATCCCAGTATCTTGTTTCTGTCACACTCAATGCACAAGTAAAATTCAACATTGGATTACGATTCAATGAATACGTCACACTAATTAATAAGTTACAATATTGAATTAAGCAGGAGATGGAAGAGAATGATGATTTACATGAAAACTGAAGTATGAAGTGAAGTGTATCACTGAATACCCACGCATCATTTCTTTACTTGGAGATGAAATGATTGCGAGTATGGAAAGTCGCAGATCACCTTTGATTGTAGAATGATTGATCTAAAGCATCCACGTTCTTTGTATATAAGCTCGTATTGTTTTTAGATGGATAATTTTCTCCAGCGGTCATATTGTCTGATTCCTGAATTCAATTATTGTTAATTAGTGGAATATTTAAATCAGTAATCCTGTCATGTAAGGAGTTAGTAAGCATTAACATGTTTACGCGGCATCTTCATACAGAGGTCAATGACCCTCATTTAATAAATTTATGATATACCTGATTAATAAGAATAAGCATAATCACTTTCTATTACAAGAATGGCAACTTTACAGAAACAGTTGAGAATAAATTATGTTCCTCGATATCAAACCCAGTTTGGGTATGAATTAGCATCGACTGCCTCAATTCATAAGTAACATAGATAATGCACAGATTTTACATGTTTGTACTGTCAGTAAAATAAATAAAACAAACATCAGATGGTAATGTGTGCTAGTTGGAAAATGTTGATTACGACTCCATACAGTAGACTGCATATACGACAATAAAATCCAAAGGAATGTAACAACTGTTCTCAATAAAATATCACTGGAAACATGAGGTGATAGGAAGACTTACTCAATGATACTACTGATGAGTGTGTATCATTGTTATCGGCAACTATATCAACATTTCAAATGCAGGTGAATCACCTAACGTCAATTAACATGTTAACTTGAAGTATAAAGTAAAGCATTATGAAGCGTACCCCGGATATATAACCAAGTTGTGCTTGTCGTATAACCAAAGACACTTCTATTGAATGGACCCCACTCTTACGAATGAGAAATCAGAAAGGCAATAAAGGATGGAAGCGAATTTGTATTTGATCGTAAACAGAACTTTAATAGGATAGCAACGTCTAGGCTGGCAAACTAGAGAGAGATGCTACCCACGGTGGTTCGAGTCGTGATCTGGTGGTGATGCGTGACCGCGCGCCTTCAACTAGTAGTGTCCGCTGAAACAAACATGGCCAGCATCAATGTGGAGAGCTTATGCAACTATTTATTTTGGGGATTATTTACCGCTACAAAGTATTCTGTGAAGAAGGTGTCAATAGATTGAATTCTTAGAATGCTAACTACATTTTACACATAACTTCTAAGGGATGTATTCATCAAAGCCTACAGAAGTCATTCGGTTCAGTCTTCACAGCATAATGGATAACATAATCGTGTATGGATTAACCATCTCTTCAATTTAATAGGTGAGTTAGACTGTATTAAACTATTTCAGTGCTATTTGATTATTCATGATTTCAGTTGTTTAAAAATTCCCATGTTTATCAAAAACAATCCGTAAATGATCATCAGGAAATTATAGTCAAAATCAGTCACTAGAACAGCCATTTCAGGTGAAATTCTAATCAAATAGAATAGTCTCATTTGTGACATTGGATTGGTCAGATAAAATACGATTCAATCAGTTTGTAACTAATTTTTATGATGGTCTAACTACATTACATTAATGTGACATAGAACAGGTCCATGTTTGATCAGGCGATTAATTTTTAATCATGTACTTTAAAAATTTCAATCACTTGACTATTTCTTAATCACTAAATATACTAAGTGTAATAATGAGGTTATACACAACAATATTGAATAATCCCAAGTGACTGATACTTCAGTTCAACATTACTTGGAATATTCATACTAATGAATTCACTTAATAACAACCCTACTTCTAGTGTAATTCAATCAGCATAAATCATCTTGACCTAAACGATAGTTTCATTACATTTTACCTTTTGAACTGTCAATATTACTGAATTACCTCATGTCATATTTTGATTATTAGATTACGTAAAATGAAGTCAATTCATCATGTAGGTAACCAACTCAGATTAGAATCTAATTCATTTGTTAAGGCCAATTGATGTAGAATCGAATTCATTAAATCATGAATCATGTTAGCCGACATTTTCCTGGCAAAGCTAGAAAACGGACCACTTGCACAACTCATTAGTAAATTGCCATTCTACTGCCGTTACGTAGATGACACATTCATCCTTTGCAAACAGGATATTAGTCGGTCTGATATTCTCAGGCAATTTAACGAAGTTCATCCGGCTATTAAATTGACATCCGAGAAAGAAAGCGATGGCAAAATAGCATTTCTAGATGTACTGCTCACAAAAAGAACAGATGACTCATTAAGAAGAAACATGAACAAGAAAATCACATGGATGGGACAATATACAAACTTCCTTAGCTTTATACCTATACAACATAAAAGGAATCTATTGAAAACCTTACATTATAGAATAATGACGATATGCTCTACTGACGCGGTTGACGAAGAAACGGAAGCATTGCATAAAACCCTCAGGGAGAATGGCTACCCTAGGAAATTTATAAATAAACATGCTATCTCGAAAGCAAATAGAAAGATGATTCAGACTGTTGAAAAGAAAGCCGCTTTTTGTGAAGCTAGCATACAGACGGGACTCGCCCAGCGAAATGCTAACGTTGAGATTGCGCAGCTCCATTCGGAGAACTTTTCACGCTGGAAAACTGCAATTGGTGTTCTACCCGCCCCATGGTGATACCGAGAATAAAGGATAAATTACCTAAGCTTGTCACCTCATTTTGTATCTATCAGTTCAACTGCTCCTGTGGAGCAAGTTACATTGGCAGATGCTCAAGGAATATACTCCTCCGTGCTCGGGAGCTTCTTCCGGTCTGGTTAACCAAAGGAGTTGTCAGAAGTATTAAAAGCTCAATACTAGCTCACCTTATTCAAATAGGTCATGTGGCGAGCATAAATCAGTCATTCACAATAATATTTTGCGTAAACAGTTATCTGCTAAGATTGGTTAGACTCAAAGTCCTTAAAACGGCAGAGGCGATAGCTATACCGATCAAGAAGCCAGACCTGTGCATACAGAAGAAGTACGTTTAACCTCTTCTTCTGCCATGGCCGACGAAAGATCCACTAAACCAATCACCACGTTAATCATGCGATGATTTAATGTGATTAATGCATATGCATTCTCCCCCTGAATGTGCATTTCCATAATGTTATTATTGTTATTGTTATTTTTAATCAAAGTACACAGAATGAATCTGAATATCACATTTTAAGATCAAACAAATGAACTGTTTGTAATTATGTCTATTATTGTTATTTGTTACTATGTGACGAATTTTGATTATCGTTCACTCCACTCTTAGCCATTCGGTTTCATTTTAAGTAGGATTTGACCTTTGTCTACAAACACTTGATCTAATCGTATTTTACTACCACCCCGTCTCCTATGTCACCCACATACAGAGATACCTATATACACATATTTGATTAAGAATGTTATATCAGCCTCGAAACTGGCTGTTCTAGTGACTAATTATTTTGAACTAATAAATGTAGAACCTGATGAGCATTTGTCGAAAAGAAGAATATTCTTTATTGAAATGTCTTTGATTTTGATAAACATGGGAATTTTTAAACAATTGAAATCATGAATAATCAAATAGCACTAAAATAGTTTAATACAGTCTAATTCACCTATTAAATTGAAGAGAGTTAATTGAAATATTTGAGTAGATTTATAATAGAATAATGAATTGATGAACTAGGTTCCATTTAGTTGGATATATTGTGTATCATTTCTAATCACTGTTCCTTACGAATGTTTCATTCAATACAGTTGAACGTTGATCAGTTTTATTAGAATGATTGTGATGGTTATTTCTTTTGTAATTGAAGCGGTGAATAATCCCCAAAATAAATAGTTGCATAAGCTCTCCACATTGATGCTGGCCATGTTTGTTTCAGCGGACACTACTAGTTGAAGGCGCGCGGTCACGCATCACCACCAGATCACGACTCGAACCACCGTGGGTAGCATCTCTCTCTAGTTTGCCAGCCTAGACGTTGCTATCCTATTAAAGTTCTGTTTACGATCAAATACAAATTCGCTTCCATCCTTTATTGCCTTCTGATTTCTCATTCGTAAGAGTGGGGTCCATTCGATAGAAGTGTCTTTGGTTATACGACAAGCACAACTTGGTTATATATCCGGGGTACGCTTCAACTTATTCTCGTTGTTACTAAGATATTCGAATTCATTAACAGTAAATTAACATGTCTTGTAGAGGCCACTGTTGCCCTTAATACTAAAATGTTTGTACTGCATATTTGTTTATTGATATATAGTCCAAAAAGTTAGATTGTATTGTTCAACTTAACGTTAGCGCGTTGTAAAATTTTTTTACGCTGGATTCTGTCGGTTCACATATATACATATCGCATCTTCGTTTCAGGCTTCTTGATCATATGCGTAATTGGTTAGTGTTGTGCGTGTATAAGTATTGTTATTGATGAAGGCGAGATTACTGACAAGATATATAATTATTTGCTGTGACGAGGTTACTAATCTAGAAGTATAAGTTGATCACAACAGTCTATTACAAGGTCTCACAGAGACAATCACTATTCAAATGTCATCAATCTGATTATTCTTACCCATTCAATAGTGTCATGAACATCCCTGTAAGGTAATGACTATTTAACCTTCTTCCTTTTTGTATTAATCACTTGATTGTCACTAATTGGAACGTTTCAAGTTCAAAGTGTTCTCGTCGAATAACATAATCACCTATCCCAATTTTAGTATACTTGAACATTTCATTATATATTAATATATACTAGGATTACGTAATAACAACCCGTTCCCATTATACATAATATATCCACATACATGTATTTCATGTAAATGAAACTGAAACTCACCTATGATTCAATGCATACCTCGTACTTTGTTATCATTAGTATACTTTTCACTTTCACCTAAAAAACTCACTTCAACATCAATAGTTTTGGCATGTTAAACATTCAAATCCATGAAATACTTTGTACTTTAACAAAACTCTATAGTTGAAGAAATAAAGCCATGAAACAGATTTACGAATTTTTTTTTGCATTATTTGAATCATGTTTTTAATAGAATGACTTCTAGAAAACTCTGTGAAGCATTCAAATGTGTTGACAAATCGAAGAACTTCTATTCAATCAACATTCAAAATAACCTTCTAGATTATTGACATGTAGCTTTTCATTTCATCGACAGATTTAGAATACTACTTACGAAGTGTGCGAATGTAATGATGATTCCATTATTATCAAAAACTACAAATACTCGAGTGTTTCTTATCATATTTGTCACTTACTAGAATGTAGATTTTCTCCATACCTGTCATATGATTTCTGGTTTATGACTAGGAAGAGTATGAGCGTCGAAGTTTCAGGCAGTATTAGTAAAATCAAGTTCAAGATATAACAGTTCTACTTGCAAATTATAATAGTCACACAATCAACCATTAACATTATGGAACATAGAAAAAGCGTTCCCATACGTCGGAATCGCCTTATCTTATTGCACTTTGTAGTTGGATAGGGAGGCAATATCCACACTTAATAGTGTATACCATACAGTACAGTATTGAAGTATGACAAACATTGTTATGTCGGACCACTAAACAAGAGTGAAAAACTCCCAGAACTGTGTTTTAGAACACTATTTCAATTATTTTAACTGTGAGTAATGTAAACATTTCGTTTCAATGGTTGTTACGTTCCTCTTACCCTATCCTCCCGATTAGTATATTTACTCTTAGTATATTGTCTCTACAGTTAATTGGTTGTTTACTAGTTGTCCCTTACTCACTACCACTATTTCCTTTGTTCTGTATTAATGTTAGATTCTTAATTGGTTTGCTGTGCGGTCTGATTTTATGTACATATAAAGGAATGCCTAAAATATAATTCGATTTTCTCTAGTCAGTCAATCGTCTTGTGTTCTCAAATCTCGGGCTTGGGACTAAGTGGGCATTGGGCAGACACACGATTATCGACTAGGCACAGCTAATTGGCATTTGATTAACCAACCAGAATTTCATGCGTCTTAACAAACATACACTAAGTTCATTTAATGCCCTTATCAATAAATTGAATACTTCATACTTCCTCATTGTCAGATGCAACAGTATGTTGTAAACATGATTTATTGATAGTTGGTTGTTATGCCGGAATACAAAGAAGCGTAACAAACTTTCAGAACTGTGTTCGCGAACATTATTTCATTTATTCGAACTGTCTGTAATGTAAACATTTTGTTTCCATTATTGTTACGCTCCGCTTGCCCTATCCTCCCGGTTAGCATAATTACTGTTATTGTATTGTCTCTTGTCATGGACTACAGTTAATTAGTTGTGTACAAGTTATTCCTATTCACTACCACTATTTCCCTCGTGCTGTATTCATGTTAATTTTCTAATTGGTTTGCTGTGTGGTCTGACTTTATGTATACATAAAAGAATGCTTGAGATATAGATTCGATTCTGTCTGGCTGATCTATTGGCTCGCATTCTTCTTATTTCAGCTTGGGACTAAGTGGGCACAGGGCAGACGCGCAAATACAAACTAGGCACCAGTCATTGGCACTCGGCCATCCAACCCCCCATCACCTCCCAAATTTCTCTCGTCATAACATTGGTAATATATTCATACAAGATGATAACAAAGTAGATTACTTACTTTCTTAACTACAATCAATAGAAATTGTATTTCACTTAACATTCAATCAATTCTACTGTATATTCACTATCTCTGCATTGATTAAAGTCTTACAATGATTCTGTTTTGTTTTGTACTGTTTCTCTTATAGTTTTGATTAAGTAATAAGTGATTTCATTCACTGTAAACCAATTACCTTTTAGTTGATTGATTACAAACCATAACTGTAATCAATCAAATTTAACAAACAAACATACAAACAGGAACATTAAACTGTTACATCATACTCACAGAACTCTTCATTTGTTTCCAAGTATATCAAACAATATACATTGTATTTATAGTTTATTAAAAAACATTTTGACAGGGAATATTAGAATATGGATGACATTCACTTTATTTAGTCAACATATCCAACTCATCTATTCACCAACTTCTATGCAAAAATAAGTGAAATGACATCGTCGTCATTCTGATTTCTAAATAAACAATCATAACATTCATATCAGATTTTATATGAGTTAAGTGAAAATGAAAATTTCAATGAAAATAACTGTGGATTTAAACACAATAAATGTCAATGTCAATGTAACATCATCTTCATTGTCTACTACTGACATTAATATTCAATTATCTTGACTATATTTAAGTTGGATTGTGACTGGCAAGTGGAATCCAGGACGCACGTTTCGTCCTATTTGGGACTCATCGGCTGTTTGTACCTGCATCCCAATGTTGATGCCAGTCACAATCCAACTTAAATATAACTTGTGTACTACCACTATATAGAGGCAATCCGCTCAGGATGCACATATGGCAACAGAGGCTGACCAGTTTCAGTCCATTACAAATCAACGGGATGATACAAGCCTATTCTGAATTATCTTGACCGTTTACGTTTACATTAATCATCAAATGAGTTGATTGTTTCAAGATCACAATCACCGTAGTCTGATTTATTTAAATTTACCACTCGTAATGTTAAGTTACAATTATAAATCACTTTGTTAATAAGTTATTTGTATTCAAAAGTTTGTAAGCAATTCATCGCTTGGAATCCCTTTAAGGTTACTGCTAGTACCAATAACTGACAAAAGAGAAGGATTGAGTATGTGGCATGGTTATTAATTCTTAATATGACACTGTTATGACGAGAGAAATTTGGGGGGTGTGGGTGACCGAATGCCAATGACTGGTGCCTAGTTGGTTATTGAGCGTCTGCCCTGTGCCCACTTAGTCCCAAGCCGAAATAAGAAGAATGCGAGCCAATAGATCAACCAGACAGAATCGAATCTATATCTCAAGCATTCTTTTATATATACATAAAGTCAGATCACACAGCAAACCAATTAGAAAATTAACATGAATACAGCACGAGGGAAACAGTGGTAGTGAATAGGAACAACTTGTACACAACTAATTAACTGTAGTCCATAATAAGAGACAATATAATAACAGTAATTATGCTAACCGGGAGGATAGGGCAAGCGGAGAGTAGCAATAATAGAAACAAAATGTTTACATTACAGACAGTTCGAATAAATGAAATAGTGTTCTCAAACACAGTTCTGAACGTTTGTTACACTTCATTGTGGTCCGACCTAACAGACACGATTATTGATTAAAAATGTTGCCTCAACTTCAGATCACCTAGTCAATGGCGAAAAACTTTAATCGAATAACATTACAGGCTTGGATACGAAATTGCATGATTTAATATAACGAATGATTGAAAAATATGTAGTTGCTGTAGATCACTCATTGCACAATCAACAGTGATCAGAAACTTTCCATCCCCTCAATCATTTCATCTCCAAAGTAAGGAAATGATGTGTGGGTATTCAGTGATACACTCCACTTCATACTTCGGTTTTCATGTAAATCATTATTCTCTTCCATCTCCTGCTTAATTCAATATTATAACTTATTAATTAGTGTAACGTAATCATTGAATGGTAATCCAATGTTGAATTTTAACTGTGCGTTGAATGTGATAGAAACAAGATATTGGGATGTTGAATGAATGTGTCAATTATTGGATGATGTATGATACTGTGTACGTGATAAATCCATCCAGTGACGAATGAACTAGAACAAGTGATGTCAGTGCGTTCTGTTTCACCGTTTTATAATTATTCGTGGCCATTTCGAGCAGGATGATATTTGTAGGTATTTTTTCATTTCGGTCAATGGAATGTTGGGAGCGTCGTCTACGTTTGTTGCAACCACCACCACCTACATTAATGCTCAATTATGACAGACTTTGGAGAATGTTGAAAGAATGCTGGAAGTGGCTATATTAGAGCACTTCATCAACCGATGAAGTCATTTATTGTTAGTGTGATATGCGATAAGATATTCATAATAGTTGATTATGATCTATGTGATTGTCGTAATTCATAGTTGGTGACTATGTTGGTTTTTCAAATGTGTACTCACTCCTCTGTCACTCCTTGAATAGTTTATTTTTGACTTTTTTGAACCATATATTCTACGTGCGAATTCCTTCCTAATGTGTATTATGCTAGTTATCCACAAATTTGTCATACCTCCACTGATGCAATAGCTACTTGTATTAATTTAGTGTTTACATTTATGAGGTAGTGTGAGGTGTGTGTATGGCAGTGGACCGACGCACACTGAAATGACTGATTAAACAATGTACACGACTGGTTCACTATTCTTTTGAGAAGATTGTCTATATTTGGAAGATTATCGAAGATGTATTTCAACTTGTAGTGATGTGAATACATATGAATATGAATGGAATGGTAGAATAACTCCAATGAAGTGGATAGATGAAATGAACAAGTAGTTTAGGAACTTAGCTATTTCATCTGTGGTAGAGATTACTCATTTCTAAATATGGTCCTGCATTCCTGATTTACACCAGAGTGAATCTAATGAAATTGTGTCAAATGCTTGATCTACAAACCAAATTGTAATGGTCACTATTCCTTTTATGAAATTTAAACTTGCTATTATCACTCGAAAATTGTCCATATTTGCTTGATTGGTGTGATTTCTGTATATGAGTATGTTGGACATGATTTGTTGATTTCTCGTTTCCAAATGTATTTCATTAACAGTTTCTTGAATGTATTTGTGCTGTATGAATATGCGTGTGTGTGTGGTGTATGAAGTAACCATTTGAATTGTGAATTCATTTCAACATAATACATATTTGACTAGGTAGTGACAGGAGCGTTTTCATTAAGCGAAAAACCAACGCAGATGAGGCTGGTGATATTTTATGTTATGAATTAATATGCACAGTGTAGTAACAGTGAAGTAACAACGTAACAACACTTTGTTTTTGTTTTTGGATTCGATCAGTGATGTCGAGTGAAGTGATAAGAAATGTGTTGGACTTTGTCAGTTCCATAAACATACACCAAATTCGAATGTTATTTTTTGAGAATGCTTCAATGGTCTTACTATCAGGGAACTTAGTCAACGAATGTCAACGGACGAATTCGAGTGTGATTTGTTGGTGATTGAGTAATAGTTATGAACAGGTGAGTATTAATTTTCCGATAAATGTTAGGCATGAGGTAGAGAAATGCGTAGTTTTCATAATAGTACAGTTTGTGATGTCACTATTATACCATCGGTATCAATGCTTCTACTCATAGAAACAACTATTGGCGATAGTTTGAATAATTGTTCTACCCTTATTATTTCATTGAATAAATGTCAGTTGATAAGTGATTTCATGAATTTCGCTCATGTTTCATAGTGTACTTTATTCCTTGGTAAACAACCGCCTACCCACCCGTTTTACATCACCTCATCTTGTCATCAGTATGTTTACGTTTTGAGTTGTATATTCAAACACTTCCTATTTCTCATTATTACTATTGATGAGTTTGTTTTGTGGAATGTTGTTGTTCTTCCGGTGTTGATTTATTTATTCAGGCTGTTCTTAATGTTTTCACTTCCTCACACTCCATCCTCCCTCCTCAACATCCATTAGTCAACAATCGACCCATTTCCGCTTTCACTTCCAGTCAGTCAGGATTAGTTTCTATCATTCATTTGCTAGATTCACTCATTACATTCGATTGACTTAACACTCTTCATATTTGTAGTGTGCATTAATACACTGTGCATCAACATGAATGCTGATGATGTATGAAATGACCAGTTAACATTGTTGGTCTATATGTGTGTGTAGTTGTAATATACAACTTGTAGTGATCGTTTCTGACATGAATAAATGGCCTATTTTGATGAACCGAATAGTTGGAGTATCTATTGTTCACTTTAATACTTTGTAAAATGTCATCCATCATAAATTATGTTGTTTATTTAGACGACGTCTTCGAAATCCGAACTCCCACTCACTAACTCACTCACACACACACACACACACTCACTAACTAACCATTTTATACATACATACACCCATACACTCATACACACCCACACACACACACTCACTAAGTAATCTGATCATTTGAAAATGTGACCCAGTTGATTTAATGAAATGTCAAGTTGTGTAGTTTGACTTTTCATCTGACATATTGTGTACTTTTCATTAGTTAACAAGTTTGTTTTGAGAAATGAAACAATATAAACAAGTAATTGAGAGATTAATGAATGCAATTCATTAGAGAAATGAAGTAGTATCTATTGAATGTTATTGAATGTCAGCTGGTTAACTCAACAAGAATAAACTAAACCAATTTTCATCAACGAACGCAAAAGTATGAAATTTCATTTGTTTCTTTTTGTGTAGTTGCAAATGTGTGTTGACTGTCGATATATACGGTAGTATACAATGAGGATAGAATGTCTAAATCTTCATGATCATATGATTGATGGAATTGCAGGTTTATATTGATATGACGATCGCTATTTCAATTGATACTTTTATCGATTATTCCAAATAGTAGTTACGAATTATCCTAGTGAAAACTTCGATTCAGTGTGAGTAACAGAAGTTGTAACTATTTAGTATTTTGTTGATTTATAGAATTGACCTGGTGTCGGTATACTTATATGAACAATCTCCGTTGGCATATGCACATTTTTTACGCATTACGTCGAATCCACGCTGATTTACTAATTGTCATACCATCATAATCTACAAACTCCTTCAAATTATACAAGCGTGCATCGCGAACTTCTAGGTATGGCTGTGACGTGCTTAGCTTACTCAGATGATTGCGGCGTTCGATACCTAACTTACTGAGTTTAAATTGCTCTGTAAACAACATCTCTAGGATGCTGTTACTTTCAACTGACTAATCCGATCTTGGATGAAGCAGGTGGCTTGAATTCTACTTGTCAGTAATAATCCAACTGAATTCGATAGTATGAAATTCGGTTTATATTAAGATGGTGATCTCTATGCATACTTGATCTTCTTTCATTAACTGAGTGAATGGCGTGTATTTTGTAAGTATTTATTACTGAACCACAATCAAGTTCAATATATCAGTCATCATATTTTAATACAATGTCTACATTACAAAAGTGGTGGTCAATAGTGACAATTTAAATGAAATGTCAATATCGAGTGATGTATTCAGTACGTGGTTACTTACTTACGTAATTGATTTGTTACATTCTAAATTAAAGATTGAATTCATGGTTGAAGAAGATGATAGACGATGAGACAAAAAATTTTGAAGTCATTTCTAGTGTGTGGATTGTTCGAATGTTTTGACTTATTCGATGTTTTCTAGTAGCCACAATTATTTATTTATAGAATACATTCATATTGGACTTAGAAAGTACTTCTGCTAACTTCTACATTCCTTTACATTGATTCACAAGTTAGGTTTTATTACAACTTCATTATTGAGTCATTAGATTTCTGATTTAAACAATGGACTATCAACTGATGAGTTTCTAATTCGAGCACTACTACACTTGATACGAACTAGGCAACTGCAATCCTACATTGTAATTCATGTTTTCTTTACATTTTCAATGGTCATATTTCAACTTTAAACCAAATCATTAATACTTAAGTAAACAATCAACTGAATTCCTATTTCCGAATTGTAATTTACGTGAATTCTCTCTTATTCATGCAATAAAGTAATTGGTTGAATAGATTGGTATTGACAGGGTAACATTGAAAATCATAAAGCACTGGACAGTTGTTTCCCTCTAGTGTGCGACTCATCAGAAGTGCACATTCCTAGATTTCAAACCATGGTCTTCAGGTTGCCAAACACCTAAACCTCTGAACCACTGAGCCAGCCGGCATCCAATCGGTAGAATTCTCATTTCTATCAATTTGAGATATACAGCGCGACGATCATTCATTGTCATTGTTGATAACTGTCTCACTTTTGATAAGTCCTAAACTTCACCACTCACGACTTCTCACTAGAGCTTCAGGTATATCCTGGCGTCAATCACTAGTAAGCTAATTATTATAGTTGAATTGACATGGTTATTTTCGTCTAGATGGGTATTTTATTCGATTGAACATGTCACAGATTGATCTTGGTAGGGTACCACTGAAAAGCAGGAAGCACTAGACATGCGTTTCTTTCTAATGTGGAATTTCTCAGTAGTGTGCACCCAGTAATCAAACTATGGATCCTGTTTATCCTAACTGTACATTTTCCATGTTAATGTGTTTTAAATACTTAATTAAATTGTAAGTAATATGGAGTACTATTATTAAAATATGAACTGTGATTTCAATCCGAAACAGTTAATGTGAATCTACTTGTATATCAAGCTATTTTGTAAAGATGAATCAGCAGTTAATATGTTCAACTTTAAGTTGTGATGTCACAAGTTCGAACTATGTTACCCTTCACTTTGAATTAGATCCCTGTATATCATTACATTAGCCCTTATACCAAATTTACAGTGTGCAACCAAGTACCTAATAATATGATTGGTAAGAGCGGTGAAACAATATATATATATTTGGCTGAAGATAACCGAGAGAAAGCCATGTTTAAAGCAGGTTTAGTATAATCATCAGTAAGGTAAACTTGTAATCTTATGGGTGTTAAAACTTGATCCCATATTCGAAACCTGATCGATAAGTTTCATAGTTCAGTTGTTTCTAAAATTATCCGGAATGTAACTGACCTACCTTACGTATGAAATTCATACAATGATTTCTCAGTGATTGATAGAATCTAATCTACTTTAAGGATTAGATAACTATGAGACTGGTTACTACACACTGATCAGTTAAGTCAATGTTACAGGAGGTGAAGGATTTATACAGACATTTCTTTTAGTTTTCTTATATTATACAGGATTATCGTCCAACTTATTCTAAACTACATGTTACTGTACATTATGAATAAACGTAAAGAATATACACCTTTTATTTGATTAACATGAAAATCCTAAGCATAAACGTGTGTTGTAGGATGAATTTGTATACTCCCATTGATTTGTTATAGACTGAAGCTGGTCAGTCGCTGTTGCTATATGTGCATCCTGAGCGAATTGCCTCGATATAGCGATCCCACTGTGAACATCAACATTGGGATGCAGGTACAGTCCAGCCGATGAGTCCCAAATAGGACAAAACGCGCGTCCTGGATTCCACTTGCCAGTCACAATACAAATTAAATAATAAACGTGTGTTGTATTAAACATATTGGGGTTTAACCACAATCATATTACTCTATCACTAACTTGTGATGTCTACGGTAAGTTCTAATGGGATTAGGTATCTACGTTATGTAATAATTCTTTGTCTTGTAGCATTTATCAGTATAATTCTAGTTTTTCATGTGAGAAATTGATTAGATGAAGATGTAAACCATTAAACTAAGATGGTTAGAATATGTATTGAACATGTTCACCTACTATTTAGCATGAATTGAATAAGTCTATAAGAATTTTAGAAGTAGCTGAATCATGATGTGACATAGTTCAATAAAGTCACTGATTACTGATCTATTCCTGTGATTTATCCTTGTATAACTTGAAATTAATGTGAAAGTTCTATTCAGTGTGAGCATGTTGATGAATGGTTCCCACTGAAATGAGACGGTACAATAGAATATCTAGTTACTTGAAGAACTTAACTAGTAGTTTTGAAAAAACTTTAGAATTAAGTCAACAGTCGATATGATTTGAAGGAAAAACTGATGGATGGATGTACTAGCGCGAATTTGTATCAGGCTCAAAGTTGTTTACGATTAACTGACTTATTAATCATCAGCCAATATCTGAAGTTTTCGAAATTTCTCCAGTATCATGTAGACTAAAAATTTACAGTAATGGCTAGACTTCGATTTAAGCACCCAGGCAATATTACAGTCAGTCACTGATTTGTGAAATGAGGATTGAACTACTCTTCACACTATAAAAAGTAGAATTATAATTATGACGCAAAGTATAATCATAAATGAACAGTTTGGTTATATGAATGTGTTTGAATATTCCCGTCGATTTATTATGGAAGATTCAAACTACATTCGAATTATGTACACATACATGTTGCACAAGTGTGACTTAATAGTCTAGTAATTAACGCAGTGGCGTCCTACACAAAACGGAACTGAATTTGAATTACAGTGTAAAATAAACATTGGGATGCAGGCACATCCAGTTGACGAATCCCGAATAGGATGAAACGCGCTTCCTGTATTTCACATTCAGTCACAATTAAACTCAAACAATACTTGAACGGTTTAGCTTTTCGCAAGTTATATTCAACGTGACCATCGATTTATTATATTCAGTCCAGTAATATTGACGTCCTACTATTGGTATCTGGATGCACTGTTACTGATTAATAGACTCCATTTCTTTTGTTTCTAATTCACTTATCAGTCGATTACACAAAAATCAGCCGATGCAACTTTTACCATCATTATCATATCTGTGCATACGTTTATACATAACAGTTACATTTTGGCACAGGGAAGATGACCGTTGAATCATGAAGAATAAGAATCTTCTGCAATGGTAGATATCCAGTGAAAGAAGTCAAATATGATACTTCGGTAGCCTTTGAGATCTTATTATTTAGGGTCCTATCTGGTGATTTATTTTTGAACTTAAAAATCTTCTTTAACTTCTATTTATCATGATCACAAACAACAAACTGTTGCATATTATCACATCGATGCACATCTAGCAATCTACTTATTCTATTGTCCTAATGTATGTTGGTCATTTAATGCATTTCTTGTCTATGAGAGTTCAAAGGACATACATACTTGGTCGGGTCTACATTGTTTACATTATTCAACCAAACAGATTTCATCTTATTTCCTTATCTTTCATGAATGTAGATCATTTTGATAAAAATTAAGTTCTCTGAGCTGGATAATTTAACTACCCCGACCATTTATCGTCATTTTGAACAACTTCAACAGTGGAAACTTTTATCAAACTTCTTTTAGTATCCATTTTCTGTTTACAAGTTATTAGTGTTAAGTATTTGTCTAATATTTGTCTTATGCCCGATGTTGTATTAAATAATAATTACCTTCCATAACCTTTACGACCACTACTTTATCTACATTTGAATATTTGGAAGCATTCAGTAGATAACGTAATCGGAAAAGATGGTCTTCTTCGCTGAATCATCTTCATTTTTCTTATTGACATTTCTTTTATTATCTTAAATGTTGACTATTAGATTATTATGATGAATAATCTGGATATCGAAGTTGATCACCCACGAAGTTATTAACTGACACAGATCATACATACAAAGCAGTCAAACTTCTACTAGTTACAATCAAAACACATCAGTGCCTATCTAATTGTAGAAGTTGCCATTCTGATTATTCCCCAGAAGGTTTGTAGTGATGACGCTGTTTCTGTATTCTTTTTTGCATTCACGTGTTTTATTCGACAGCTCTCTGATCACGAGAATGAACTGAAACTTTCGGTATGGATTACTAAACTACATCCATGATGGTGTATCCATCAATTTAAGACTAAAAATTGAAAAAAATTGTTAATTGAATTAAATCTGATAAGATCTACAAGATATTGAGTTACGTCATCTTTGGGATTTAAAACAAGAAGTCTGAGCTGACAGACAGAGGCCAGTTCTACTGCAGCTTCTTTTTATTCTACAGTACTTTGATGTTAATTGACTACCTCCTAGTTTTTTTCACACAATCACAGAGTCAAGATATAATGCCTGATTTAGAAGCCACTAAATAACGTTAATAAAATATAACCAAAACATCGAAGTTAATGACATCATCACTGTCATATCTGTTTCCAAGCCAAACTTCAGTATAGCTAACTTGATATTTCTGCCTGGTCCCAGCTTTTCTTTGAAGAAAACAATGGCGGAACACAGAGAAATGCTAAACATCCTCAGCTTGGTGAAACCAAGATTAACAAGGGTGAAAGAAAACTACTTCCCTCCAACAGCTGTAAGGCCTGAAATGTTGCAGTTAGACCTCAATTATGATAACCCCAAATATGTCATAATCTGATTCAGGTTTTGTTATTATGTACAGATTGATTTCATCCGTCACTTTAAAATAGGCAACCACTTAACCACGTAGTTATACAATTTATCTACTGCTACTGTTACTTCACCATAACGCATGTAAACACAAACTAAATACCTACCAGTCTTACCAAAAGTACTCGGAATTTCTAAAGGCACAAAGTGCATTCTATACTTATTGATACCAAATTACAACTGATTAAGTATGGTTTAGATGGCTTGTGTGTTATTACACAGTAAAATAATATCAACCTCATACTCAAAATGTTAACGTTTCTTCTCTGAAAAGCAGATCTACACAACCATCAGCATTTATTTCCTTCATAGCTATTTATAGGATGTGATTGATGGGAAAGTTGCAGAGGTTCGATAAGATTGCTCAACTCTGTTTAACCTAGCTGATGGAATTAGACAACGGAGGAAGTTGGTTGCATATCCTTGCTATGCCTGACGTTTTTATTTAGAAGGCCATTAATAGGTTATTGATCTCCTCAAGTCCACTCTTCTTCAACAAATAATCCCAGGGAACAGTTATATTCAACTAATGAAAAATACAAATCTCGCACAATTTGCAACTGTAGCACTTAATGTTATACTAACGAGCTTATCTACTTATAAAGTAAATAAGTAATATAATATTCATGTCTTCCAAAAAGGTTTTTAAGCGACTTGCAATCTAATTGAGTTGAGATGGTCTGTGGAGATTAGCAATATGTTTTAGTTGATTGAATTCGTTACAGATTGATGTAAGCATGGTACTTTTATAAAGCAGGAAGCACTTGATAGATATTTCGTTCGAATATGGGACTCCTCAGTAATATTCACTCTAGATTCCAACCAAGGGACTTCAGGCTAGTGAATGTCCTAAATGTCTACACCTACTGGACCAATATCCAATAGTGGAATTTCCACTTACATAGATTTGTGGTATAAAGTGTGACGATCTTTTACTGTCCTTAGCTATAACTGTTTCTCTTCGATAAGTTTGAACTCCTGTTAATTGATGGAAGTGGAAATTCTACGATTAGATATTTGTCCATTTGTGCAGAAGATTAGATGTTCTCCAACCTGAATCCCCCGGAGCAGAATCTAGAAAGTGTACTTTTCGAAGTGTTTTTTTATTAAGACTAAATAGCTATCTAGTGCTGCCTAGTCTTTACTGGCACCTTGCCTACATTATTCTGTGACGAATCCAAACAACTAGACTTAAAATGTTCTTAAACATAAAACGTTGTAGGATCTACTTGATATAATTCTGTTTGACATGATCAAAAACTATTAAAGTATCATCTGTATTCATACACTGCATCTTTCAAGGTAGGTACCAAGTTTAATTGTAAACATAACATTCTACACATCAAGAAAACACCAGCTTATCTATTAGTTCAGCTGTATTCTTTCCCAAATTAGTAGTCTTTCTAAATATTGTATATTATTGTCGATCTTGTCAGCTTTGTCAGATCATACTAGGTGAAACATTGTGATCATATTCCAACACAGAGCAACTAAAACTCTCACTCTTCAGGAAGTCATTGTTAAATTCTCTCTCTGAGTCCATTTAAATATCCGATTCCTCTTAACAATTTTAGTTGCTTTTTCTATTTGGCTGCTTATCATCATTCCTGAAATATCACCTCTTGTCATCTCACTTATCATTCTTTTAATGAATAGTCACATAGAATTCACGCTTAAAAATAAGCTTAGAATTGATACAGTCTATTAGGATATTCTTCGATAGAAGTGTGAACTTGATTTTATAGTTCTGGATAACGCAACTTGTTCCCGGAATTACGAAAATTCTAACTAACAATTTGGAGAACTGTTTCATTAGACCTGAGGTTAAACTTCACTAATCTTAGTTGTTAACAACGGCGACACATAAATGATTTCGATTAAGGTGTAATATCAGAGGATATTAGAGTTATGAAGGCAGTTGTACATACTGTGGATACGTGCTTCCTCTTAAAGTGGCTAAATAAGATATTAGGCTAGGTATGGCTTTAACTAGCGTCAGGCCGATTACACACTCAGTCTTTGTAAGTAAATTCGATATATTAGCTGTATACTTTTAAAAATACTTTTCGGTTGTGATGTAATGGCTAAAACATTCATTTGCTTCTGCGATTCATGGATGGGTGACTGTTCTTACAATCGTTTAAGTATTATCTAATTCAGTAATGGAACTAAATAAATATTTGTTGATAATACAATATCAAGCATTTCATTCAATCAAAGTCAGTCAGTTTCTTTTGTACACACAGTTCCGGTTTCTGAATGTATATGACAAGTCGCTTCGGAAATACATAGAAGATAAAGACTTACAAACTTTGTACGCCCTTACCGACTGTGTAGATAACTTCGAAAAAAAATTACGAATTGAATAATTGGCCAATAGTTACAAGATGTTATAGGATCGCACTTCTAATGCCATTATTGCTGTAACCTTTCGATAACCACACAGGTCTTGTCACGAACTTTACCTTGAATTTCTTACACACAATCCGCTAGATGATGATTTCGTTTTATTTCAAATAGTGCTAGAACAATGCAGGTATCTATAGAATATTGGACACATTTCATATTTAGTTTAAAACATTTTACATCTTATGATATAATAATATAGAAAGTGGAGTCCAGGAGGCCTGTTTCATCCTATTTTGGACTTGTTAACTAGATGTACCTGCATCACTATGTTGAAATTCTGATGTTTCAAATCAATCCTCAATTTTAGTTGGTATCAGGCCTATATGAAGTACATTTGAATTACTTTACATCTGATGTGAAATGTACGGTTTACTTTTGAAATGTTATGTTGAAATGAAGTGATATGTCAATCATAAACAATTAACTCTAGCTTATCTCTCATAATGCTCACTAATTTGATGGTGCTATTCTATGTAACTGAATGTTGATGAAACTGTTAAGTACGAATTCAATATTATGAATTAATATAAGTTAAATAACTACTTAACTTAAAATGGGCAGATATTCATTATTAGTATGGCACTCCATATGAATGAGCATTCACAAATCCAACAGGTAATCGGGTCCATGTCAGTAAGGTCTCATACCAAATGATTAATCGTTTAATTACTGAGCCAATTGGCAATTTAAGGTTGATATTTTTAACTACTGTCAATCTATTCTATATTGTGAAAAGTCATCTATTACCAGTAGTGGATAAATGCCTTATATCCCATTTGGTTAAACTCTACTGATCACGTTTACTTCCTAGAACTTCAGAGTTTATCTCATGAAGTGACTAAGCACTGTTGAGGAGTCTCACACTAGAAATGAATAGCTATTTACTGCTTTGAGGTTTTCAATTGCTATCTTAATTATACTAATTCATGATATTCAATTTAAATTCTATTTTTCTTAACTACAGACAATAAAATATTGATCACAGCAGAACTAGTTACTATTTATTAACTTAATAATCTCCATGGAATAATCTGAACTAAGGATTAGGCAACCTAACGAATAATAGAAGGATGAATTTGTATATTCCCATTGATTTGTTATAGACTGAAGCTGGTCAGTCACAGTTGCTATATGTGCATCCTGAGATGATTGCCTCGATATAGCGAATATTCAGAAGTATTATTTAATTTGCATTGTGACTGGCAAGTGGAATCCAGGACGCGCGTTTCGTCCTATTTGGGACTCATCGGCTGGGTGTACCTGACTGACCAGCTTCAGTCTATAACGAATCAATGGGAATATACAAGTTCATCCAACTATCAATTCGCCAATTTCACAAACGTGACTGTCTGAACTCAGTAGTCTAGTGGTGTACGCAGTGTCGTATGACACGAAACGGACTGAGTTCGAATCCCACTGTGAACATCAACATTGGGATGCAAGTACATCCAGCCGATGAGTCCCAAATAGGACGAAACGCGCGTCCTGGATTCCACTTGCCAGTCACAATACAAATTAAACTAGCGATTAATTTTTACGATAACTTAGTCATCAAGAATTGACATAAATAGAATGAATTTAAATCTATACGTTGATTTATCATGAATCGGATTTATCATGAATCCAGCTGACAAGTCACATATAAATCAAAACGTATCTCCTGGATTCCGCTTGCCAGTCACAATTCAACTGAAACAATACTCAGGATCTTACAGTTATAAATCCATGAAAATTTCAATAAAAGGGTAAAATTAACGGTATGCACGTCAATATGTTAAATGACTTACATAGTTAGATAATTATCCATGTTAGAATGATAAACTCTCATAGAAAGTGCAGTTTAAACATATTCAAAGTTTGTTGGTTGTGAATTTTAAAGGTCATTTATGAACATAGGTAGGAAAAAAATGCTGATTGCCTAAAGGTGATGAACTGTAATGACCGTACTCAAAGGTGTTGGTTTCATGGAGGTCGTGACTATGTACTTCCATGGTTGAGAATAGGAGCAACAAAAACCATTAATAGCAACTCACTTATCATATTTCGTAGATAGCGTGCACCAGATCAAAATATATAATGTGTTTTATACCTACTTATTGGATCATGATGGCTGTTGGTATACGTGGTTGAAATTATGGCGATTAACTTCAGGAAACCTAAACTATACATTCAAGGAGATATATTCAGCCACTTAATCTACCTTGGACCACGGTTATGTTACCCTCCTAAATAAGCTGACAATTAAAAACTCTTACTCCATAAACTTTTTTTTTGTTTATCTTTATGCTGTCTCATTATTAATTACACATTAATCCTTCTCACTTCCTTACAATTTCTTATCATCATGATTAACTTGACAACAGTAGTCGATGCAATAATTCACGGATTTTAACATGTATCATTGTCCAACAATGTAATCCATTCAGTCTATTTGATTTTACTAATTGATCTGAATTAGGCAACCAATGGATAGCTGTTTCG
Organism: Schistosoma japonicum; assembly: GCA_025215515.1. Classification (NCBI taxonomy): domain Eukaryota; kingdom Metazoa; phylum Platyhelminthes; class Trematoda; order Strigeidida; family Schistosomatidae; genus Schistosoma; species Schistosoma japonicum. The sequence goes on along the minus strand of CM046063.1, from coordinate 2,885,701 downwards.
TCTATATATGAAACCAGATACTAGTGAACATCCACAAGTTTCACGACTGAATCCACCTTGGCATTTTCAGTCTAACCAGTGAACGCTTAACAGTTTGACTACTGAGCTGGCATCTGACAGTTGATATATCTAGCTCAGTCAACTCACAATATATTATATACATATCCATCCATTGCCATCTATAGGTTACGGTTTCACTTCCAACATGGTCGAACTTCACTGGTTAATCTCCTCATCAGAACCTCCTGAAATTAACTGAAATTGATTGTAATTAAGAAACTTACATCCTATAACCCACTTTTATATGTCATTATTCTGATCACTGTTATGAAATGTTCATGAGTTGATAACTGTAACAGCCTTCTGGTGAAGTTATTGTAAGCATCTAACATTGGTACGAGAATATCTTTCTTATTGTTTTATCCCCTAATTATATAGATGTGATAACATTACACCTACTATACTTTCTTCACTAAATAAAGTAGTATATGAAATTTACAAGAAAATATGAATCAAATGGAACTATTTTCAGACTATAACATCAACAATCACTTTGTTTACTCTCATCAATTCATCTTAGATTGCACGTTTAAATACAAAGTTTGAAATAAACAGTTGTTTGTACATACATCATTTCTACATTGAACACTTCGTAGTAATTAAAATGACTGAAGGACAAAAGAATCTCTTAGAAGTTGTTCTCATTGGTGACTAACTTCAGAATCTTTCTAAAGTTCTAGTGAGAATTCGTAACTGGTATAAGGTAGAATTGTCGACAATAAGACAGTTGTCATCATTGACAATGGACAGTTGTCACGTTATATTAAAAGTTAATAGGAGTTGAAATTTCATAGTTTGAAATCAGTTGTTCTTGTGGTGCAGATATTAAAGAGTTTTTTGCAAGACCTGAAATTTCTAAATACGATTCCTTGCAGGAATCTAGGTTGCTGACTGACATGGTGGAAATTTATACTTCCTGCTTTTCAGTTGGACCCAACAAATATCAATCTGTGACGAATACAGCCAATTAAACTTAATGCTTATCCACATGAAACCATCTCAACTGAAATATGACTTTCCATGAAATATTTTATTGTCTACTAAATCTAGTCAAATCGTAGTTCATATATTAAAAAGAATGAAATTCTTAACTACTTATTTAGGAAATAAGTAAACTGAGACTACATCACTTAATAAGTTAATGAATAAGTTAAATTATTCAAATTTGTTACTTTTTAGATGTGAAACATCATTTTTCACATGTTACTTAATAAGATTTTCTTCAATAGAATAATAAAATATCTACATTTTCAACCATGTTATATGCACAGAACAGAAATGAAAGAATCTAAAAGTAAGAAATAACCTCGGTTGTGTGATACAGTCGTGGAGAACTACTGCAAACATCCTCAGGAGAGTACAGGTATTTATCAACAACTGTCTACGCAGAATATCGAATGCCTGTTGGCCGGAAACCATCAGCAACAGCCTACTATGGAAGAGAACAAACCAACTTCCACCTAAAGAGGAAATCAGGAAACGACGTAAGAAATGGATAGGACATACATTGCGCAAATCATCAGACTGTATCACGAAACAAGCACTAACTTGGAATCCTATTGAAAAACGGAAAAGAGGAAGGCCAAAGAACATACTGCGTCGAGAACTGAAAGCAGACATAAAAAGGATGAACAGTAACTGGAGACAGCTGGAAAGGATTGTTGAGGACAGAGTTGAATGGAGAATACTGGTGAGCGGCCTATGCTCCTCCGAGAGGGGTAACAGGCGTAAGAAGAAGAAGAAGATGTGATACAGTAACTAACTAATAACAATGTCGTAAGTAGTTGGAAGCAGTCGGTGTTTCATATAAGTCACGTGCTTTGTTTGACAATCATTAACAAGGCTTCAGATTTTAATGAGTATCAGCCAACTTTATAGTTTATAGATATTGTCAAGAAGTCGTTTTCATATTCAAAGAATAATAATGTTGAAGTGAAGTAACTGGAAGTAATCGGAACTAGGAATTAGATTTGTCAGTAGGTCCCGTTTTGTATCTCAAAGGATTTGATATAAAATATGTAATTCAAACCACTTTTAAAGAGAACTGAGCTATTTAAGTGACAATTGTTTCCTTTTCATGGAAATGTATAACCGATTAATAAAGGTTTGCATTTTGTATTTTGAACACTGTCACTATGTAGGAACAAATTTGAATGTATATCAAGTTCTTTATACTGCTGGTTGAATTCTGTTGATTAGGTTGTAGTTTGATCTGACATCACTTGTATTTTATAGAGGTAAAAGGTGTTTTCTCAGTAGTCGGCAGAGAACCTTTAATAAACAGAATGCAAACAGCCCTATAGACTACTTGAAGACCATACATTTGGTTACTATATAGTGATCAATCAATGTACACATCACACCTCTCCGAAGTATTAGTCGCGGACTAAATAGGTAAGAGGTAACAGTCGTAGACTGTGAAACTGGGTGACCTAGGATCGATGTCACAGAAGGGGATATAAGTTACCTCGACGATTGTGAATACGCCTCGTTGACGAGTGCTGAATAACACGAAACCTAGATCCAGGCCTCTTTTTCAAGCCACTCTTAAATCATCATCTATAGTAATTTGCACTTTGGTACAAGTCTTTTTATCTTGATATCACGTCCGCATATCTGAAAAAGTTAGTATTGGTTATCACAACTTATAAATAGTGAGCTGTTTAAGAAATTCTAGTCAGTCACGACTTTTCACTAGAGCTTTAGGAATATCTTGAAGTTACTCACTGCTGGAGTTCAGACTTATTGTAAGTTAGACAGTTTTTACCAATGACAATCGATCATCATTGCCTTATATATCATATAATGATGGAAATAAAAATTTTACCGTTAAATGCCAGCCTAGTGATGCAGAGGGTTAGGTGTTAGCCAACTTGAAATCTCTAGTATGGAATCTCGGTTGTGCACTGATGATGAATTCCATACTAGAACAAAACAGCTGTCAAGTACTCCCTGGTTTCCAATGATACCCTACCAAAATCAATTTGTGATGAATTAAATCAAATAAAACATAATACCAATCTTCAGAAACCACCTTAAACCAATTATATATGAAATTAGTCAAATTCTTATTTCTATTTAACGTAAACACTAATGAAGTGTTTTACAATAAGAACAAAAGCTTTTCGATTAAACCATTACACTTAAAGAATTCACCAGTTGCATAACATCTACAAATTATTGTATAACATTCTAAGAAAATCTGACGTTTTCATGTTTTTATGATGAAATCGCATTACCATGCTGATTAGTTAACAGGAAAGATACTTGATCAGTGTCCCATTCAGAAGTAGGCAACCAAACTGAACATACTTTCATAGTAGAAAGTTAATTTATGCTTTAGAATAATCATAAAGAAGCCACTGGATTAGAAAAATTGTAAAACACAGTGAAGATAAAACAAGATCAATTTGTGTACGGAATTAGGGTGGAAGGAAGGTTACAGAGGTAATCGATAGGAAACTACAATCCACCTGATTCCTGCATTATTTTAATATTCGCTAGTTAGACATACCTGTATTCTTAAGAGAACTACTACTTCCTGGTAGATATAAACTCATATCTTTAGGTTTCACAGTTTGCAAATTTTACCACTTAACTATTCGGTGTATGACTGACCCACATTAGCATTGAAATACTTACATAAATTCATTAGTATGTACTGAACAATGTAATGCATGTCTTTTTTGATTAATACTAAATCATATGAAGCTTAAGTAAAGCAAAATTTACTGTAAAATATCCATAAACCAGCTTTCATCAACACACTTAGTAGATACGATGTCAAGTTAGTTTGACTAGTGGCTACATTACAACACTATAAAATAACTAAATAGTAGTCACCACTCAGTGATGTAGAATAGAAGTGTTGTGAACAGAAAAACAACGGAAGTTATTTTTGGGAACTCTATTCAATTTATTCAAAGCTCGTGAAAAAACTAACACTTATTTTCGCTCTTAGTTCACTCTACTAATCCTAAGCTTCCGTTTGATGTATGACTCATCGTCATACCATTTTCTGTTCCGAAGTTATTGTAATTTAAACGTAGCCTTTGCTACACCATTCCCCGACCTTTATCCCCTGTTTCGGACATATTTGTATTTGCAAATTGTTCTACGTTGTGGTCCTGTAAATCATCTATTTATTCATGCATTTTTGTACACTAATGGACAATCGCATGGCTATCGTATTGGAGTGGTATTAGCAGGTGGATAAACGTGTTCCAGCCAACTCGTCTTCTCTCTCTCGCGCTAGAAAACCAATCAGGTGAACGAATAGTTTTCCGTCTTTCTCTCTACCCCTAATTAGTTAGTCTAACCCGGAACTCACGCGATATCATCCTCAAGGTTAGTCATTCGACCTATCACTGTCAAGGTCTTGACCTACTTATCGACAAGTCGCTTAATCGCACATCATATTAGTGGGTGGATAGAACCAAAGGACACAACAAGAAGTAATAGAAGTTTAGGGTAAACTATCACTAAATCATTCAACAGAAAAGAGCATGCTAACAGTTACTATGTGTTCTCTGAGCTGAATGTCATATTTATTAAACTTTCTGTGTTATTCTGGAAGACTTCATCTGTATAAACTTCTGAGAGAAGAAAGCAACTAGAATTTCCAATAGTTTACTCTATCAACCTTGAATTTGATTGATTGTTGTTAATATCAGATTAACCACTTTTTTTTCCTACATTTATTCTGATCCCTTTCTGATGTGATTCATTGCATCATGGTTGTTTATTAACTTTCTAATTGATTGATACACCGATTTATTTCATTATGTTTAGTGATTGTTGATTAACCTGAATTCATTGTGTTTACAACTACCTTCATGCACTGATATAAGAAAAGATACGTCGTAATGAGTTGAAGGCTAATTGGTGCACAAGATGAAAAGATCTGCTGATTTATCTAACGTAATGTTTTAACACAGTCACAATGATTTAGTTTAGTCATCGTTATTTTATTCTATGGTTTGTATAGAATTGATCGTATCTGTGTGGTCGTACTGTATAACATTATTAGTATTCAGGTTGTAGAGAACCTGGATACAGTGGTGCTAATAAGTCCACTTACTGAAAAACTAATTTAATTGAAATTACTGTCATATTGTAGGATATATTGATAATTGTGTATAGTAATTGTGAATTCGATGGTTTATTAATGCAGCTGACTCCTAATAGAGTCAACAGTTTGGTCGTAATTTCTGAATCTTGTTATTCGTAATATAGTTAGATGATCCTATTTGTCGGTTTGTATGTTTGATTTTATATTTGTCGATGATCATCAGATATGCTTTTTGGTAATAACTAATGAAAGAGCAGCATTCCTACAATTGAAGAAACATCCGGGAATCAAAACAGCTACCAGCCAACATCATAGTCACAATTTTCAATACAAACTTTAAGACACTTCCATTGTATATAGAATTACGGAAAGTATCCTTGAAAAGACAATTATTATTTATAAACAGCTGTTTGTGCAAGATACTTCAGATCTGTTGACTAGATATCAACAACAAAAACCTACTGCAGTAGAGAACAAGCTAACCAAAATCTAGATTAGGAATAAATTAGGAAAAGATGATGGAGGTGATTCAAGCTATGTATAGAGAAAATCATTGAACTGTGTCACAAGACAAGCACTAACTAAGAATCTCCGATTGGAAAGGAAAACGGGAGGACTGAAAGGACGTCGCTTCTGGAATCGGTGCCTACATGGTGTTGACATGAAAAGAATGAACAGCACTTAGAAAGAACTAGAATATGGAGGCCAGGACCATAGTTGGTTGCACATATGGGTGGAGTGGAGAATTGAATAACTTGGTTTAATTCGTGATTGATATTGCTTCGTTGCTTGTCAGAATTTGTTGAACTTCTTCAAAGTTCTAGACATCTGAGTATCCTAATCATTTGCTGGTTTGTGTTAAATGGGTAGTATGTCTTCATTCTTTAGCTGATCTGAATATATCTTACTATCATCTTATTTGTCTATGGTAACTGTAGTGCGTCATTTGATATTTCAAACTACTACAATGTCTTCTGTAGTTCATAATTGCTAGAATGCATTTTGCATCTGGGCGGTTAGTTGAATGTGCCTGTTCATTTGTCATACTAGAGTTGGTACTAGAGTTGTGGTACTAGAGTATGTCGCAGTTCCTGTTGAGTTTCTTTGTCCACCTCTAAAGTTTTCAATTATGACTCGTGTACAGTGAAGAATTTTAACGTTGAAGCATTTCACTTATTGTAATTCAACTCGCTATGGTGAAAACACTTTTTTTTACTGTGGTTGGAAGGTTGATCTGACAAGATGAATACACAATAATTAATAGCTTCTTTAGTTAGTGGTTTTGTGATCTTAACAAGTTAATACGTTAATGAATACCTTAAATTAAATACTATCACTTTTGGTTGTTTTGGTAACCAGAACCAGTGGAAAAAAACTGAGGATTCAAATGATTTGGAAACCAATCTAAATAGACTAAAATACAATAACAACAATCTCAAAACTTCATACAAACATTACACCATAGATCAAAAGCACACTGTAGCACAAATATCACACAAAAAATGAAGGAGAATATGTAATGAACTAGAGACCCTAGGTCTGAATTAGTTGACGAATCCAAGTCGGTGGCCTATTCTCCACGTGAAAAAACAGGGAAATCAATACAGAAACTACAATCAGACTATTGATACCATTAAATATATTCGTCATGTATAAACCAAATTCAATTCAATTAATTCAATCCAAATCAAAGAATAAGACAGTAAAATATGACGAACCAGACTGTTATCTACGAATTGAAGTAATTTAACTCAGAAAATTTATAGAAAAAAGCAGAAGACTGTCTTTGTCTGTGCCTACATGAACACCAGTTAGCTGTCTTACGGCGCAACATACCTTTTCTAAAGTCAATACATACTAGTAATCATGGATACACGTTTGGCCTAAAAGTAAATGCTGGGAATATTGACACAGGGAACATGAAGATGACCTGAGCAGTTTGTAGAGGTTTGATATTCAGATCTTTCGGCAGTAAATAAACACATTGAAATAAATGGAATTTATTAACCAATTGGAAAACTACTATACAGAATGCAATGCTGTGAATGAAGTCAAGTAGGAAATAAATCAAAAGAAATAAGTCAAAAATGACAGGACGACGACCAGTCAGATTCAGGGTAGACAGAAGAAGAATCGAGTAGTTTGTAGAGAAAATCTCGAAGTTTCTTTCGATCAGAGGTTCATCTTGATTAAGTCGTTTAGAATGACAAAGAATGTTTTGGTAATTCAAACGTCCAGGTCAGAGAACGTAGTATGATTATTATTACGAATATTTTTTGAACTAGATGTGTAAGCAAATATAGTTTAACTATACAATTTTGATGTATTTGAAACTTCTGTTGAATTGATATGAATTGAAATTGATCATATATAACCGTATGTGTATTCTTAGTGGATTGCTTTGAAACACTGATAGTACGTAAATATCATTTGAGTTGAATCGTGACTGGAAAGCGAAATCCAGGAAACACGTGTCTCAATGTGAATATCAATAATGGGATTGTTGTGACATCAATAACTGCTATTATTGATGCATGCTATCAGTTAAGGGATATAACCGTGTTACAATGACAAATGCTAATCAGAGTATCTGGTCGTCCCATGTATTTCTGCATGATGCCCACCCGATCCTCGGCCAGAATATGTAGAACACTAGCTAATAAATCAATTAGACAAAATCATATTATACTACAGGAATCCTCTTACACATGCACAAAACAATACCATACAGTCAACCAACTAGAAATTTAACAATAATGCTAAACACAAGATAGTACCTGTGAATAGAGGCAACCTGTAAACAACTAACTAACTGTAATTCATAAATAAGAGATAATATACTAACAGTAAATATGCTAAACGAAGAAAGGATTAGGTATGCAGGTCATGATAATGTTAGAAATAAAATGGTTACTTTCAACACAACTAAAATAGTCTTCTAAAAAATATTTCTGAAAGTTATTTATTCTACTTGAATCATCCAATCATATAATAAAGATATAGGTATATGTAACTGACGAGTCCAAATTAGGACGAAACTAGTGTTTTGCATTTCATTTGACAAGCATTATTCAACTCATATCATATAATTTAACTATAAAAATTTCAATAACATAACAGACAATTGATATTCTTATATTATTAAACATGATTATTTTGTAGTAGGATGAATTTGTATCTTCCAGTTGATTTGTTATAGACTGAAGCTGGTCAGTCACAGTTGCTATATGTGCATCCTGAGCGGATTGCCTCGATATAGCGATTATTCACAAGTATTATATAATTTGTATTGTGACTGGCAAGTGGAATCCAGGACGCGCGTTTCGTCCTATTTGAGACTCATCGGCTGTATGTACCTGCATCCCAATGTTGATGTTCACAGTAGGACGAAACGCGCGCCTTGGATTCCACTTGCCAGTCCCAATACAAATTAAATAATGATTCTTTTGTCTTATTGTAATATACTACTATTAAGTAGCTTATATCATTCATTTGAAAAGTCTCATAATGAGAACAATATTTTCTATTGTTCTATACATAATTTTATTCAATTGTCAATCAACATAACTAGTCAGTGTGTATTAAAATAAAAGTAACCTTCTAAAAATAGTTATTACGTTTGTTTTTTTTGTTTTACACAACTTTTCATGTTTGAATAGAAGATAACAAATGTTCATTTGTATCCACGGGAATGTTATTAGATTGATGCATAGAAATTATGGATTAGTGATAATTGACAAAAGCATGTTAGGTGTTTCATTTGAATAGAAAACTTTTAAACAGTTTCTATTCATTTAGAATAGGCTTGTATCTTCCCGTTGATTTGTGGTGAACGCCGTGGTGTTTGACACGAAGCGGACTGAGTTCGAATCTCAGTGTGAACATCAAGATCGGGTGCAGGTACATCCAGCCGATGAGTCCCAAATAGGACAAAACGCGCGTCCCTGGATTCCACTTGCCAGTCACAATCTAACTTAAATATAGTTTCTATTCATGTTATTGATTCATCAAGGTTCTTAGTATCTGTGATGTTGTACCATATGAAGAGACTGTAATACTTTATTAGTGTTTAGGTTGTAGAGAATTTGAGTACAGTGGTGTTAGTCAGTCCACCTTCAGAAGAACAAATTTAGTCGGAATTACCCTCGTAATGTAGGGTATATGGATAATTGTGATAAATCCGTCATACCAGTAGATTTTAATTATTAATAGCTTCCTATGTTTGGATTGAGATAGTTTTACAGTGTAAGATATTAAGTTTAGTTGTTTTGTTTTCGTCAGAGATTGATGTCGATTGGGTAATACTGAAACTAAGAAGCATTGGACAGTTGTTTCATTCTAGTGTAAGACTAATCTACTGGCAGTGCTTACCCTCGAACTTGTCAGGGAATCAAATTCAGAAGTGACGCAAGTTTTCAATCGAATATGTAGGTCTTCATATACAGTCGATGTCATTTTCAGTAGAATTCACTCTTTGACACTAAAAACATGATCTAAGTTTTAATCTCTGTTAGCCGTTACCGCCTAAATAATTGCATATAGTTCTGGACTAATAATCTCATTGTTTCAGGTGTCCCATAAGCTTATGCAATCTAAACAAAACATTCAATCAATCAAAGCCTAGTTATTCATTACTCGTGGGACATTGGTGGCTGGCCAGCATTCCCAACCAATATTTATCCTAGGATTTTTCTTATTTTTTCAAGCACCGCTCATTCTTACAATTTCTGCCAACAATTTCCAGCGCGATGTGTTCATTGGATTTCCCTATTTTTTCTTTCGGCCTTCATAGTTCCTAGTTAGTGACTGTCTTGCAACAGTTTAATGCTTTCCTCAATAGTGTGTCCTCTATGTCTGGAATCAACCCCTTAGAGTTACTGTCGGTCCCAAGTCCGGATAAAGGAGGAGAGTCAAGCAAAGGGTTAACAACTCCATCCAGTGAAAAGTAACATTGCTAAAAAGCACTACCCTGAGGAAAACCCCTTTAATTATGTCATTTGAGATTATTATATCAACATTAACAATCTCGTCATTTACAATCTAATTCGGAATTCATATACAGTAATCTTTCATGTAGAAATAATAAATTTGCCTGGAAATTGACTATCTGTGATCCATAATTTCGAATTCATGATTTTGGAATCTGAGGAGAACTTATCAAAAAGAATATTCTTCACTGAAACATTTTTTTTATTTTGATAAGCATAAAAAGTTGTGATCAATGAAATTTAGACTTATTGGGAGTAAAACAGTCATCACTAATATCAATGGATGGTCGTTTCACGCTATATCAGAAATTGATAGAAATGAAAATCCTATCATTCGACGTGGTGGAGTGGGTTGAGCAATTGCCGTGTGATCTATGTGCCCTGAGTTTTTTATTCCATGGTGGAATGTAGAGTGTAACAGGAGAAAAGTCGTACACGTACAGATATCTCATTATCAATTAAATCCCTATATATTTTCATTACCATTGATTGCGACAACATAATTACTCATTGCGTAAATTAATAAAAGTGTTCATGATGAGGCAGTTATCGCCAATTACAATAGATGATCATCGGGCTATATCACAAATCGATAGAAGTGAAAATTCTACGATTAAATACCTGCCATGTGGTACATAGGGTTAGACGTTCGCCAACATAAAGTTCCTGTGGTAGAATCTAAGGGGAGCACTGCCACAGAGAAGTCCTATACTAGAATGAAACAGCTGTTTAGTTCTCCATGCTTCTTATTGGTACTCTACCAACACCAATCCGTGATGAACCCATTCACATAAAATGATTGTTATGTCTTCGTAAATATTCATAAGTTTTATTGATTATATTCAGAAGAAAATGTTTATATTGCCAACAAAATTATACCTAGAGTTAAAACAATCGTTGTAATAATAATGATAACTGAAGTGATCTGTAAATAAGATAAGAACAATAGGTGTATATGTATTCAATATGTTCAATATATTAATAGCAGCCTGTTTATTAGTAGTAGTAGTAGTAGTATTAGTAGTAGTATGATTAGTTGGAAAAGACATAATAATTGAATATTTACAAGTAGATAAGTGTTTTATCAATCTTACTGTGATGACTTTTTTTCTGATTACTAGAAATAGAAAGATAATTTTAGGTATACAGTATTTTAATGTTGATCAATAAAAGAACACTATGCGCTACATAGATTCCTCGTTAACGAGTATCTGTCAACAAGGTTTACATGTAACATTAAAATAGATAATATCACCCAGAGAAACTGGTCAACATCATCCGGAATTCTTACGACGGACTACAGTGCAAAATTGTGCATGGAGAATAGCTGACAAATGCATTCCCAGTAAGAACCGGTGTCAGACAAGGTTGTCTGCTCTCGCCCTTCCTCTTCCTCCTAGTAGTCGATAGGTTCATGAAAACCTCTACATCTGGGGAGAAGCACGGGATTCAATGGACAAGTAGGATTCAACTTGATGATCTGGACTTCGGGGATGATCTAGCACTTCTATCCCATACACAACAGCAAATGCAAGTGAAGACAACCAAAGTAGCAGCAACCTCAGCATCAATAGGCCTGAACATACATAAGGGAAAGAGCAAGATACTCAAATTCAACACAGAGAGCACCGACCTAATTGAACTTGATGGTGAAACTCTGGAAGAAGTGGATACCTTCACATACCTGGGGAGTATCATCGATGAACAAGGAAGATCCGATGCAGACGTAAGGGCAGGGATCGGCAAAGCCAGGGCAGCACTCCTACAGCTAAAAAATATATGGGACTCCAAACAACTGTCTACCAACCTCAAAGTTAGACTCTTCAATTCGAATGTCAAGACAGTTCTTCTGTATGGAGCTGAAACGTGAAGAACCACTGCAAACATCATCAGGAGAGTACAGGTATTTATCAACAACTGCCTACGTAGAATATTGAATGTCTGTTGGCCGGAAACCATTAACAACAGCCTACTTTGGAAAAGAACAAATCAGCTTCCAGCTGAAGAGGAAATCAGGAAACGACGTTGGAAATGGATAGGACATACAATGCGCAAATCATCAGACTGCATCACGAGACAAGTACTAACTTGGAATCCTGTTGGAAAACGGAAAAGAGGAAGGCCGAAGAACACGCTGCGTCGAGAACTGGAAGCAGACATTGAGAGGATGAACAGTAACTGGAGACAGCTGGAAAGGATTGGTGTGGACAGAGTTGAATGGAGAAAACTGGTGAGCGACCTGTGCTCCTCCGAGAGGGGTAACAGGCGTAATTACGTATTAATTATTAGATAATATCACATGTGACGGCCGAATATTCAGCATTGATGGTTTGTTTTACTGATGATAGTCACCTAGTAGAAAGCTGGATACCTTGACTATTACCTTTAGGCTACGTTATACCCCATGTTTTCATTGTCTGATTTATTGTTAACAAATTGTGAAACAAAATTGAAAATAATTCTAGCTGCCGATACTTCCAATTATGATACTGTTATTAGTCACTGTTTTGTGAATAATAAAGAAAAATCAATAATTTATCCACCTAGATCCCTGAATACTACTGAATAGAACTATAATCAATTCACTGACCACCTCGATGCGTAATTCTGACTGATGTTGGAATAAAATGAATGTTAAGGATAGTTAAAACAAAGTATGGCATTACACCATGAAGTCACTGTCTACTAATCTGAGTTGTGTTGACAGATCCAAACGATATGGTCAGGGTCAATGTGAACACCGAAACCAGAAGTTGAAGATACTGAGTGACACTGTTCACAATCGGTCACACTGGAGTAGGTGCATTCATTATTTGCTCATCCTTAAATTGTAAGTTTAAAATTATTTTTTATACTTTTGTTACCACGAAATAACACTTACCCATTGGACATTATTTTATTTGTTCACTTTATTATCATTATTATAACTACTGCTTCTACTAATTTAGTGTACTGCTGAGTTGTAGCAACTTGAACTGACGTACACATGTACCAGTTTCTATGTTATAAATGCACACATACAGTCGAATAGAAAAGTGAGATTATCATTGATCACCTCAATCAAGAAGTTTCATAAAATGATAGGTGGTCATCTATTTACACTGTTAACAAACAATAAACCTCCCTCTCTCTGTTTTTGGGTTAAAGTCTGGCATTCTCTGAAAATCGTTTACAATTCTTTTCTTCCGATTTTTATGAGTTCTATGTCTTGGACAGTGTTAAAAGCATCAAAACTACTTCATAATATCATCAATTGAATGATGAGGTTAAACGCTTTGTCGTCACTCTTAAAAGAACAATAATTAGAGCTCAGAGCAAAGAAAATTGTAAAGGAATATTATCCCAGTTCTTACCAATGGACAGTTCTAAACTGGGTCTCACTACAGTCATTTAAACGTTTCCATCGTGATATCAGTGCCCGTGGTTCACATAGAAAAGTGCAAATTCATTGACAGAATACCATGTACTACATGTGCTTAAACGATGAATATTCTATCTTATTTTCGTAATTCACTAAACCCTCACTTAGTTATGTATTTCATTTTATACTGTGAGAAGAGATTTGTTGGCTTAAACGTATAGTTTACTTACGTAATTGAGTGAATATCAGTAGCGAATTAAGTTTCTTGAAAATGAATGACAAAGTACAAACATAAAAAAGAATGTAAATCTACTTAATGTAGTAACAAGAAAACTTAAGGTTGACCATTTCGTTGTATCAATAAAGATAAAAGTTTCATAAAGTTTATATCGTATATAAGTAGTAAGATACTATCCCAAATGAATTGTTAAGGGTAATCAACATGATTCTCATGTAATAAAAGTCTATTACTTCAATTGTTTTTAATCATCTAGTATTGAAACATTGAACACTCAATGATTCAGAAAGCGATAATATCGTTTTGTCTCTATGCATATAGTTGACCGATCATGTCATGTTTCTTTGTCTCCTAATAATGATCGACTTCGATTGATTAAATTACGATTTACTTGGTAATCTAATATGATATGAAACTATATGTACTATGTTCCAAGGTTAAGTGATTGTAAAGCGTTTATACTCTGTATGCTATTTGAATGTTTCCCACCCCCCTCTCTAATCGCTTAACAAGAAAGTTTACAAATCTTAGAATTTATCACTATCCTATCAGTCAAATAGACTGAGTAACTATTCTCTAAGGACCGTATGTATACATTAGTAACCAAATCTAAATTAATATGAAATCGTTTTGAGGTGGTTTGTAGAAATTAATTTTAAGTTTTAGTTGATTTGTGGACATTGCAATGCTTGTTTTAATTTCCGCCCGCAGCTCTTCTAGGGTTGTTGCCGGTCCCAAGCCCGGGTAAAGGAAGAGGGTTGGGCATAAGGCTAGCACCCCTATCTCGTAAAACACAAGTTTGCTAAAAAAACGCTAACCAGAACGAACGTCAAGTCAGTTCTTCTGTATGAAGCTGAAACGTGGAGAACTACTGCAAACATTCTCAAGAGAGTACAGGTATTTATCAAAAACTGTCTACGTAGAATATTGAATGTCTGTTTGACTGAAACCACCAGCAGCAGCCTACTTTGGAAGAGAAAAAACTAACTTACAGCTGGAGAGGAAATCAGGAAACGACGTTGGAAATGGATAGGACATACATTGCACAAATCATCAGACTGTATCACGAGACAAGCACTAACTTGGAATCCTGTTGGAAAACGGAAAAGAGGAAGGCCAAAGAACACCCTACGTCGAGAACTGGAAGCAGACATTGAGAGGATGAACAGTAACTGGAGACAGCTGGAAAGGACTGCTGAGGGCAGAGTTGAATGGAGAATACTGGTGAGCGGCCTATGCTCCTTCGAGAGGGGTAACAGGCGTAAGTAAGTAAGTAAGTAAGTTGAGTTGATTGAATTTTTTACAGATTGATGATGATAGTGTACCATTGAAAATTACTAAACACTAAATGACTGTTTCGTCTTACTATTTAACTTCAAACTAATATGAAATCAGCATTAAGAGTTTACTGCCAACCACTTTCAATTATCTTAACATCAAAAGAATAAACTCTCTTCTGATGCAAATAAACAATTAGATTCATTCAATTACAATTGTTTCACTTATTTTCTTTTGTTAAATGTTTATCAGAAATATTAAGCAACAAGTAAACTACTTATTTTAAGTGTACTTAAGTAGTAGATAAAGTGTTTACATATTGAAATTTCACTAATTGTATAAATGTATCATCTATAAAGTTTATGCTTGAATCAATTGTACTTCAATTCATTTGTATGTTAAATGAAATTTAATTGATAACAATATACTATGATTAGTATACAAAATAAATTTTCATTTTGAAGTTAATTAAAAGTTATATTACTCGGCGGCCTGTTTGAAATTGTGGGCTACTAACATTTTCAAATATCTCAACTGGTTACTTTATTTTATTTTGTTTTAACTGACCAATCATGTCTTGAGATCGCGTTGTTTACTCACGTGTCCATATAATAATAATAATAATAATAATAATAATAATAATAATAATAATAATAGCTTTATTCGGTAGTATGTTTAGTACAAAATGAATTTTCAGTATCCAGTGTATCAACAAGTTGCTCTTTTACCGTGCACACGTCTTTTTATAGCCATATTTAGTTAGATGTTGACGTAAATGACCAATTGACCGTTTCCAGAAACATAATCAAATGGAGTCCTTTGTACTGTGACATTTGTCAGATGTATGTGATGATCATCAATGGAATTAAATGAATATCGTGAATTGGAGAAGCGGACAATTCCATCTCTGTAAACCCAAACTTTCATTGGATTGAATAGAACATACACACGTGAATCAAATTTACGTCCACATAATAAAATATGGATTACTTATATACCGTGAGACAATATAGGTTTCAGTCTAGTTCTCGATTCATTCGAAATCTCCATCTGCATATATTTTAATTGTGGATAGAGAATCCTTTCCTTATATTAGCACAGTTTCATTCCATTTGTACTAGCACCATGATGTTTTTGTTTAGATCTTAGCATGATCATGATAGTCGTAAACATTATAAAGCCGGTAACAAGTGATATGAAACTGATTAGCATTAAAAAAAACAGAAGAAAGTTTTGAACTTGGTAATGAGATCATGTTTTCAAGCAAGTCCCAAAAAATAAAAGTATAAAAATTTTGCAATCTGAGTGATACAATGAGATCTAAACAAAGATATCACGGTGGCTGGTAAAACACGTTATAAAGAATCAATATTCATTAGATGTATCTTCATGAATTTCTTATTCTTGATTGCAGATCTCTTATTGGAAAAGTAGACTACCTATAATTTCGCCTTACTCTTATGATATACCGTGAATGTGATATAGTCACAGTTGAAGAATCTTGGGCTCATGACCTGCTTGGTGACAATTTGGTATCACTAAGAGGTTCCAGAGTTTTCGTCAAGATCGTTCAATCACCAGAAAAACATGAGATGGTGTTGCGACGTTTGTGAACATGAACTAGTATGTGTACACAGAAAAGATATAATCTGTAGAGACATTGTATGTTGAAAATTCTTATTGTACTGAATATTCTATTCAATAAAGCTATAATTATTAATTAATAAATTCAAGTTATTTCAGTAGTATAAAATTATTCATTTATTTTTTATCTTGTTACATTATGTGAAACTCGTTGTAAATAGTTCTTACTATATGTGTTTTTGTTAAGGATTTGCGAATTAAGGTGACACCTTGATATCTACTAATGAACGTAAGACCAACGACACAATAACAGAAAGCTAAGCTATTCCGCAACGTCCCAGCCCAGCTAACTACAGTAAGAAGTCCGAAGCCTGTAAAAAGCGCTCACTTTCACAGGCAGCCGATCAGACTATATCAACACACACATCTTATGCGTATATATACAAAAAAGGAGAGCGTCCTTGGAATGTCATAAATAGCGTACACAAATAAACAATGAATCAGTGAGATTCGGCGTCTTGCCAAGTGGGAAACACGAACTGAAGGTGAGGAAGGATCTAGAAAATGAAAATTGAGTACAAATGTGTCGAACCATTCGAAATAACTGATTTTTTTTTATTATTATTTAAATTGAATTGTTACTGACAAAAGGAATCCACGACGCACATTTCGTTCTATTTGGAACTCGACGGCTGAATGTACCTGCATCCAAATGTCGGTGTTTACAGTGGGATTCGAACTCAGTTCAAACAATGGGAATATAGAAATTCATCCTAGTCATTTTTTTCGAATAAAAATTATGCTAAGAATGAACGTATCCAATTGTTAAGTTAAACTTAGTATTATAACTTGGTTTCATAGGGCCAAATCAGTGGTTCAATGATAAAGCGTTTGCCACGGAGTCAGATAGTCTTGGGTTCCATTCCCGATCGGGGGTTGGATGTGCACTGCTGAAGAGTCCCATACTAGGACCAAACAGCTGTCCAATTCTTCCAGGTAATCAATGGTTATCTGATTCAGATCCATTCGTGATATCACAATTGGTTTAATGGATTGGTCTGACGTAGTCATCCATTAAAATCTGGGAACTTACAATAGATAGATGTTTCTTACGGGTAATTAACTCTCATCATCTTGAGAGGGAATCAGGCCTAGGATTTTTCAACTTGTCATTGAATATTCACACGTTAGACTATTGAACCTACATCCAACGGTTAATAATTCTGATACAAATACTTCTTTATATAATTGCTCCATCTCATCTATTGCTGTCGATACTCAGTGGTCTAAATGTTAGGCGCCCTTTGAGAAGATTCATGATAGAGTCTGATAGAAAGAAGCGACAACTATCAAGTTCCTTCATGTTTTCTACTACTATTCAATTTAAATCAATTTGTGCTATAAATATAATAATCAAAAATCTCCACAGCATTTACTTATGCACTCAATAAATGAAACAAAATGTTCATCGATGAAATTTCCATCTTTTGATATCTTGGTGTAATTTCTTTATGAAAACATCCATTTGGATAGTGAATAACAAGACAATGTTTCAACGAATTGAATCTACATTCAATTTACAAAGCTGTACAATTGCGTATATTCACGTTTATGAATAGTTTAAATTCTCAACAACAACAACAACAACCACTGATGCATAGGAACAGCAACAAGTTAAAAACTAGGATAGTTACTATTTCAGAACTGATTCATGCAAACAATTCATTTGTATACATTAATCCATATAAACTGAAGAAAAAAGAAAAGAAACTATTGATGTCGGTGTTTGCATAAGATCTAAGTTTGCCGCAACGATCAATAAGTTTTCGATGATGTAATTATTCAACTCTTGGTTGGGTTGTGACATGATGTCGACATTTCAAAATACTTCAAAATAATAATCATTAATGGAAGCATTTAAAACTCGTTATACTCTACAAAAACCATCTTATTGGAAGATATTAATTATATTTATGTGTTTAGCATGATAACCATCTGTTAGGTCGGACCACAAAGAAGTGTAACAAACTTTCAGAACTGTGTTTGCGAACATTATTTCATTTTTTCGAACTATCTGTAATGTAGACATTTTGTTTCTATTATTGTTACGCTCCGCTTGCCCTATCCTCCCGTTTAGCATAATTGCTGTTATTATATTGTCTCTTATTATGGACTACAGTTAATTAATTGTATACAAGTTGTTCCTATTCACTAACACTATTTCCCTCGTTCTGTATTCATGTTAACTTTTCTAATTGGTTTCACTGTGTGGTCTAATTTTATGTATATATAAAAGAATGCCTGAAATAGGATTCGATTTGATTCGGTCTGGCTGATCTTTTGGATCGCATTCTTTTTATTTCGGCTTGGGACTAAGTGGGCACAGGGCAGATGCACAGCTACCGACTAGGCACTAGTGGATGGCACTCGGCCAATCCAACAAACACCCCCCCTAATTCTCTCGCGACATAACACCATTAATCTTAGTTTGTCGTTGTGATCACATTGACAAGATCTAATCAAATTTTTCTCCATTTGATGATGATCTAAATGATTTCATGAATTTCACATTGTTACCTTGACTTTAATCATTTAGTAATAAGAATACACTACAGTAATTAGTTCTTTTCTTAGTGAATTCACTACTTCGAATCTATACACACGTGAATATACATAAAAAATGTTTACGTTGGTGTGTGACTGGCAAGCAAAATCCAGAAAGCGCTTTTCGTCCTAATTGGAACTTATCGGCTGAATGTATCTGTATCCTAATGTTAACGTTTACACATTTTTCATGACAATAATCAATAATGTGGGTTGACGATAATAAGTGAGTGAACATAGCAACAAGAAGAGAAGCGTTGTGCTTATAAGGAATCTGAAAATGTCGTCGGATGTTCATCAAAATGTCTATGAAGTTAGATCAAATTCATTACTAGATCCATAGCTATCAAAATATTTCATAACCAGTTTGCAGAGCAATCAGGTGGAAGCAACTGTTAAAGACTAACGTTCTTATAAAAGATGCATATACACAACACATTTATCATTTTTGACAGTAGATATGAGTTGAGCAACAATCTACATACCTTACACAACTTTTTCGATATACTGATCACAACTAAATCAAATAGATGGTTAATTATTGAGTTTCCATAGCGGTTGAATGGGGTTACACTCAGTAAAAACTGACATTTATTTATATCTCTCTCCACCTAAATCTGAAAACTTTATGGTTCAAATAGATTCTTCGTTCAAAGTCATTTATAAAATCAACAAAAACCTACCTAGTACATCAATTTGTTTTATCTACTTACATTTACTGAAATCCTGGCTATACACCTACTGAAAGTAGAATAATGTATTCAGAAGAAACTTGTTCAACTCTCTTTTATACTTTGGTCTTGAGTTCAATTTTAGAGAAGTAATCAATTCTCTAAACACTGTTACTACTTCCTTCTCTCTCTTAATTGACTTTTTACCCTGGGGTGCCACATTTTAATTTTCGAACACATTTTATGACCGGTTTATGGAAAGAAATAAATTTTATCTTAATACGTAGGTTTGATTGATTGAATTTGTCACAGACTGATGTTGCCAGGGTACCCTCGAAGACCACGGGGCACTGGACTGCTGTTTTATTAAACCATGGAACTCCTTAGTAGTACTCACCCTAGATTCTATACTGCTGAGGAGTCCCACACTAGGACGAAACAGTTGTTCCATACTCCCTGGTTTTCAGTGGTACCCTACCGATATCAATCTATGATGAATTCGATATAATTTAATATCACATTTTTAATAATTATATGGTCAATTTAATAACATTAGCAATAAGAAGACAAGCGCGTGCTTATTCAATCGACCGGGATATGTTTGAAAAATATCTATGAACATTAGATCAATCACTAGTAGAGACGCTATATTAAGTGTTTACTAACATCGGCCAGAAACTCAGGTGGAAGCAACTGCATCCCAGTGTTGATATTCACACCGGTACTAGAACTCACTTCGTTTTGTGCCAAACTCCACTGAATTCACTACTAGACTAGTGAGTTCAGACAGTCACACTTGTTTAACGAAATGTATATATAATTAGAATGTATTTGGATCATTCCGTTGATTTGTCATACACTGAAATGAATAAGTATCTGTTGTCATATGTGCATTCTGAGTGGATTATATTTACATACCTCTCGTACAAGTGAGTTTGATCTATATTCAATAGCCCAGTGGTGAATGCTGTGGCGTTTGAAACGAAACGAACTGAGTTTGAATCTCGGTGTGAACATCGACACTGGGATACAGGTACATTCAGCTGATGAGACCCAAATATGATGATTCTGCTTTCTAATCACAATCTAATTTACAATACTTATGTACTGGCAACCCACTCACGATGAACATGTGGTAACAAATATTGGACAATTCCAGTCCATTACAAATCAACAAGAAGGTCCAAACACTCGGATTATACTAAGATAATTCTTTATAGGTTGTGGAAGTAACTGAAAAATATTAGCTGAATGACTGAATTCATTATGTTCACTCACTATTCTTCTGTCTTGCTCCATACCCTTAATAATAAGAAATCACTTGAAATCAAATAGCAATAAGATAACATGACCCATTGAAATGTATTTTGAATCAACTGTAGCTATGAAATGTAAACTTTCTTATTTTTGATTCTGTTATATCTTTGGCGGTTAAAGAAGTGTAATTAATTCTCGAAAGTGTCTTATAGAAGACTATTTCACTTATTTTGAATACATGTAAATCAATTCTATTATTGTCATGTTCCCGTTGTCCTGACCACTTACTAGACTCATTCAGTAAAATAACTAATCAATTCTGTTTCTATTCCCTCAGTTTTTCATGATTATTGTTCTTTTTTTGGATAACTATTGTTCTTCTTATTGATCTTTTGTGTGATCAAGTTTTCTGTGTATGCCAACGAATGAATGAGATGTAACTTGACTGGTCACTTATTACTTCATTTAGCTTGTATTCTTTCTATTCAACTTAGGGACTAGGACGTGTGAATAGATGTGCCTGTATGGAACAAGAACCTTGATTTTTAAATTGTCTAGTATTGGCCTCTGTCAGAGATGCTGTTTCCACACGTCATAAAAGGCCGGAATTCATATCATTACAAATTTCGATAGCAAAATTTCAATACGCTTGTTTGTGTATATAAGAAGAAAACTATAATTAGAAACATAAATGAGAAGAAACAGACTTTTAGCTAATTGCATGATGAGAAAATGTACTGATTGATTCTTCTTCTATTGAAAATTCCTTCTATATAAGAATCACATTGACCGTTATTTCGTTGATTATCATTATTAAAGGATGATTCTTCAATTATTGAGTAAATAAGAAAGTTAGATTTGATGCGAAGTACCTTGTAAGCAGATGATAACTTGACAACTTGTTGGTTAGAAATTAAAACAACACATAAAAGCGAACAAATGTGTTTCGTCAAATAAATCATCATCAGGCTCAACCTTATTATACAGCAGTATTTATATACAAATTTCGAAAATTATTAAATCAATGTAGGTTATTTAGGTAAATTAACCATTAAAATGAAACACGTGCATAACATAAGTACTTACTTACATACTTACTTACGCCTGTTACCCCTCTCGAAGGAGCATAGGCCGCTTACCAGTATTCTCCATTCAACTCTGTTCTCACCAATCCTTTCCAGCTGTCTCCAGTTACTGTTCATCCTTTTTATGTCTTCTTCCAGCTCTTGACGCAGGGTGTTCTTTGACCTTCCTATTTTCCATTTTCCAATAGGATTCCAAGTTAGTGCTTGTCTCGTGATACAGTCTGATGATTTGCGCAATGTATATCCTATCCATTTCCGACGTCATTTCCTGATTTTCTCTTCAGCTGGAAGTTAGTTTGTTCTCTTCCATAGTAGGTTGTTGCTAATGGTTTTCGGCCAACAGACATTCAATATTCTACGTAGACAATTGTTGATAAATACCTGTACTCCCCTTATGATGTATGAAGTAGTTCTCCACGTTTCAGCTCCATACAGAAGAACTGTCTTGAAGTTCGAGTTGAAGAGTCTAACTTTGAGGTTGGTAGATAGTTGTTCGGACTACCATATATTTTTCAACTGTAGGAATGCTGCCCTTGATTTGCCGATCCTTGCCCTTACATCTGCATCGGATCCTCCATGTTCATCGATGATGCTCCCCAGGTATGTAAAGGTATCCACTTTTTCCAGAGTTTCTCCATCGCATAACATAAGTAATTAGGTGTAAATCGGTAATAGTAATGATAAGTAGATTAATGATAACAACAACATGAATACATATTTCAATATAAGATAAATATATGCAGTTCATGTTTAATTTGAATTGTGACTGTCAAGCGGAATCCAGAAGGCGCGTCTATTTCTATTTAAGACTCGTCTGCTGGATGTACCTGTATCCCATTGTTGATGTTCACACTAGGATTCGAACTCAGTCCACTTCGAGTTAGATGCCACGGTGTTCATTACTAGGCTATTGTGTTCAAACAATTACACTTGTGCAACGATTTTGTTTGTAATTAGGTTGAGCTTGTATCTTCATGCATCTATCCGTTAGACAGTCACAATACAACTTAAACATTACTGTCAATCCTGATATCACGAATTGATCTTAATCAGACAACTATTGATTACCTGGAAGAACTGGACAGCTGTTTGGTCCTAGTATGGGATTCTTCAGCAGTGCTCATCCACGACCCCATCGGGAATCGAACCCAGGAATCTGATTCCGTGGTGAACGCTTTACCATTGGTCCACTGAGTTGGCTCCTACATTAATATTTTTAATCTAGTCAATTCGTGATACGTTTGCGCGACCTCATACATTTTCATCTGTGAGTAATTGCCTCACACTTGACACGCTTGGACTTCACCGATCACGTCTTCACACAAACTCCAGGAATTACCTCAAGGAACTAGTCACCAGTGAGCTGATATTTAGTTACTATTTGGGGTTGTGGAGATAGGTAATTGTCAATGGTCCAATGGTACAGCGTTCACCGCGGAATCAGAGGGTCTAGGGTTCAATCCCCGATAAGGTCGTGGATGCGCGCTGCTGAAGAGTCCCATACTAGGACCGAGCAGCTGTCCAATTATTCCAGGTAATCAATGGTTGTCTGATTCAGATTAATTCGTGATATAAGAATTGACAATTAACTATCTCCACAACCTCCTTAATAGTAATTAAACATTACTTTTGAACTACCGGTATATCGAGGCAATCCGCTTAGGTTATAGTCCATGACTAATAAACGGGAAGATACAAGCTTAGCCTAATAAATAGGCAATTCTTATTTGGATGTAGGTGAAATGGTGTGAAGTCAAACTTTTTAAAACAATAATAATAATGATGATAATCATTCCAAAGTAGGTGCGAAAATAATGTGGTCAATTAAATAGAGAGTGAAGAAGAGGTATGAAAGGTGTTGAGTGAGAACAAAGAAACTGCACATGGTGTAAAAATTATAAGTCGTTTATTAAGTCTTGTAAGACTATGAAAGAGATAGGGTTGTTGCACATTAATTTGAACATATAGACTCGAGGTACTAACTTGGATCCCTTTGGCTTTAGTGATGTGTAGGTAACGAGCATGAATCCTATATGGAAATTTAAATTCTTTGGTTCTATCTATTGAATGTCCGCTGCTTATCAAGTTTGACAAGATAGAATTTCGTATAGATTTCATCTGCTCCTTTCCAAATCATGCCTGTAGGTCCTCGTTTGACCGTTGGTTAGGTCGTCTCGTCGTACGTTCAATATAACTTTCTACAGTCAGTCCGTTGCAACGTAGAACTTGGTACATGCGTACATCAGTTTAAGGTGTCCTGCTGTAATTCTTAGATAAAGTATAAACTGTCGGACCAAATTCCAGAGTTGGGGAGCTAGTAACAGAGTAAGTACTAATGGAAAGAAAATGAAGATCGGAAATATGATTTAAAAAAATGGGTTCCAGTAAAAAATTATGATAAGTTCAGAAACTTGGAATTTAGAGAAAGACAGGAGTGGATACATTTGTGCCATCGCTAACGATTTTGAGTCATATCCCCTAAAGTCTCTAACCATTGGTTACAATCATCATGCAGAACCCAACCAGGAAGTTTCCACCTATTAACATTGCTTAACCCAATTGTCAATGACTTCATGGACTGGTGCCATGTTTTAGTTTGGCCACCTCTAGATTTCTTCAAGCCTACTCCCACGCCAGACAGCATTGCTCGTTGAAGTAGACAGGGGTCAGGCATACGTAACACAGGATCAGTTGAATTCATAAATGCACATGAAAG
This sequence comes from Schistosoma japonicum, assembly GCA_025215515.1. Classification (NCBI taxonomy): domain Eukaryota; kingdom Metazoa; phylum Platyhelminthes; class Trematoda; order Strigeidida; family Schistosomatidae; genus Schistosoma; species Schistosoma japonicum. The sequence continues at coordinate 2,860,788 of CM046063.1, read as the reverse complement.
TGGCGAAACCAGGTAACTTATCCTTTAGTGCAAATAACTATCACAGGTTAGCTGGTGAATGATAAGTATAAATTTGTTGCATTGAACGTCCGTTTGACAGCTCTCTTGTTTAATATATCCCTTGCTATCACGCCACCTTTACAATAGAAATTAATGAAAAGCAGTCTCTTCTTGACGGACAATGTTTCAGGTTAACTGTTAACTTTCGACATCGTTTTCTTTAGAAAATTAAGAGGATAGCCGATTTCTACCAGTATACTGAATATGGTTCCAAGTTCAGTGTTTATGGCGTTTTCTAAGCAAATCTTTCTAGTTCTGATAGTTAAACTATCTCAGAACATTTCTCTTATAGCACAGGCGTACGAATCTGATGGAATATATTTTGACATGCAATGCTCTTGCCATACACACTTCTGCTTATTGACCCGTCCTCTCGTTTTTTAGTAGGCAGTCTAAGAAGTGTGACATGTTGTCTTTTTTTTCATTCTCGCAAGTAAAGCAGATTGTTGGGTGAACATCACTAAACTGACTTTGTTGTTGTTCTAATTGATGATGATGAATTTATCTTGAATATAACAGTAATATATATCTAGTTTTTCGATTACCTCTTTCATATGTTAGAATTCAGTCAGAATTAAAAATGCATAGTTACTATACACATACATATCAGTGTGACGATATTTCAACGCAAGACATAATAGCACTTAATCACTGTCTACATTATTTTTCAATCTTTATCGATATGATGTTGGCGTCTATCTATTCTGTCTACATAAACGACATAAGATATTTTTTATATCATTTAGATGACTTACGTAACATCAGTTACTATCACTTCAAATGTATGTCAGATGTTATCATAGTCAAATGAACATAAACTACTGTCAATAACTAGACAGAAACATCTGCATACATGAATGATTAACCATATTCAAAGTAATTTATTTTTTCTCTAAACTTAATTTACTATTTAAAACGGTTGTTGTAACTATGATTGCCTGAATAGCTTAAACGCTTTCGCTTGATACTTTTGCTTACTTTCCTTAGATAGAGTTAAAAGTATAGTTCAATTTAACCTGCTTTACTTGGTATGTTTTTATTTGTATTGTGGTTGGTAAGCAGAATTGAGAATGAAAGCTTCATCATGTTTGGAATTTGTCAGATTAGATGCTCCCGTATCCTAGTAGTAATGTTCACTCTGGAACTCGAACACAATTAGTTTAAAGCCGAACACCATTATGTTTAAGTCCAGGCCTGAACATCAACACTGGGATATAGGTGCATCAAGCCGACGAGTCCGAAGTCCTCAGTTCCGTTTGTTAGCCCCAATCTTACTAAAATCATACTCGTGAACCATCGCTGAATTTAGGCCATTCACTGAGAATGCAAACAGAGCAGCAAAGACTGATCGATTTCATTCCTTTACAAATCAATGGGAACATTCAAATACATTCAAAGCTGTTTTTCATAGTTGAAAGTACTTCTCTAGGTGACTACATGGCTAAAATGAATATTGTATAAAATAAATTATTAGACATGCTGTTTTCTCTTATGTAGGATTGTTTGATTGCAAAGTTTTCATTATGAAACCTACTTTGGAAGCAAACTGACTGACAGTTTATTTTGAAGACCTAAGATCTGATTCATTGTTATCTGCTAAATTATGTTTATAATTTTCGATATTCTATGTCTTCATTCCTTAAATCTCAAGTAGTACTGGACAACAGTTTTATTATAGTATTGAACTTCTCCCTTGATTTCACCAGGAAATCTAACTCAGAATCTTCAGGTCTCATAGCAAACGCTTAATCACCTACTCAACTTGTGCATCTAAAAAGAAACAGTTGTAGGTCTTTCTTTACCTTAACAACACAACTCTTATGTCATTACATCATCGTTATTATTCCTTCTTCAAATTTTATTCATTGCGTCAATATCTTTTCTTTATGAACTTAATTTAACTTATTTGCTACAACAATGTTATGTCGTTAGAATTTTGACGATTTCGTGAGCGAACGCTATCTCTGATACTTGTACCTCAAACGTATACCGCAACTTGTTCCCTTACCAGTCCACAGCTATTACAAAAGACTAGGCTTGTAGGAAGATTGTAATATGGAGCAAAACTGAGAGGAGACTAGTGAACCAGCGAACCAGCGAATTGTATTTACATACAATAAAACACAAAACCTAAGGGCCAATAATTTGGTTGTCATAAGGAAACTGGATAAAAACCGGACTAGTTTCAATGAACAAAACAGATTATATTGAAAAAACTAAACTCTGTTTTAGCTAAAAAAATGAAATTATGAAAACTAAGCAAGAGGAATAACTTCAATATGAAGACTTAGAAATTGTTAACTAATTCTCTTAATTACTTAAAACAGATAGAGGTCATTACATCAGTCATTCATGATTCACTTTAATCCATGGAATCAGCCACATAACTATTTTATCGGTTACTTAAAGTGGATGAATGAGGACTTCCAGTTAACCCGGTTTTAGATGTGTATAACTTTTGTATCCATAAAATTGGGAAGCGACTTATTCGAATTTAACAGCCCATGCACAAAAATGCTAGTTAACAGAAGCGTTAAAAATGTTTTCGACTTCATTTCCAGAGTGGAGAACATCTAAGTAGTAAACTTACGATATCTCTAAATATAACCAATCTCTTCACCGACGTACCCCTTATAGAGACAACTGACTTCGTTTGTCATTAGTTAATAGGAAAAGGCATAAATATTGTAATTTAAGGAGGCTAATCTTGAAGAATTATAGCTAAGATGTACATTAAACATTCATTTTGTCTTCAAAAACATCTACTATAGACTAATTGATAGTATAGCAATGGATTCATCTATAGGACCAATGCCAGCTGAGTTTTTCATTGCCTGATCTGAAAAAAGTTCTCTCAGGGAAGCAATCGATAAAATTCAGTTGCGTCAACGACACTTTTATCATTGCTGACCAGAATATCTTCATACAACGTTATAATACAGTTTCACAATTTACACCTGGTAATGACTTTTACTTCAGAGGATGAATGTGAAAAGAAGTTCCATTTCCTTGTTACCTTATTAAATAGAAGAGAAGAGGAATCGACAGACAGAATTGTATGCTGAAAAAATCCTAATACAAGTCAGCAGACTTGTTTTTATAGCTTCTTATCCATCAGTTACAAAAAGATTCCTGTTAGATGTCTTACCAACAAAGCAAGAATAATATTCGCTAATGACAACATAAAACAGAAACTTGAGTTTATTAACGATATTCTGACTTATCTAGGTTGCCTCAAAAGCATTTCTGCTAGTATACATGTAAATGCAGTTAGTAAGAAATCAAAGACATAGACTGCCTGAATAACCCGCTTCTTCTAAAATTACAACCCAGTGGAGATGTGACTGATGAAGTTCTTCTGTGAGAGAATATCAAGAACAGTCAAAAGATCTTTCTACGCAGGAATTCTTTGTCATTTTCTAGTCAACTATCAGAACTCACTAAAACGAAAGATAATTTACCTGAATTCACGTTTTTCATGTGTATAAATAAATTCAATTGATCCTGTGGAGAAAGTTCGATTAGGCATACAATATGGAAATTTAGTCAACGAATGAACCAATGTCTACCACAGTGGTTCGATACGTATACTTAGTTCCCTTTTGTTGCATTGAGTAGATAACTCTCATGAAGTCAAAATACATTTACTAGTTGGATTTTCATAAAAATTGATACAAGTTAAACATTACATGATCAAAATTATCACCATTTTATCAATAACTGACGTAATCAGGAAAATTATTCCTGATTCATATGAAGTAATCCATTCCGTGAAGGAACATTCTTCTCTTTTAATTCCAATCATATGGTGACGTTATCTTTATGACAATTCGTTAAAGACTAAAAACGTCACTGAGCTGTATATATCCTAAAGTATGACCGTCATATACATAACAATATATTCCTTATCACAATGAAAGACTGACCCATTTCATGTTGCCGCCCCCCTGAACTATATCTATAAATTTATATGCATTTTACAAACCGATCGCATCAAAAAAGTGGAAGAGGAGCCTACATTAGATTTCAGGGACATATTCCGAAGAATCTTCTACTAAACTGTTCGACAAATTTAATTAGTGACATCTCCTGAATATATAGAATACGATTAGTACTTTAAAATCTTTCAAAATAATTAACAAACAACCAAGTTCAACTCTTGTTTAAAATGATTTGAGACTGAAAAGCGGAATCCAGGAAGCGCGTTACATGCAATTTGGGACTTGTCAGATGGATATGTCTGCATCTCAGTGTTCGTTTTGACACTGAGGTTCGCATACTGTTCACTTAGTGCCAAACGTTACAGCGTCCGACACTAGGCTACTGAGTCCAGACAGCCACACTTGCGCAATGGATATATATGTGTAATTAAACATCGATCGACTCGAATACCTGCTTGTAAGTCACAATCCGACTCAAGCAATACTTGCAAACCATCGCTATATCTGAGAAATACGCCTAGGATGTACATATATCAATAGAGACTGATCAGTTTCAGTCGATGATAAATCAACGTAAGGATTTAAATTCATTTCTACCTAAATATACATACTCGTTGCAGAAGTGGTACTGTCTCGGGTTAAATAGACTAGTAGTGAACAAGTTGATGTTTGGTACGTAACGGACTTTGTTCAAATCCCAATGTGAACATCAACACTGGGATGCAGGCACATACGGGTGACTAGTTCCAAATCGGACGATGTGTGTTTCGTGGATTCTACTTGCCAGTCACAATCTAACTCAAACATTACTTGTGAACATTTTCTTTACAGATTTAATCCTCTCAGAATCCACATATAACGACAGAAAATGATCACTTTTACTTCATGATAATTTCAACTCTGTTAAAGATCACCAAAGTCATAGTCGTCAATTGTTTAAAACCAGATGTTTGTATTCAGAAAAGAATCAATTGTTAGTTTTTCCTTCCCATGATGACGTTGTCTTTATACAATTGTGTCATCTATTTTTTCACCTTACAATGTTACACTTATTTTGATTACATAATCTTCAGACGTTTACAATTCCAAAATCTCAATTTTAGAACTGAATGACCTCTATTCACTAATCACTTGTAACCAGCTGTTCAGTAGCTTAATCAGTTTAAAATCAATAACTCTATAATTTTCCCTATCTATTTTCTGCTAATCTGGAATTTTTGTTTACTAAGTGCTATTGAACAGAATCAAAGATTCAGTTGACGTACTATTTTAAAATCAGCTTGTCGGATTCCGCAAAGATCGATCGTGTACCGATCAACTTACAACACAACGAATCATTATTGAACAACTGATTGAAAAAGCCTATTACTTAAATCAATTTCTTTGACTATTGGAAATCATTAGACAGAATGGACAGGTGAAAAATTGTGGAGTCTTCTTCAACATTATGGTGTTCCTAAGAAAATAGTCGATATCTTACGAACTTATTACAGTGGACTACACTACAAAACGAAACTCAGAGGACTGGCTCATAGGTTCATTCAAAGTGAAGACCAGTGTCAGAAAGGAATTATTCACTTTTCTCATCCTTTCTGTTCCTGTTGGTGGCTGATTGAATTATGAGAAATATACTATCTCAAACGAAACACGGAATACAAAGGACAACCTGGATACAGCTAGATAACTTGAACCACACGGATTACTTAGCTTTTCTTTCCCACATACAACAGCAAATTCAGGTGTAAACGAACAGTGTAGCAGCAGCCTCTGAAGTGAAAGAGTTTGAAAGAAATTGAAAGGAGATCCCAGGAGAGAGTTGGTTGGAGAATGCTTGTCAGTGGCCTATGCTCTACTAGTAACAGGTAATGTTTGCTCGAAGCTTTTTCACTTCCGTTAACTTACTGTTTCAGTCTTACAAACTTTGATTGTATCTTCTCTTCATAATGATGATGATTTCTCCATACGTATTTCACTTCAGAATAATTTCACCTCATAGTTATGTTAAATTATTAGCTTGTAATTATGATTTAAAAATATACCACGTTGTAGTTAGCAACTGACTGAAAGTCTAACAAGACAAAATGCATTGTAATATTGATCTGATTAAACCATTTTCTCCTTCTTTTTCTCTTTAAGTTTGTTAACGTTTTATTTTATTTTCTAGCATTAAGTAAAAAACATCAATAAGTAAGATACTTGGAGCTAAATCTAGGATGTCAACTACCACAGAGGAGTCTCATAATTGACCTAAACAGCTAGTCCAAGTACTCGATGGTTTCCAATGGTATCCTACCAACATCAATCTATGCTGTATTCAATCAACCAAACTTAAGTACCGAATCTCTACAAATCATTTCAATTCAATTAAAGCAAAAGTTTAGTTTATTTGTTTTTTTTTGTTGTTTATCTTCTACAGTAATTCAATCGACTATTAAGTGATATGTTGTTGTTGTTGTTGTTGTCAAGTGAATTAGTGTATTGAATGAAGAGTTATTTGTTATGTTTACAATTTTATTTTTCATTCTTCTTTCAACTGCTGATATTGTACACATCTTATATAGTTAACAATAACAATAGAATGGTAAATAGAGAATGGTCAACTGTATCCGTTTCGGTTGTATTATACCTAACCCCATTCCCACCTCACCCCCCAGCCCCAAACTCATCCGCTCCGTTTCAATCACCAGGATATTTATTATAATGATTTTTTTTAGATTTAATTACTTGTTCTCTCAATTAGAACATTATTTGCATGACAGAGAAGTATAAATTATTCAGTTAATAGATAGAAATTGAAGAAAAACTAATCAATAATTGATAATAATCAGTGATGAATAATTGTAGAACTTGATGAGATTGTATGTTAGTTATGTCATCATACTATGATCGCATCAATGGAAGTTCTATTATGTTCCTGGCTATAAGACATTTAACCACTGATAACAATGAATGAAATCATACGAATATATCACGATCTGATTGAGTTAGAAATACTGACCCTTTAAGAACCAGGAAGCTCTAAGGTTTAATGGTAAAGCGTTTGGTGCAATGCCTTGATTTCTTTGTTCGTTTCCATAGTAGGTTGTGGATACAGATCGCTGGTTCATCCCATAATAAGACAAAACATTCATTCAATAATTGTTTAACTCAGATCAATATCTTGATATCAAGTAAACAAAATTAATAACAGTACATAAATCAATAAAATGGAATAAAGATGGTATTGCCAGAAGAAGAACGAAACATGTGATTTAAAAGGTAAGTATGAATCGATCATCACTAATGTAACCTATTCTCAAATGCGTCCCCTTATCTCGAAACGCCTATTGATATTATTGCATAGATCTCGAACTGGTTAGTCTGCATCTACCAACAAACCAAATAGATTTTATGGTCTGATTCCATGTTTTAGCTTGGTAGTCTTTGGATCTTATTCATCTTATTCTTACATCCCGGTAATATTGTGCATCGAGGTGATCGGTGGTCAGATATTTAGCATACGTATTTTGATTACTTCAGTAGATGAACATTTCCGAATCTATCAACTAATTTTTACCTAGTACCCTGCTACGGTTTAAAAATATGATGGATACATTACTTAATATCCACGTGAACATTTCAAGCTGTTAAATTGGATCTACTAGATTCTAGTCGTTTGAAAAACAACCTCACCAGACCATATAGCATGAAAAATACAATGAATAGGACTTCGATCGAATTAGGTTCGTAACCACATTCTTACCTGATTAGTAGAAGTAGATCACTACCAAAAAATCTATGCAAACAAAGCAGTAATCATTAATCAGTGGCCAATCTATACGATTAGTATATTCTTATTACACACTTTGTAATTCTTAACAACTGAAATCTAAGTAGACCTCTAACTTTGAAGACAAATAGAGAGATTTTCAGTAGGTGTAGACACCCCTTTCGCTCAAATATGTTATAAATTGTTAGGTGACGGTTGTCTCACTGGTCTAAAAGATAAGCTTTTGTCACACTATCTGAAGACTGAGTTCTTGTATTATGTAATAAATGAGCGTTTTTAAGAAGTTCCATACAAGAAAGAGACAGACATGGTTATACGTTGTTTTTCTAATCAGTGATATGGGATTCAAATTACTAATAATTTTGCTTAGATATGTCACTGATATTCATATAAGCTTTTAGCAATATAATTATTAGAACAACCATAAATAAACTAACTATATGACTTTTATTAATTCATCCTCAGGAAGATTGTTCACTTAATCAATCAATACCTGTGACTTCTCGTGGAGAATAGGAGTACAACCACCATTCTGAATACTCCTTCACAGATGCTCTCAACTCCTAACCATTCTTTCCATGTCTACCTTTAACCTCACACACAACGTGTTCCCTGCTCATCCTTCTATGCTCTGACTTCCAGCATTTTACGATAAAGCTTGCTTTATGACGAAACGCGATACCTTCCTCAATCCATGTACAATTCACCTCTAGCGTTCTTTCATAATTTCTCTATCAACTAGGTTTTAGTTGGTTTGTTCTCTGCCACAACAGATTGTCACTTATGGTATTTGACAAACGGATCGGGAGAATTATCTTGCGTAAACAACTGTTTATCAATACGTGTATCTTTTGATGACACTTTTCCTAGTTTTCATATGACTTTCAGCTCCATATAGTAGAAAGGTCTTGAAGCTTTAAGTTTGGCTGACAGTTGTTTTGAGTTCAAGATGCTCTTTAGCAGCTATCGTCGCCTTACGTTATAAATTCATGCCTTCACATTTGCATTAGATCCCTATTTATTTATCACTGATGATACTGCACAGGTATGTAAAAGTTTCCACATCCTCAAAAGCTATTCACTCAAGTGTGATCTGGTTGGTACGCTTTGTTCTGTGTTGAATTTAAAGCTCTAAGTTTTTATCGTGTGTAAATTAAGGCCTATTGTTGGTGCAATGGTGGCAGTCTTCGTCTACATTTATTGGTGTGCGTGGTATAGAAGATCTAGTTATGTCATCTACGAAGTCTAGATCATTCAGCTGCATCCAAATTATCCACTACATTGCTTGCTTTCCGTAAGATGCTAGGTTCAGGTAGATTGTTACCACCCATCAATTGTTCTTATTAATAGACGTTAGATGCATAAGGTGCTTACATTTAATCTACAATAAACTATAATTTTATTATTCAAGATTGTTACCATTCGTTGACAAAAGTATCCCTGTATTTCAGAAAACAATGGTCACCTGTATAACTTCATTAAAGTATGTCTAACTAATCAAAACACTATCAAAATATCATCCGTAGAAATTATAGATCATATCATTTAACTGTACTTAAAGAATGTTTCAGAAGTTACTGTACGAATTAACACTCATTTACTCACTCACTCACTCACTCACTCACTCACTCACTCACTCACTCACTCACTCACTCACTCACTCACTCACTCACTCACTCACTCACTCACTCACTCACTCACTCACTCACTCACTCACTCACTCACTCACTCACTCACTCACTCACTCACTCACTCACTCACTCACTCACTCACTCACTCACTCACTCACTCACTCACTCACTCACTCACTCACTCACTCACTTACTCATTCACTCACTCACAGTCACTATGTTTCATTCTATACGAACTGAAAGATCCAGTATCGAAGAAAACCTAATTCAGTATATTCAACAAAATAAATTGTATTATAGTGTATTATAGTGAAAAATGTATTCAGAGAATTACAGACTCCATTGTGATTAGCTACACGTTAAGAGATTACGAAACCATTAGTTATCAACAAAATATTCGTAGCTACTATTTTCTTAATTCCTGGAAGTCCGACAGTCATGAAATTGATTACTGTCATCTAAATGAATCATTCATAATTACGATGTTATGGATTGAGTATGCGTAAAAGAGATTGAAACAACTCAGTGAAAAAGATAATGTGTAATTGAAAAAAAGGATTCAAAGTTACAGTGCGTTTAGATCTCTTTGTTAATTTGTCATAGACTGAAATTAATCATTTTCTCTTGTTATATATACATTCAGAGAGAATATGCTTGACATAACGGTAGTTTACAAGCATAGTTTGAGAAGGATTGTGACTGGCAAGTAAGATCCAATACGTGCGCTTCGTTCTAAGTGGGACTTTTTAGCTGGATGTACTTGTATCCCAGCATAAACATCAACACCGCCACTCGTCTGTGGCAGTGCTTACTCTAGGTTCCGCCCCAAGGGATTCAGGTTGACAAACACCTAAGCGTCAACAGGCAGGCGTCCACTGGTAGAATTCTCATTTTTATCAGTCTGTGATATAGAGCAACGATCTTTCAATACTAAAGATGCACGATGCTGAGGAGTCCAATGCCAGGACGAAACAGCTATCCAGTGATTTTTGGTTATCATTGGTACCCTGTCAACACTAATCTATGACCGATTTAATTAAATAAATGTTTAAGTTCAGATGGCTAACTGAAATAACAGAATTCTATATTGGTATTTTTTTCTACAGTCTGAGACCAGATATATTTGAGATAGGGTGATATTTATTTAAAATACCAAACATGTATTATTGAATCACTTAGAAACGACCCGATTTTCAATTGTTACTCATGGTCATTATTCACCATCGCCATTGGCTGGTGACTCGTATTGTTCATAAGTAGATGGTATTATAGATAAATGAGCTTCGTTTATCTAGCTTGTCGCTAAACTATCAAAATGTATTCTAATCCAAAGAGATCAAAATATATTCCATTGGGAGCATGCCAGATATTATAACCGTGATATATAACTTATTGGTAAACATAATAAGTTTTAGTTGGTTGAATTTGTCACAGATTGATGTTAATAGGTTGCTATTGAATACGGGGGACACTGAACAGTTGTCCTAGCATACAACTCCTTTGTGGCACTGTGAACCCCAGATTCCTCCCCAGAGACTTTAGGATGGTAAACGCCTGACTTTCTACACCACTTAGCCGGTATTTATTTTTGGGGTGGTATCTAGGGTTCGCAATCCTGAGGAATCCCATACTAAGACGAGATAGCTTATCCAGTGCTGGTTTTCAGTAGTATTCTACCAACACCAATATATGTAATGAATTTAACTAACTAAAACAATACCATTTTTCGAAAAACCACCCTACTTCTAAAATAAGCAGTTGACTTAAAGTGTTCAAGAATATACAGAATCTTAACGTTACGCATTTATCTTTTTGACAATTACATTGTACAAATGCATTTGTAGTGGTCAACAGAATCGACTTCCCAAGAGTAAGTAAATTGACTGATCCATAGTGATTTGGACTATTAGGGAAAACACACGCCTATTAATCGACCAGACAAATTATATTGTATTTTAAGCACTCTTTTGTATATGCAGTATACTCGAACCAATCAGTCAACCAGTTAGGAAATTAACATCAATGCAAGCCAAGGGAGGACATTAGTACTTGAATCGAGGTAACGTATACATAATCAATTAGCTGTAGTTCACAAATGGGTAATGATATACTAATAGTTAATAAGTTAAATAGGAGGATAGGACAAGTGTGACATAATAGTGATGGAAAACATATGTTTGTTTTGTACACAAAGAAAGTAATTGTAATAGTTTTAAACACATTTACGAACCCAGGACCCTCTGGTTCCGCGACAAGCGCTTAACCATTGGACCACTGAGCTCCTAATGGTTGATATTTCTAATTCAGTCAGTTCATGTTACGTCTATGCGACCTCATTCATTGTCATCGGTGAGGTACTGCCACACACTTGACACGGTTGAACACCACCGGTCACTTCTTCACACTAGAACTTTAGGAATTACCTCAAGGAGCTAGTCACTAGTGGTCGTGGATGCGCACTGCTAAGGAGTCCCATACTAGGACGAAACAGCTGTCCAGTGCTTCCAGGTGATCAATGGTTGTCTAGTTCAGATCAATTCGTGATATCAGCATTAACAAATTAACTATCTCCACAACAACCCCGTTAATTGTAACATTAACGAAAGTTAGTTTTTCTTCCTCGATCACCCGATATAACATTATTTATGTTTAAAGTTGTAATTGGGTGTTATGGAGGATGTTGAATATCACAAATTGACTAAATTAGAAATATCAAACGTTGGAAGTCAGCTCATTGATCTAAAGTTAAAGCGTTCACAGTAGATTTAGAGAGTCTTGAGTTCGATTCTTGATAAGATTATGGTAATGTACTGCCAGAAAGTTCCTTACTAGAATAAAACAATTGTCCAGCACTATCTGATTGTTTAGTTCAGACTAATTTATGATATATACTGAATGTTTACATAATTGAACGTATGCATCATAAATAATAGACAGAATGAAAACATTAACAGAAAGAACTGTCAGTTATCGTAAATTTAATTTATGCTCTGTTGATAATATAAACTTATTCACCTATACTATTTATTCACAATGAAGGTGAATAAACTAACAAGAAAACAAAACAGATGTACATATTCTACGTAATGTATTGTATTCTATGTAAGTAGTAGTTGAAAAATCATGCTTCATTTAAGTTTTGCATAGATCATAACTCTTCAGTAAGATATACAATCATTATTGTAGAAACTATTAATCATTGATTAAAAGATAGACAGACAGACAGATACAACGTAGAACTTCGTACCTACGTACATCAGTTCAGGTTGCCATACCACATCAGCACAGAGACGCAACTGTCAGTTCAAATCCAAGAGTGATAGCGATAGTAGAATTATTAGCAGCAATGCAGAAGATTAGGAATCGAAGATATGATTCGAAAAGTATAATTCAGTGAGATAAATTTGAAAGGAGAAAGACAGAAAATTCAGAAGCTTAGATTTTGAGAGAACACAAAGAATGGATGCACCTGCGCCATTCCAAACGATTCTAAGCCATGTCGTTCAAGGTCTCTATCCATTGGTGAATTTCGTCTCGCGGACCCCAACCACGCAGCCTACATCTACCAACATGACTCAGTCCACTTGTCAGTGACTTCATCGATTTCTGCCATGTTTTGGTTTGGCCGCCAGTAGCTTTCCTCCAACCTATTTCTACGCCACGAAACATAGCTTGTCGAGGCAGACGGTAGTTAGACATGCGTAACACATGTCCCAACCACGTCAACTGATGAAGTTTCAATACCTCATCTATTTATTTGCCAGCCTTTCCTAGAACCCGTTTTCTAACGACAGCATTGCTCACTCGGTTGTCCCATGATACACGAGCAATGCTTCGGAGACACCTATGATCGAAGACCAGTAACCTACGAATGTTCTCTACTCTTAACGGCCATGTTCCGCTCCCGTATAGTAGGACAGAGCGAACTGCTGCACGGTACACTCGTCCTTTGGTTAGCAAGCGGATATCTCGCCTGTGCCATAAGTGACGCAACTTGGCAAAAGCCAATCGAGCTTTTTGTATCCGTGCTGAGATTTTGTCCGTCACCAGGCCATCAACACTGATGAGCACTGATGATTAAAAGGTCGGGATTCAATTACAAGTTACAGTTTCATATTGTATGATTGTTATCATTAAGTTAATTATGTATTTTGATTGTTTGTGTTCATCATAAATTGATGTTGATTGGATACTACTGAAAAAAAACCGAGGAGGACTAGACAGCAGATTCATCTTAGTCTAGAACTCCACTAAGAAATCTAACTTAGCTCTTGCTGATAACGCCTAATCATTTACAGCACTAGGCTAATAAGGTGTCTAATGGTAGTGCTCTCATTTCTATCACTTTATGATATAATGCGAAGATCATCCTCTACCAGTGGTGATTAGCAATTTTATTCCTAACAAGTTTGAAATTCATTAGTCACAACATTCTCACTAGAATTTCAAGAACATCCTGAAGTTTGTTATTAATGAAATGATAATTATGAATAAAATTTATTTGATTCCCTTTTGGAATCGAGGTTGCACACTACCATATACTTGATTTATATTAGGACAAAACGACTGTCCAGTTCTCCGTGGTATTCAGTAGTATCCAACCAACAGTAGTCAGTGACGAAGGTAAACAATTAAACTTAATGCTTATCTCAACTAAACTACCTTAATTCAAATATCTTATCAGTCATTATTAAGTGATTAAGTTTGAAAGCCCTACTGAGAATTTTTGTCTACATTATATGTTCTTTTTAATTTTCATGAATTACGTAACGAATTGATATAGACCTAACAACAGGTTGCTTGGTAACGAATAAATAAATATGAATTTGAAATTTGATTGATAGTAAACGATAAATTCTGAAGCAAAAAATAAAAAAAAAACAGTTGGACAATGATAATAATAATAACAATAATCATCTGAATATATGATGCATAAAAGACAATAATGTTATTATGTACACATAAATCAAGCAATACAGTTGAATAGTTACATTTCAGTAAGTTTTGTGTGAATCACCAACGAGTACCAACGTAATTACAATTGATGTAAAAGTTCTGGAAGATGTGGAAACTCTTACATATCTGTGAAGCATCATCAATAGTAAATAAATAGGAATCATAAGCAGACATGAATACATGCATTGGTAATGTAAAGTCAGTATTTATACAACTGTAAAGTATCTGGAATTCAAATCACCCGTCAGCCAACACCAAAGTCTAGATTTGTAATACAATCGTCAAGATAGTTCTATTGTATGGAGATGAAGCTTTTAAAGAGAATTACAAAAAGAATCATTCAAAAAAATACAGGTATTTATAATTAGTTGTTTATGTAAGATGATTCTTCCGATCTGTTTGTCAGATACCATAAATGACAATTTGTCGTGACAGAGAACATACCAACCACAGTAAAACTGAGGAAGAAATTAAGAAAATACTCTGGAGGTGGATAGTACACACAATAAGGAAATTATAAGACGGTGTCTTAAGGCAAACACTATCATAGGATCCTGGTGGCCAAAAGAAAGGAAGATGAACAGGTAACACACTTCACGAGGAATTGACGGCAAAACATAAAAAGAAAGAATAGTAGTTAGAAGTATGTTTGAAAAAAATTTAAGAACAGAATTGGTTTGAGAATGGTGGCTAGCTGTCTCTTCTCCACGAGGGAGTAACAAGGATTGATTGATAAGCAAATCATAAACTGTTTTAAATTGAAAGACAACTATTAAGTAATAATGTAGTGCCTAATAATTTAACAAAGATATAATGCCAAATATACGGGAAGAAATATGAAATGAAATTGTATTTCTAAATAACATTTCAAGGATCGAAAGTGAAATATGTAAATTCTAAAGTTTCGTTCGACAACTTAGATTGGTCTACTTTGAGTGTGCGTATGTGTTAGGTGAGGGTTGGGGGTGGAAAGCAATCAAGTTCAGAACTGTCAAAATAATGTCCAAAGCGATTTTGAACTCATACTTAGTCTAATCATGCTGTGATGTCGAACTTTGTGTACAGTAATCATATGTGAATGTGTGAAGTGAACAATAAAATATTGAGGCATATGTGTATGTGTATGATGTCGACCATAACTTCGCAGTGAGTAAATAAACCATCGCTACCTTGAGAGGAGTGAAATCTAAAAATATGCGACGTTCTAGTGGCGTACTTTATCGACCATACCATCGACTTAAACCCAGAATGTTCAGCAGCAATAGGTCGGTGTTCGGTGGTCGAATTTCCATTTGACTGCATTTTTAATATGCCGCCACTGATCAGTCTTTCCGTGAAGAGTCTCACACTAGAACGACATAGCTACTCAGTGCACTCTAGTTTTTCTTGGTTTCTAAAGTTAACCAGCCTAAATCAATTCGTTAAGAATGCGAAAATCAAGTTAATACCAATCTTTACAAATTAACTCAACCATATGTATGTTAGTGTTGAAGCATAACTAGGTGCTAATCGTTAAGTAAAATTTTCGATTTTCTGACTTTCTTCCGAACTGATATTAATTGAAGGATGTCTGGTAATTAAAAAGAGCTATGAATTACTTCTCTGTAGTTAGTTTTCGGTTTGAAATGTCAGAAGGCTAGAAAGTCACTATTTCTCCAGGTAATGAAAGTAATTCAATTGATCTGACTTTCCTTTGAAATGACCAATAAAGTGAAAAGTTCTACTCATGGATTAATCCATGGAAAGGTTATTAATCAGCCAACAAGTATTGGTTCCTGGGGTTGTAAATATGAGAAGCGAGATCAGTGAATTTAGCGCTTTTGAATTCATTTCACAAGTAACTGGTTCAAATGAATTCAAATCTAATAAACTACTTAGGCACTTATTCAAACTGTTAACTTCGCTGACCCGTAATCAATAACCTACAATACAAACACAAGATATTCAGGAGTTAAAATGACTTTCGGGTAAATTAACTTGCATCTAACGGTTAACATTTTCAAATTAAGTGAATTCATCAGATTGTACTACTATCAGGACTAGTAATTTGTTTTTCCTAGTAATAGCTTGTATTAAAATTCATAAAGTGAACACCACTAGTGCTTCGGAATGGTTTGATGTTGTTAACGATAAATGTAATTCTCATCATGGTTGTACAAACGACAAACTCCGATAATACTAGCCGAAATTGGTTACAACTACTTTCATTATATTTCTACTCTAAGACTACTCCAAAAGGTAAGTCAAGTAAGGAAGGTGGCCTAAGGTCACTGTTCCAATACATTCATTAGATACCGCTTTTTTAACTACTGTAATCTGTAAATTTGATATCTTCAACGCCTACCTAATGATTGGTAACAAATTTTACGGGTTGTTTCCTCCAATTCTTCCGCTCATATTTGTCAGACATTTTTCACACTTGCACTATCAGTTCATTCGTTCATGATGTTTGATCCACATCATTGGTGGATAAACCGAACTACCCCAGCTAGTTACCTAACGATTTTTCTGTAAATGCAACCATTTCGAAAACATTAATCACCACAACTATAGCATTAATCGAGAGTAAACACTAAAGTGCTACCATGGAAACATACTGGTTTAGCATTTTTTCTAACGTTACTGTGGTGTTTTTTCTCAATTTAATTTTAGTTATATTCATCTGAAAGTACCGCAGAAGAAGTGCACTTTCTGTCTTTATTTCTAACTTTGTTGGTGAATAGCAGTAGCTTTTTACAACACTGTGACAGAACTCTAGAGACTTGGAATGGTCATTTTAGTGCGAACGCATATCTGCTAAATACAGACAATTTGAATAATCAAATCCAGAAAGGTATAAGTCAGCATGTGGAAACGATGTTATGAAATATACTGTACATCGGAATTTACATACCAGTGGAAGTTTACCTCCGTTAACGCTTACGGCCTTCTGAATAATTATATCCGAAGCCATATCCACCTATAAGCGTATAAGCTGCTCGTTGAATAGTACAGTAATTAACATCCTCACCCTAGGTGTTATTTGTAACCTACGAATAAACTCAGGGATTGTATACTGTAATAGTGTCAGTTTGGATCTTTGAACACTGAAATCTTTGGTTCAAACAATAGTCAGGCTTATAAAGTCTACTTTAAAACATCGAAAACGATGTTGTATGAATGATCGAGACCTCATAAAACTCCATGTTCTACAATGACGAAATATAGGGTAATAAATCTATCATAGTCGGTGAAGGAAATCCTTTAATTAGTTTTTAAGATGGTAACGAATTAGAGGTATCCGAGTGTGTTTTTCTAAATTTCCTTGTCAACCAGAATGAGTAATTTTAACAGTCGTTAGTATTCATTCTCTGATGTCGTTCACCAATAGTTTTGATTCCTGTTATGAACGTATTCCTTAAACTTGGATGATAGACAGACAGATACAACGCAGAACTTCGTACCTACGTACGTACATCAGTTCAGGTCGCCATACCACATCAGCACAGAGACGCAACTGTCAGTTCAAATCCAAGAGTGATAGCGATAGTAGAATTATTAGCAGCAATGCAGAAGATTAGGGAGCGAAGATATGATTCGAAAAGTATAATTTAGTGAGATAAATTTGAAAAGAGAAAGACAGAAAATTCAGAAGGTTAGATTTTGAGAGAACACAAAGAGTGGATGCACCTGCGCCATTGCGAACGATTCTGAGCCATGTCGTTCAAGGTCTCTAACCATTGGTGACTTTGGTCTCGCGGACCCCAACCACGCAGCCTACATCTACCAACATGACTCAGTCCACTTGTCAGTGACTTCATCGATTTCTGCCATGTTTTGGTTTGGCCGCCCGTAGCTTTCCTCCAACCTATTCCTACGCCGCAAAACATAACTTGTCGAGGCAGACGGTAGTTAGACATGCGTAACACATGTCCCAGCCACCTCAACTGATGAAGTTTCAATACTTCATCTATTGATTTGCCTTCCTTTCCTAGAACCCGTTTCCTAACGACAGCATTGCTCACTCGGTTGTCCCACGATACTCGAGCAATGCTTCGGAGACACCTATGATCGAAGACCAGTAACCTACGAATGTCCTCTACTCTTGACGGCCATGTTTCACTCCCGTATAGTAGAACAGAGCGAACTGCTGCACGGTACACTTGTCCTTTGGTTAGCAAGCGGATATCTCGCCTGTGACATAAGTGACGCAACTTGGCAAAAGCCAATCGAGCTTTCTGTATCCGTGCTGAGATTTCATCAGTCACCAGGCCACCAGCACTGGTGAGACTCCCCAGATACGTGAAGCGGTCTACACGCTCGACTACTTCACTTCCTATCACTAGTTCAGGTGCCGATGCAACCCAATCCTGAAGCAACATTTTGCATTTCGAGGGGGAAAACTGCATTCCGAACATGCTTGCATTGTTGCTCAGGGTAGTCAGAAGACTCTGCATTTTTTCAGCGTCTTCACCAAATAGGACTATGTCATCAGCACACTCTAAGTCAGTAAGCGAGGCTCCTGGTAGAAAGTCAACTCCTGAAAAGTCAGACGAAGATAAGGTTATATCTAAGAGCATGTCTATGACGAAATTAAACAAGAATGGGGGAAGTGGACATCCCTGATGGAAACCACTTGAAGTGAGGAATTCCGATGACTTAAACTTGGATGATTGTAGAGTGAAAATTAATCGTCTCTCAATAGTATGAGCTTGAGTTATTCACAATACCAAGATGAGTTAGAAAATCATTTGTTTGATTCATGATTAAATTCAGTCAACAGTATTAAGTAATGAACGATGGAAAGTCATTAGCAACCTGTTAACTGAGAGATTTGCATGTCTTGTCGAATGATCTATAGGGTGAATCCTAAGACAAAGTGTAGCTGCTGTAGATTATCTAGTTCCACTACTAGAAAGTTTTCTAATTAGAGGATTAACTTTTCAAGCATTGCCTAGAGTAACAAGTTACATTCCTCATACGTTTCCATGCTTTCAGTTACTTAGGAACAATTGACAGATTCAATTGAATTGTTGACTATACCTTCAACTGAAGATTTACTACTAGTGACGAAGATAAATGATTTTGCATCTGGTACTTTTCTAAAGTTTATAAACAGTTATGAAAACGTCAGTTATTGTTAGAATCATAACTCCACTCTAATAAAACTTGATTTTTCTAATTTTTCGGTAATGATAACAGTGTTAGAGTAAATGAAGTGGACTCTGCTACTGAAACAGTATGAGTAGGATTACGTAACGATAATAAAGATACAGTTGAATTCATGACAGTCACTGTTATTACACCAAAACTAGTTATTTTATCCAATCCTCTTATTCAATCCTATAAATTACGAATTGATAATGTAAATCAATTGAAGATTGTTAGTTATGTGAAATAATAAAGTACTGACCAATGAACGCATATAACAGTGATCTCTTACGTAATACGATTGTTGAATCAGATTTCTCAATGAAGAGAAATTATAAATAAGATCACAACCCAGAAGAGGAAAATATTTTATATTATTAAATGACACGGGAAATCAATAATGACTGGTTTACTCCACCTGTTACGTCGAGGCAAAAAGTTGAAATAACAATCTGTAGAGTTTATACTTCGTGGTATTGTGACTACTTTTGTTATTGTTATGACGCGAGAAATGTTTGGTGGGGTGACCGATTGCCAATTCGGTATGTCAAGTCGATAGTTGCGCGTCTGCTCTATCCCCACTCGATCCCTAAGACGGAATAAGAATAACACAAGACGATAGACTGACCAGATAGAATTGAATTATATTTCATACATTCCTTTATATATACATAAAACCAGACTACACAGCTAACGAATTAGGAAATTAACATTAATACAGAACTAAGGTAACAGTAGTAGTGAGTAGGAATAACTTGCACACAACCAATTAACTGTATTTCTGAGTAAGAAACAACATACTAAGAGTAAATATACTAATAAGGAGGAGAGAGTAAGAAGAACGTAACATTCATAGAAACGAACTGTTTACATTACCCACAGTTCGTATAATTGAAATAGTGTTCTAAAAAACAGTTCTGAGAGTTTGTTATTCTTCTTTAGTGGTCTGAAATAACAGTTACAGTGTATTTGTTGAACATTTAGTAACTAAGTAATTTGTATTGCATAAATTGTAGGCTTTTCTTAGCCTCATCTGCTGATGTCACATATGTTGCCCATCGCGAGTTATTGTGTTCATATTATGACTTTCTGTTTCTGATTTCTGCACACAGTTCGCATAATCCAATCATTAATATACCTCGTATTTTCTAATACTTTCCGATACTGTATATGACACATAAAAACTATTGTTTTCAGTCAACAAATCACTGGGCCTTAGCTCTTGCTTGTTGGCGCTTGTTTTCTCTAATTGTGCTTCTTATGTAGTTTTTGGTTGTTCAGATATATTGTCAACCAGTCACCGTTTCCAATGTCTGTCACGTCATGATCATAGTGCAAGTCCATTGGCTACCCTCCTCCAGAGAGTAGTTGGTAAAATGTTTCCAGTAGTAATGGTTTATCGTAGATGACATCTACTTCTTATATAACAAATCTCTTAACGAATTTATCTATGATTCAGTGTCTGAACTTATTTTTTATTCTTAGTTTAATCGTTATGATGATATCTTTCTTGTCAATCTATGACACAGTAAAAGATCGTCTTATTAACTTACTTACGCCTGTTACCCCTCTTGGAGGAGCATATGCCGCTCACTAGTAATCTCCATTCAACTCTTTCCTCAGCAATCCTTTCCAGCTGTCTCGAGGTACTTTTCATCCTTTTAATGTCTGCTTTCAGCTCCTGACGCAGTGTGTTCTTTAAAGATCGTCTACTACTCAAAAAACTAGATATCAACGAACCTAGTAAATAAGTCAATTTTATTCACTTGAAACAACACCATGATCTTTCATCTGGTGAAACTGTCGAATCTTAAGTAAATGGACATCTTGTTGAATATCCACTATCTTTTTTTTTCGAATCTCTAAATTCAAATGACCATTAATTGGTATAGGAAGGTAAGATCATGGCAATCAGTAACTAATTCCTAGAAGATATTTCCTGTATTATAGTAAGATACCATGTTCAATAGAATTCATAGTAATGGATGTCAGTTATGTATTATTGAAAACTGATTAGAGTGACAAATGTTAACCACTGTGTATCAACTCAATAGTCTTAATACTTTGAGTAGAATGCCTAGTGAGATAGCTGAAGACAATGGAAATATGGGAAAATTAAATTTTGAAATTCGTTTATTTCTAATTGAATTCATTGTGTTGACGTCAATAGAAAAGCAGAATTTAACTCAAACCAGTTAGGTATTTTGTTAATTTAATTTAATAAATAACAATCTAGTTATTTAGTTAGATACATTGGTCACAGAATGATGTTGGCGGCTGTACACCCTTGATAAATACGGAGTACTGGACAGAGGTGTCTTCTCAGTATAGTACTCCTATATAATAGTGCAAATCTTCAATTCCACTAAGGAATTCAGTCTACAGTTTTCTGGCGGCACAATGAACTCTTAATCGTCTACACCACAGTCTTATGATACAATACCTACACTCATCAATTTAAGATATAACACAAGCGATTATTAATTTTCATCGGTGATAACTATCTCTTACTCCTGATATATTTGAATACTATCAATTGTATTTCTAATAGCAAATATATAAATGTTTATTGAAAAGAATCACTTTTGTACAATCCCATTTATAAAATAGGATATAATCTTTCACTGTACACATTGATGACAATTGATATAAGTATACATAACATTGATTCAAATAGTAATTGACAAATAGAATTCATTTGATGTGTTTCATCCTACTTTGAGATTCATCAGCTGAATACATCAAATACATTCTAATAACATTTGAATTATTTAATAAATGAATTACTTTCATTATTTATATCATTTTTATCATTATTTAATAGTTTATCATTTGTTTCATTGTTTACACTTCTATTCATTAGATCATTATTAATAAGATCTAATTTATATCGTCGTGATATTGGTGATCTATAACTATCCATATATTGTTGTCCATCATCATTGGATGTATTCACTTTTTGACATTCAAGTATTTTAATGAATGCTTGACGAAATGTTCTATTATAATAAGCATATATAATAGGATTAATAGTTGAATTGAAATAACCAATCCAATACATGATTTCATGTAATGAATTTGGATAAGAACAATAATTACAAACATTAGTTATAGTATACCATAAAAAGAATGGTAACCAACATATAAGAAATGCACCCATTACAATGCCAAGTGTACGTGCTGCTTTACTTTCATGATGAATTTTTATATGAGCTGTAAATTTTACATCATCAATACTATTTGTAAAATGTGATGAATGGATCAAGTGATTTATTGGTGGAGTGTAATGTATACTTTGACTAAATGAATTCATATTATTACTATTATTATTATTAATAAGAATACCACAACTATTATTATCAGAACTACTTATTTGTTGATTATCAGTAGTATTATATAATTGTGGATGTGGACAATGTAATTGGGCAATTTTTCTTTCTTGTCTTTTAGCTTCAATAAATATACGTATATATACAATAATCATAATAATAGATGGTATCCAAAATGAAATTGATGATGATATTACAGCATAATATGGATTCACATTGAAATAACATGTTAAAGTATTATTCAATTCAGTAGTATCATTCAACATGATTGTTATCTCATTATTCTTATTCATATTAATATGAATGAATTCATTAAATGGTTTATGCCATTCCATTAATATTGGTATATAAGATATAACAAATGATAATGTCCAAGTTAAACATAACAGAATGATAATAAGTTTCTTTGACATACGACTTTCATAATTCAATGGATGCATTACAGCTATATATCTATCCATTGATATACAACATAAATGTAATATACTTGCTGTACTGAATAATACATCAGTAGCATTGTAAATATTACAAAATGTTTTACCAAATATCCATTTAAAATTTAATAATGACATAATAGCATTGAATGGCATAACAAGTAATGCAACAATGAAATCAGCTATTGCTAATGATATTAAAAAGAGATTAGTACGTATACGTTGTAAACGTGTAAATTGAATAAATGCTATAAATACTAATGCATTACCAAATAAAGCTGAGATAATAATTAAACTGTATAGAATACCTTTAATAATATTTAATATAATGTAAATTATATCAAATGATTGTGTAGATTGATAAGAAGATGTTAATTGATTACTTATTGTAGTACTTATACTACTTATATTACTATTAGTAGTATTAATATTATTATTATTATTATTATGTAATGCATGTATAATGTATAAGTTATTGACTTGTTGATGTTTTATAAATAACATTTGATAAATTACAATTGTTAGATCAGTAGACTACAGTGAATAGATAATTCAACAGTTGTGTTGATCATACCTATATAAATTGATAAATATATTTATAAAGTAAAAGAATAATATATATCAAGAACATAATCATCAATAGAAATGAAATGGTTCTGTGGAGATTGGCAATAAGTATAATTGATTGGATTAATCTTAGATTGATATTCGCTTTATATCATGAGTGATGGGAATGCAATTCTACCACTGAACACGATATCAGTGATTTAATTCTCCTTGTGAGAGTGTGTACTCCTAAAGAGTACCATACTACAATGAAACAGCTGTTGAGAGCATGTTAGTTTCCTATACTACCCTAACAATATCAACCTGTAAGGAATTCAACTAAATATAAGGTACACATGACTTATGTGGGCGAAATTTAAGTGACTGTAAAATGACCTTGAAAGCCATAGTCGGATTGAACCAATTACTACTATGTAAACCAAAATCATCAACTTTTCTCCGGATTCTAGTAGCTCATTAAAGAACTTGAACGCATGATTCATTGTAATATGCTTTCCTTCCAAGGAAATCTTTGGTAAAAAACGAAATATGCATCTGTTTAAAAAGTATGCGGGTAATATTAAGGTTAAACCATTATCTCCAACACAATGAGAAATCCATACTGTTTATCTTTATTCTTGTATTTGTTCAACTTAAGTTTACTTACTTACTTACGCCTGTTACCGCTCTCGGAGGAGCATAGGCCGCTCACCACTATTCTCCATTCAACTCTGTCCTCACCAATTCTTTACGGCTGTCTCCAGTTACTATTCATCCTTTTAATGTCTATTTCCAGTTCTCGACACAGGGTGTTCTTTGGCCTTCCTCTTTTCCGTTTTTCAACAGGATTCCGAATTAGTGCTTGTCTTGTGATACAGTCTGATGATTTGCGCAATGTATGTCCTATCCATTTCCAACGTCGTATCCTGATTTCCTCTTCAGCTGGAAGTTGGTTTGTTCACTTCCAAAGTAGGCTGTTGCTAATGGTTTCCGACCAACAGACATTCATTATTCTGCGTAGACAGTTGTTGATAAATACCTGTACTCCCCTGAGGATGTTTGCAGTAGTTTTCCACGTTTCAGCTCCATACAGAAGAACTGTCTTGACGTTCGAGTTGAACAGTCTAACTTTGAGGTTGATAGACAGTTGTTTGGACTCCCATATATTTTTCAACTTAAGTTTACGATATATTTAATCTAAGTATTCGTTTTGATAACATCTCAGTCAACTCTGCATTCGTTTAATAATAATCGTGTGAACTCACGTTGATTGGATCAACAAAGTATTTCTTGTGAACTTCAACTTTGTCAATATAGCGCATATTTAAAAGTGATTCATAAGGTTTTCAACTGTCATCGTATATTATTGTCCCAGGTATGATGTATTTTTATACTATTCGGCAGCCTATGCTCCACATGGAGTAACAGACATTGTTTTGATTGAGACAGGGTGATTAATACAAGAATTTGTTTCAATTCGAATATGAAATGAGTTAAAAACGAATTCAATCTCATGGAATTCCGGCACTAACATTCAGTGCATCGAAAGCAGCATCAATCTCAAATTACTTAGGTTATGTATTCTCACATTCACAATTTAATACTTTTCTTAACAATCACATAGTTTACAAATAAATTACAAGCTAATTATCACTAATTAGATTTAGATGATCCATTAACGACAACGAACCCTAGCGGACCAAAAGCCTTTGATGAAGGTGGGATTAAGCAACATGAAATTTTGAATTGTTCAATGGAACCTTGAAACTTTTCGGTCCTTCTTTATTACTTCGTTCATGAAAGTCATGTCCACCAAATAATCACTATTAGTTTAAATAAGTATATAATGCTCAAGATACAATGCTAAAATAACAAGAGTATGTTATTGTCAGGAAACAAACCTGAGACTAACTGCATGATTATTGAATTAATCACACTGACTACTTGACAATTTATGGATGGTTTTTACGTTTTACCCCGTCGTTAATTTTGTTATGATGTCATAAGAGGCTGTTATGTTGATGGGAGTGTAAGATAAATTGGTTTATGTCCCCCCAAGTCTGTCTTGTGGTTGCCAGTGCTCCCAAAAGCCAAAGTCAGTCAATTAGAAAACTAACATTAATACAAAATAGGAGCAAAATTGACAGTGAAATGGAATAACTTATGCACATGTGATTAACCCTAGTTTGTAAATAAAAAAAATGATACACTAACAGCTAGTGTTTTAATCAATCAATCAATCAAGGCCTGTTATCCAATGTGAAACATGAGCCGCCAACCAGCCTTCTCTAAACAACTCTGTCCTGTGCTTTTCATCCAAGCTCTTCCGAAGTACTATTCATTCTCTTTATGTTTGCCTACAATTTCCAAATCAATGTATTCTTAGGTCTCCCTCATCTACTTTGGCTTTCAGAATTCCTTGTTAGTGCTTGTCTTGTGACCCAGTTTGATGATTTTCTCAATCTGTATCCTAACAACCTCCAGTATATTTTCCTCAGCTGGTAGTTAATTTATTCTCTGCCACAGATGCTTGTTGCTGATGGTATCTAGTCAACGGATCCAAGGTGTCTTACGCAGATAGTTATTTACAAATACTTGTGTCTTTTGAAAGATGCTTTTTGTAGTTCTCAAAGTTTTAGCACCATTCAACAGGACTGTCTTCAAATTCGTATTGAAAATTCTAACTTTAATGTTAAATGACAGTTGGTTTGGGCTCTAGATGTTTATCAGTTGTAGAAATGCTACACTTGCTCACCTTTACAATCCGCGTATTCACATCTGCCACAGATAACACCCTCCTTGTTTATCGATCGTGCTGCCCAAGTATGTAAATGGTTTCTACATCTTTCCAAAATTTGTCTATCAAGTGAACTTGGGTTAGTGTTTGTTGTTTTGTATCGAAGGATTATGCTTTTTCCGTTGTGTATGTTGAGGCCTACTGCTGCTACCGTTGTTCGTCTTCATCTGCATTTGTTGCTGGTTATGGGATAGGAGAACTAGGTCATCTCCAAGGTTCAAGTCATTTAGTTCCTTCCATGTTGTCCACTTTATTTCCAGACTACCTTGAGATGTTGTAGAGGGAAGGACTAGAGTAAGCAGCCTTATCTGACACAGGGTCTTCACTTCGAATGAATCTGTGAGCTGACCTCCATGCACGATTTAATAATGTAGTTCGTTGTAAGATTTTCATATGATGTTGATTATCTATTCGGGTACTTAATAATGTCGTAGAATGCTCTATAATGTTTATACTTTCCACGCTGTCGAATGTCTTTTCGTAGTCGAGAAAGTTGATGTCGAGTGGTGAATTCCATTCAACTGATTGATTAACAATTAACTACAGAGTGGCGAAATGGTCGATACAAGATCGGTTTTTACAAAATTCGACCTGTTGATCTTGAGGTTGAGCTTCGTATTATTGTAATTAAGCCGAGTTTGATAACTATTATGGATAAGCGATTTTTTTAATGATTTTTAGCTCTTCACTTATGACTTTAATTGTATATATTATTCAGACTAGGGTTTAATTGGGTTCATATAATATTCCTGTTTCTAACGACTTGGGAAGGGGTAAACAACTGGAGAATCCTGATAACTGAGCATTCTAAAGGTATGTTAGTTATTATTTAACTCATATTAGCTGTCACAAATGTGTTGTGTATGCCTTACCTTTTATAGAAATGTACTGTCCTGAACAGTCGCATTTAAGTGATTGTTCTCCTAAACAGGCTAAAAACACTGATAGTAATCAACCTAGATATGTTCCGACAGCTATGCTACTGAATATAAAATGTAAATTCCTTTAAATAGGATGATAGCTATTCGATATTTATTCATGTTATCATTTATGCATCTTGTAAATTAGACAAATTGATTTGGTAAGTAAAATTCTGGTGAAGAGTGATTCGGCATCAAGTGGAATCAGATGTGTATCTTTAACATTTACTTTCTTTATGCTCTCTACAAGTTCACAGGTGCCGTAAAGAGTGAATAAAATTGGGTTTCCTTACAGGTACTAGGAGATCTTGCTAGTCATTTTGCATTAACTGATAGGTATGGAGAGTCAAATATATCGACGATTGGGACGGATAGTTAATCCAGGTTAATGTGTTATTAGCAAATCATATAATCTAAGTGTTGTTGGGCTTGTTGGTGACATGTCGGGAAGAATATATGTAATTGGTTAAAGTCGTATGGTAAACTATACGAGTCAAAGGCTGGATCTTATATATATAAACATATCTTGTACATTATTGGCTTATTATTATAATACATGCGTGTGTGACTATTTGGCTTTCTCGATAAATCAGTTGGATCTTTGTTCCTGAATAATAGATTAAGACAAGACTGGGGTATTAGCTGTAAGGCATTACGTTGTGGATAACCAGGATCGATAATACCGGCCATCTCTACGCTGATATAACCGTCAGTTTAATTTATTCATTGCTGTCTTCGTTATTTATATTCTCTTTTTCCATCTTTTCAAGAGTTTCATTTAATCACATTACTATCTATTCGGCCTTGTTTTCATCATTGGTTTGTTTGCCGAATTGACTTACTATCTAACAATAAACTAGTTATTTTATCAATATGAATGATT
Source organism: Schistosoma japonicum (assembly GCA_025215515.1). NCBI lineage: Eukaryota > Metazoa > Platyhelminthes > Trematoda > Strigeidida > Schistosomatidae > Schistosoma > Schistosoma japonicum. The sequence goes on along the minus strand of CM046063.1, from coordinate 2,832,392 downwards.
TGCTGGGCACCTAAAGAAAACCGATTATATTCGAAAGCTTGTTTTTCAGTAGACTGTTTTATGTATTTTGATTGTATACAAAGTGAACATTTTACTCCTACCATTATTACGTTCCATTTGCCCTATCTTCCCACTTATCGTATTAACTGTTCCTATGTCATTTGTTCATTTATGAACTATGGCTAGTCAACTGTCTATACGTTATTCCAGTTTGCAGTGACGGTTACCTTTATTTTGTATTAATGCTAATGTACCTAATAGGTTGATTGAGTTATTAGGTTTTATGTATATATAAATGATTATTTGAAATATTTTTCGATTTTATGTAGTAGTTAGCTCAGTTGTTTTATGTTCATCACTCAGGCTTTGAGGTAACTTACAATTACAGGATAGGCATATGGACGCATATCGATTGATCATACTCTACCATCATCACAACGGTCTATAGTGACGTCATTATAGTCAGTCAGTCATAAAATAAAAACTTAGTAAACGCGTACATCAGTTCAAGTTGCTATGTCTCAATTAGCAGATAGAGATTAAATTGTCAGACCGAATCTCAGAGTAGGGGAGGTAGTAAGAGAGTAAGTACTAATAGAAAGATACAGAGATCAAAGACGATATCATAGTAGACATTCCAATTAATCAGAACTATCCTTAAACTTTTGTCATAATGAAGTTATTCATAGATTATGATTACTTTTCAGTAACTTGAATTGTTTTTTATATTCTTACATCAGAAGACAGTCTATTGATGATTTCATGATAAAATATTGGTTTCAACAGCCAAGAAGTGTTGATTTGAATAATTGAAATTATAACTAAATATCAGCTCACTAGTGACTTGCTACTTGAGGTAATCCCTGGAGTTCTAGTGTGAAGACGTGACTGGTGGAGTTCAGTCGTGTCGGGTGTGAGGCAGTTACTCACCGATGACAATGAATGAGGTCGAGCAAACGTATCATGAATTGACTGAATTAGAAATATCAACCGTTAGGAGCCGGCTCAGTGGTCCAATGGTAATGCGCTCGTCGCAGAACTAGAGGGTCGGGGATGCGCACTGCTGAAGAGTCCCATAATAGGACGAAACAGCTGTCCAGTGCTTCCAGGTGATCAATGGTTGTCTAGTTCCGATCAATTCGTGATATCAACATTGATAATTGGAATTCTTTAAATTAACTTAAAAGTTTCTGATTTATATATCCGAAGTTTACAGATCTAATTGTTTGCATCACAAAAATTTAATTCCCAGGAATAAGCCTTCCAGTTACATAGTCGATGAAGATACTGAAGACGGTTGATTTTAAAACATTTCATAGATTATTTGAAAATTTATGTTGAGCTTCCGTTATTTTAAGACATTTTTACTAGATTTGAAACTACAGATCAAGTAGGTTTCCTAATAACTTTGTTGACATATTAAGTAAATAATTCTGATTTAAGTGGATTGGGACTGGCGAGTGGAGTTTAGTAAGTGCGTCTCGTCCTACTTGGAACTCGTCAGCTGGAGGTATCCCATCTCAAACACTACTAGTGAACTATCATTATATTAAGGTAATCCACGCAGAATGTACATAAAGCAACAGAGGCTGATCAATTTCAGCAAATGATACATCGACAGGAAGTTTCAAATATATTCTATTAAGGATCTTTGTATGTACATCATATTCTAATTCTATGATTTCAGCCGGATAGAATCGACGGTCACTTGTTGTTACCAACAGATACAATTGAATATTTTATGAACTATGTATATATTTGCAACTGTACAGTAGTGAAAGTGGATTCATCGAAAAGAGAAATCTGTCCTCGTTGATATTCTTAATGTTTTTTAAAGATATAATATAAGGCATGTCAAAAATTGATGTTTGATTCATAAAGATATACTGAAGAGTTTCTTATTTAATTCGAGTGATGAGTAGCTGCTTTATATAATGGATATGATTAACATTCACAAGTTATACAATGTCATTAGATGATCTAAATTATCTTTTGAAGGCAGCTATTTGTAATCATATGAATGTTGTTACATTAATCTTTATAACATTCATTGTTAATGAACATTTGTTCACTAATAACTGACTTCATCTGGTAAGTACTCAACTTTAATGAGAAGATTCAACAAATAGTATCATCAACTGACTAACTTTGAAAGTTGAATATCTTAGATTTCATTTTCTGTGAAAAAGTGAATACTACCAGATACCCAGTGATATAGAACTTCAAACTCGAAGTAATTCCGATAGTTGAGATTGTAATCAAAACTTCTAAGCATCACTAGACAGGATAAATGACTTGATTGCAGTAATTGAAATTAAAACGTTTATGTGAAATATGATAGACATTTTATCTATCTAACATTAGTTCTTCATGATAGTTAAACTTAAAATCTATGAAGTATTAGTCTAAATGGTTCAACAGTAACAGTTACAAGTCATGAAACTAAATAACGTTGAATGTCAGCGAAATATGAAATCTAGATTATGTAAAGATTTCACCAAAGTACTTTTCACCATCTTTATCATATCATGATTTCAGTCAGTCAATTCCAACCGTTGAACATGGTACATGCGTACATCATTTCAGATAGTTATGTATCAGTTACCAGACAGAGATGAAATTGTCAGATTATATCCCAGAGAAGTGGTTGTAGTAACATCATGATTAATAGCAGAGAGGATTAGGGATCAAAGATATGACTTAGAAAATATCAATCAGTAAAAATAAATGATTAAGATTAATTCAGAAACTTTGGGAAAAAACAAAGAATGGATACACTTGTGTCATGGTGAACGATTTTGAGCCATATTATCCATCCATTATTGATCCACTAGTTACGATCATCACGTGAACTCTAGCCAGGTAGTCTACACTTATAAACATTACTATATCTACATTCATGATCTCAATATACGTTGGATCATAGTAACAATAGATTCTACAAATAAAATCTTTATATAATAAAAAAAACTCTATGTGTTAGAGTGAAAATGTTCTTTTCTATATGTAACTATGCATGAAAATAAATAGGACAGTTTCAAATTCACTATTTATTATTAGCAGTTCTGTAAAACTTTAAAAAATACTTTATTGATGAGTATCAATTAGGACAAAATGCATGTTGATCAACTACCTCTATCCATTTAACAGTAAAACCTAGTATATGTGTGCATCAACTTAGTTTATCTAGCGAATGATTCATGATTACATTAGTTTTACTTACGCCTGTTACCCCTCTTGGAGGAGCATAGGCCGCTTACCAGTATTCTCCATTTAACTCTGTCCTCACCAATCCTTTCCAGCTGTCTGCAGTTACTGTTCATCCTTTTTATGTCTTCTTCCAGTTCTCGACGCAGAGTGTTCTTTGGCCTACCTCTTTTCCGTTGTCCAACAAGATTCCAAGTTAGTGCTTGTTTTATCATACAGTCTCATGATTTGCGCAATGTATGTCCTATCCATTTCCAACGTCGTTCCCTGATTTCCACTTCAGCTATGAAGTTGGTTTGTTCTCTTCCAAAGTAGGCTGTTGCTGATGGTTTCCGACCAACAGACATTCAATATTCTGCGTAGACAGTTGTTGATAAATACCTGTAGTCTCCTGATGATGTTTGCAGTAGTTCTCCACGTTTCAGCTCCATAGAGAAGAACTGTCTTGACATTCGAATTGAAGAGTCTAAGTTCGAGGTTGTTAGACAGTTGTTTGGACTCCCATATATTTTTTAACTGTAGGAATGCTGCTCTTGCTTTGCCGATCCTTGCCCTTTCATCTGCATTGGATCCTTCTTGTTTATCGATGATGCTTCCCAGATATGTAAAGGTATCCACTTCTTCCAGAGTTTCACCATCAAGTTCAATTGAGTCGGTGCTCTCGGTGTTGAATTTGAGGATCTTGCTCTTTTCCTTATGTATGTTCAGGCCTATTGATGCTGGGTTGCTGCTACTTTGGTTGTCTTTACTTGCATTTGTTGGTGTGTATGGGATAGAAGTGCTAGATCATCCGCGAAGTCCAGATCATCAAGTTGCATCCTACTTGTCCATTGAATCCCGTGCTTCCACTCAGATGTAGAGGTTTTCATGATCCAATCAACCACTAGATGGAAGAGGAAAGGTGAGAGCAGATAGCCTTGTTTGACACCGGTTCTCACTGGGAATGCATTTGTCATCTGTCCTTCATGCACAATTTTGCACTGTAGTCCATCGTAAGAATTCTGGATGATGTTGACGAGTTTCTCTGGTACACCGTAGTGTATGATTACATACTTAGAGCTTAAATACTACTAGTTACTACTTTATGATTTGTCAAAGTAACAAAACAACATTCTATTGAGGTGATTTGTGGAGACAGGTATTCGAATTTTTATTTGTTATCGCCAAATAATTGATGTCGACTGGATACTATTAGAAACCAAGAAACACTCGATAGCTGTTTCATTCTAGTTCTGTATTCCTCTGTGACAGTACATACTCTTGATTCGATTAAGGGATTAAACGTTAAACATTAAAATCTTACGACGATTGCTTAGCTATCAGCACTGTTAAACCGACTGACGTCTTATAGCAGAGTTCTCATTTTAGTTAATCCATGATACAGTTGAATAATCAGTCAATACGATTGATGATAACAATGTAACTCATTTGTTAAAACAGTAAATATAGATATATCTCGTTTTATCCAACTACATTCATCAATCAAGAATGAGAAACATACAAAAGTACTTAATGTCTACATAGATTATTACTTTATACTATCTGTTCTACTACTTATTTATGATCCATATTACATACATTAGAAAGGAAGCATATATTCAACAAATACACCTTCTTATCTAAATGTTAATTTATTCAGGAAATTTCAGTGTAAAGAAACATGTTACTAATCTGTATAAAACAAAATAAATTTATCTTAGTTGATATACAATATACTACTTAATTCGTTAACACTTTAAAATAGTAGCAGATTTATCTGTACATATGCTGTCAAAATTGTTTGTTGCCTTAAAGACACGATCGTTGGTTGATAGTAACATAGATCATAATAACTGTTTTATGTAAGTCAACAGTTATATTATACTGCATAACATATTTGAGGTTAATTGTTTATATTCATTACAGCATGAGGTGGGTTGAGTTATCAAAGAATACTGGAATTGAGTGAAAAGGGAACAGGGGGGGGGACGTTAATGATGGGTCTCATAGTAGGACAAAATAACTTTACAGTGCCTCCTGCTTTTCATTGGTATTGTAAACAGCATCATTCTGTGACGAATTCAAACAACTAAACTTAATAATTTTCTTAACAAAACCACCTCAATAACCGAGGTTAACTATAATCTACTCAATAGTCATCATAGAATGTACCCAAAACAACATTTTTAACTATCTACCTATTAACATATGCAATAGTAGAATTTTCAATGAAGGTTGTATTTTAGGTACTTTGTTACTTACAAATAACAGGAAAACCTCATTATGTGACTAAGAAAGACATAAAGACAATTCAGAGGGTAACGTATGAAAGAAAATTGTATTGACCATAAATAAAAAATCTAAAGTAATTTGTATTATTTGAGTTGGATTGTAGCTGATGAGGAGAATTTAGTACTTGCGTTTCGCCTTATTTGATGCTTCTCAGCTTGATGTATCTGCATTATGATGTTGATGTTCACACAGGGTTTCAGTTCATGACAAATCAATGGGAAGATTTAAATACATTTGAACTACAAATTAATTTTGTTTATGATACAATAGAAACATTAAACAAAGAGTCAAACTAATACGGAAGGGTTCTAAACTCAAGTTTACAGGGAGTATGATTAAGAATGAATAGAATCGTTGCTTTGTGATGGTTCGTAACAGTGATTAAGCAGATAATTCGTATTGCCCTATACAATATAGTCGTTAAGAATATCTTATAAGATGACAATCTAACAAAAATGCATCATTGGCAGTCTCATAGACACTTGATGAATGTAAGTGTATTGTCAAGCAGTCGTACCTTCATCGATCACTGACTTACTATCAGTGTCAGGTTTGTTTAGTATAATTGAGTTGATAGCAGTACAAAGGAGAATCAGTTATTTTAAGCCAGAAGGGATATGTTGCTGACAGGGAGAGAGATAAGTAATGTAATCAACCAGTCCTGGGTTCTCTACTGATTACCTCTAATCAATTACCATCAGTAAACAATAATGATGAAATTAGAATGCATTTAGACTCAGAAGCCCAGAGGTGAACGCTTGGGGACGTTTGAGGCAAAGCAAACTGAATTCGAGTCATTGTGTGAACATCAACGCTAGGATGCAGGTACATCAGGCTGACAACTCCTAAATACGACGAAACAAGGGTCGTGGATTCCGTTTGCTAGTCACAATCCGACTCGAACAATACAATAACAAGTTCTGACAGATGGCGTATATGAAGAATTATTTAATTTATAAGTAATATTCATGATAGATGAAATTCAGATAAAATGACATTAAAATTAATGGGCTACTGTACTGGGATTTTCTCCTAAATAAGGAAATACGCATATTAAGTAAGTGAATGCCAATAGAACTCTTCCATATAAATTACAATTGTGTGATAATAAATGGAATAATTCAAGATTTACTTTCAAAGTTCTAGTAAGAAATCGTCACTAGGGAAGTTCCGTTATATCTGAATGGAAACACAAGACACCCAATAATCGTAACCATAGATTAGCTATTGATTAAACTTGAGAAATAAGAATCATTTTGATAGCCAGTTTAGCGGCATGAGACCTGATGGTCTTCTGCTGAATCCCATAATCAGGCTGTGAATGTGCCGTTTTACACTACCATACTAAAACCAAATGTCTACCAAGTCTGTTATAATCACTTTATTAGATACCGGTCAGTCATCAGTTATGAACAACGTAGAACCGAACCCGTTTGCTCATAGGTACAAGTTGCCATTTTAAATTAGCACAATGAGAACAGATTAACAAAGTTATCACGATTTCATTTAACAGAAAGGAGTAAATTAAAAGTATTTATGGAACGTAAGATGTAGAAGGAGATAGAATGTGAATACATTAGCGCCGTGGTGACCGATTTCGAGATACGCTGCCATGTATCGTTAACCACTAATCACGTCTGTCATGAGGGGTCTCAGCCAGTTAGTCTGCATCTATCAGTTTGGTTCTAACCAATAGCTAAAATCTCCATGGTTTGCTCGCCCCTACCTTCTCTTAATTCCACTTTTACTCCAGCCAACATCATGCGACGACGTCAGTATTGGTCGGGAATACAATTTGTTAGATGTACAACTTTTTAATAATGTGGATAACCTATAGCTTGTGTTAATTTTTAATCTCGATTCCCAAATATTTAGCTAATATTATAAATTGGATTACTGTTTCTGGCTCTTGGAAGAGAAAATATTTTACATTTTCGTCAAAGTATTTGCTTATTCTGCTTTGATCAACAATATTTGAGATATTCGTAACGCGATCTGAGTTAAGCAACTACTGACAACTAAGAGCTTGTATTAGACAGCTGTTTCATCTTTATGTGAGACACCTTTGGAAGTATCATCTACTACTCAACTTTGTAGTCAGATAACTATGCAGGTATTCCATGGTTGATATTTTTAACTTCATTCAATTCATGATGTACTTGCAAGATCACATTCACTGCAACCAGTTGACGATATACACGTTTACCTAACGTTAACTATTGACGTGTTTTTTTTAAGAACAACGTGTTCTCTAAAAGTAAAGTTTCTTTGACACTACATTCTACACTGAATAAATTACTGTAATACTTGTTGTATTTAACGTTTTTACGATGAATCTCAGTAGATAAAGAAAACCCATTAATGTCAGGTGGAGTAGATATTGGTGTTAAATATAACACTGTATAGATTAAGGAACAGCATTTAGCTCTAGTTGATTGGATGAAAGTAAGGTACCACTGAGAACAAGGAAGAACTGAATAGCTGTTTCTTCATGGTATAATACCCTCTAGTAGTGCACAATTCAGATGTCACCCTAGAAGCTTTAGAATGGCGAACGCCTAACGCTCTGCATTACTATACAAGTAACCTGAAAAACCTAGTGATAATGAAGTGCGAACTATTAATGAATCCCATATTAGGGCAAAATAGATGTCCAGTACTTACAGATTTTTCATTAGGAATATACCAACATCTATCTGTAAAAAAATTTTTTTTAACTGAAACTAATCTTTAAAATCACTTCAATTCATTAGTATCTAATACTAAGAATAGAGCATAAACAAACTTCTACTAACTACATACCCTACCACTAAGTTTTTCTTTTTGTATTTACTTATTATACTTCAAGTAGGTTTACCTGTATCTAACTGAATCGTTCATATCGATCAGTTCTACTGATTCTACTATTAGATTACTTGGATAGAAAAGAAAAAACCTATAACGGATAAAAAAGAGAAGAAAATCAAACGAAATTTTTCAGTATTGATAAATGGTAGAGAAATCAAAGAAATCAATGATTTAACTTTTGTATTAGTTAAACAGTGATGGTGTGGTGGATACTACTTATAAGTCATCAATAAGTAGTAGGTAGCAGAGCGTCAAAGTAAATTGGGAAGAATCAGTAAACAGCAGACAAGACGAGTTGCGATCGGACAAGAAGTGAAACATGATTGAAACACAGAGGACAATCGAGAACAACTAAGAGAAGCAGGCTGAGAAATGGTGCCGTGCAGACAACGCAGAGGATTTGCAAATTGATGCTTGGAAGTAATGCATGTAATATTTTATCACCTACTCCGTTTTCGCTCAATAAACATTGCTTACCCAATTGGTCTTTTCACATTGGTAGTACTTGCATAAGATAGTTATAGAGTTTAGTAGGTATTTATTAGATCCTTGAGGTTAAAGTATTGAATGGATGTCATCTATAGTTTGACCAAATTATATTTGATGGAAAAACTACAGAAGATGTTGAAACTTTAACAGATCTAGGGAGTATCATCGATAAACAAGAAGGATTTGTTGTTGATGTGAAGGCATGATATGATGAGACAAGAGTAGAATGTCTACAACTGTAAAACATCTGAGATTCAAATCAACTGTCAGCAAAAATCAAAGTTAGAATTTTTATTACAAATATGAAGACAGTTCGATTGTATGGAGTTGAAAAGTATACGGAGAACTACGAAAAGTATCATTCAAAAGATACAAGTATTTATAAACAGCTATTTGAGCAAGACACACTGGCCAGATACCATCAGCACCAACCTTCTGTGGCAGAAAAGAAACTAACTAAAATCTAACCAGAAAGAATTTAGAGACAGACGTTGGAATGTAGATAAGGAAACATATTGAGGAAATCACCAAAATGCATCATAAGACAGGCACTAACTTAGAATCCTCATAAATAAAGGAAAAGAGGAAGACCAATAAACACATTGCTATGGGAACTGGATATAAATATAAAAAAAGAGCTGAGAACTGAAGAAGAACTGAAAGGGAAAGCTCAGGACAGTATTGTTTAGAGAATGCTGGTTGAAGGTCTCTGTTCCATGAGTAACAAATAACAGGCATTGATTGACTGAACATAATCTACAAGTCTACTTCATAGACTTAATTCTAGCTAGATAACTATTAAATATGTCGAATCTTGGGTAACTACTTTGTTTTTGTATTTAACTTCTCATTAGTAGATACGTAGAATAACTATTGAGGAAGTTAGTCCAATGTTCATTGGGGTTTTGTGTCAAGTGCTTAACTTATAGACCATTAAGTTACTATAGAATGATTTCTACATGAAATACTGGGATACTGGACAACCTATCAGTCAATAATCAAGTAGTGAATCAGTAATTAACGATACTTATATATACGTATATGTAAACTAATATGTAATGAATTAATGATAGCAATAATTGTAAATAACACACTCGCCAGAATTCGAACTTGAAACTCTGATTTACACTTCCTTAAGAAATTCACATCGTTCAGTGATTTGTTTGGTTTGGCAGGACTTACTAACTGATTGAAGTTAGTTCTACTCAAAGATTGATTAGAAATACAACAGAAAGCACATGAATGTTCATTTAAGGGAATTTTTTGAATAACGTGAACTTAATCCACTACTGAAGATTAAACTTAGCAATACAAATATTTGTTTTCGTAGGTAAGTCCATATAATTAAGGCAAAGCTATTGATTTGTTTCTAATTTGCGTAAAATGTCCTTTCTGAAGATAAGCAGTAGTGTTGACTGAATGTCACATTTAGTGTTTTTATTAAATTTAGTCAATCAAATTACAACCTTGCCACTAGTCTCAGCAAAATCAGCATCAAAATCATTATGACTAGATGTCTGGCCTTTGAAAGCAGTTGGTATGATACTCTACAAGATCTAAGTTAATTGATAGTTAAAGTAAACTAGCTATCCCTAGTGGCCTTAACATTCAATTCGCCTAATTTGTTACCCAAATGATGTGTTACATATGTCTATAAATAATCAATCATAATGAACTATACAGATATGGATTTGTAATATTCTATAATGTAACTCGATACTAAGTGTAATAGACAATAAATTCGCAATATGAGCTTACTATTGACTATATTCATCAAACAAATTAAGAGTTCCAGACATAAAATATGTTCAGCTATGTTCACTCTTGTCTAAGTTAAGACAGTTTCAAATCAGTAAGAGTAGACGAAACAGTGTAATGTCACCGATTGACTGAACTCAGTAATGTTAACCTATAAGACGACAGTTCAGTATTCTAAATGTTATGCACTAGTCCTAAAGCATGAAAATTCTGTATTTGATTCCTTGCTGGGAATATGAATGATCATTTGCACAGGAGTAATTAAACGAATGCAGGAGCTGAAAACATCACTGTTATGCAGAAACACAGAACCATCGCTTCCAAAGTAAACAGAAATCGATAAGTATTTATCTGTATTTCCCTTTATATTATGTAGGCATCTAACAAGAATCCAATAGAACTAAAACCGCTCATGTTATTCTTTGTAAGCATTCATTCTTACAATCTCTTTGATTGCCGAAGTCGTAATTACTTAACTATAAGCAAAGTGAAGTTAGAAACAATGTTTCACTGTATCTAATCTGAAAGTTCATACATGTTAAACTAGGTAGGCAAAATACAGTGACATTGTTTACAAGCTTAAAAATCACTGTTATTGCTAGTTAAGACTATAACATTGTATAACGTGTCATATTTTATGTTAAATGGTTCGATATGAAATCTAGGATTTACATTCTGTAGTATTTACGGTTCGAACCCAGTGTCTCAACATCAAGTACCATCGCTTTAGCCAGTTACTGAGTATGGGGAGTTAGGCTTTAGGTCTAGTGTTCACTTCTAAATATACTATGAAAGCTTTATATTTAATGAACCAAAGTATAAAAATTAATAGATTTTCCGTAGGTGCATATGACAAAGAAAAGTCACTGTGAAACCGATGTCTAGTGGACCGTCTAGTGAGATCATAAGGAAATCTATGTTGCTAATGATGTTAACATACTAGTGTGTTTAACTGCGATTTGAAGTCAAATAAGACAGTTAGCTTAAATACATAATTCAGTATTAGACACCGTCTAAGTAATCTAAAGCTTAAGCACTTGTCTTTAAACATGGATGTTCTTACTTCTATACGTGATCTTATTACAGACATAGGGTTCAGGGAAGTCCATACTGAAATAAGACAGTTATTTAATACCTCCTATTCATTATTGTCTAACTTGAATTCACTGTATAGCCTGACACCTTCATAATTGTCAAAATGAGGCAAGCCATAAAATTCCTACAGTCTGATCAGTGACATCTTTGGAGACTTAAAGCTTATATTGAAAAAGGAGTCAAATATCAAATTACCTATTCTTGAATATGCTGTTCACTAGGATTAATACAGGGAAACTAAAGACTTAAATGTAGCAGAGTCTAAGTGATGTAGACAGAATTCTCAATTACAACAGCTATTATCCAGTAACTGCACAAAATCAACTGAATTCAAACCATCTTCCAGAAGACGAAAAACACATCATCACACCAAGCATTGAAGAAATAAAGAAAAACACCTACTGGTCGTCTTCCAAAACAGCTGTTATCCACTAAGCTTTATCACGAAATGTTTCTTAAGGCCTTTATCAAACACAAAATCAAACGTCGAATTTTACAAAAAGATCATCCAGACATTTATGAATGACATCAAAAATTACAACCTAGACAATTAAAGCCGATAGGAATAAATGTCTCACATAAACCAGTTGGTTTAATACACCCAACTCTAAGCAAACCAAAGGATTACATAATAAAAGACGATGTGCCAAACATTATCTAAAAAATAAACTGCACTGACTATGGCAAACATCACACCGGACATACAACTACAATCCATGCGAAATAATCAGACAGTTCAAGAGAATGTAAAAGCTGAGGGTGAAGTAGACTGGAAGTCTAGTGGTTGAAACACTACATATTTTACTTAGTTAATCACTATTTTGTTCACCTTAATTCGATTTCATCAATTTTAGCGTAATATTAACCTACTTACAATTAGAGCTTCTAAATAAGAAGATTTTATAGGACATGAGTAATAAATTGAATACCAGCCCAGTGGCGTGAATGGATTAAGCTTTCACAAACCTAAATCACCTAGGTCGGAATCTAGGGTGAGCACTGTCACACAGCAGTCTTATACTACGGCGAAATAGCTTTCTAATACTCCAAAGGGTTTCAAAGATATCCTGCTAACATTAATCTATGACGTATCTAATCATTTAAAGTTTCTACATCGAATACAAATAAACTACTTATAATAAATGTGTAAATAATACATTGTTATTTTCAGTAAGAATATTAAGTTATTTATATTGAAGTTTAGAAGTAGATTTAGGATTGATTATGTAATTTATACAAGTGAAAGATTCTAAACAAGATACGTTGAGGGATATAATGTTTAGAAAGAATAGCATAAAGTCATATGAATGAAATAGAAAGTTCTAGGAAAGTTAGAGTGTGATTATTATATCAATGGTGAAATAGACAGTTAAGAATGATACCTAGTAGGTAGTATAGTAAAGATATCAATGTAACAGGAGATGAACATTTGTAATATGTAATTGGTTTATGATTAATGGAACAAGAAATACTGATAAGTGCTTTGTAGAGTTTGAAGTAAATGATAGTAGTATCATATGATGAAACAACTTGTTAATTATGATTAGAGTTAAACTATAGCTGAAAAATGTTAAATCTATAACTTGTCATTTCATTCTAATTTTAAACTTGTGATCTAGAAAATATAAACACCGACTAGTGAAGTATGGCTATCTAAATTCAATAGCTCTGTTGAGAATGTGATGACAATTGACATGAATTATATCTATTGGAGTCCAGGTGTAAACAACAACATGGATCCAAGTGATGAGTCGTAAAAAGGTCAAAATAGGCCTGTTCAATTTCATTTGAAATCTCTATCATGACTCGAAAACAAATTATTGATGTATCAAATCAATCCGTTTAAGATGTACATTTAGTAACAGAGGATAATCAGTTTCAGATATATTTTAAATTTTCCGCTAAATGGATTAAATAATACTAACAGGAAGTCTTGTGGACATATGGAAGAAGTTACTTGCAAACAATAGGATTTGCTTCCTGGTGATGAGGTTGAATAAACTAAAGTTGCAAATCAGTTTATGATGGGGGCTCTGAGGTTTCATGGCTGGTGTAAATTTATTCAGCTATTCGCTAAATTTTATTGTACTCTAAGCATGTGCCAAATCACCAGTTAACTAGGGTTGTGACAATAAATAACTTACAAATAGGATAGATGAAAGTTGAAAGTGACAGATAATGTACTCGTAATAAACTTATAATATTGTTTGAAACCATGTTGATAATAGGTGCAGACTACCTGAATAGACATGTTGCGTAATATGAGTCTGAAGTGATTGCAACTGTCCTTATGTACTTAGTCTTTCTCGGTCGTGGAATTGGATTCTGCACTTCATACTCCATTCTGTGATCACCAATATTACTACTGCTTCTATTACTTTGATATTTCTTATGTTACACTGATATAGTTTAGCAACTTTGACTTTGTATATATGTTGTTTATGACTAGCTAGTTGACTGTAGGATATGCAGTTGTTTTTATATTTACAACAAAATGAATACGAAGTCAGGTTTTGGTAATTCTGTTTAGCTTTGAATTACATTAATGGAAATTTAACTGACTACTCATTACAGTGTAACTTTGCTTAGGAATCTCTCTAGAGTTACTGTAGGATCCTGAGCCTAGATAGGTACATAGAATCCCCGTACTATGTGAAAGATACGAAGAACTATTAAAGTTGGCGAGGAAATAAACAGACACAACCAGGAGATATTTAAAGAAGTAACTTATTGGTTAAAACTTAAACAGAGAGGAGTAGCTACGAGGAGACATCATTTTACTCTGGTCACAAAGTAGAAACTGCCTTGCACACACAAAACGTTGCAGTAAGGTTGTTAGAAGAAACACTGAAAACACCTATAAAATTTGAATCTTATGGATCTAGGATAATTAAAGCATTCCTTCACAGGTAAATAAGGAGAAGATTACAATGAATGTCATCCAGTGCTGTGTGCCCAACAATGACAGGCAAGAAGACGTGAAGAAATGCCCAACCAAGGACTTGATCATTTCGATGGGTGGCCTTAACGCTAAGGTTGGAATAGACAACACCTTATATGACGATATCATTGGACGATATAGACTGAGAGAAAGGAATAAAAACGGTGAAAGATCCAAAAACATTTGTGCTATCAATAAAACGATTAAAAGGGGAACCACATTCCACCACAAACGCATACTCAAAGATACATGGATTTCATCAAACCACACTATAGAGAACCAAACCGTCCACATCTGTTTCAATAAGAGTTCAGGAAAAAATCCTAGGGACCAGGAGAGGAGCTTTAGACCACTACCTCATAGTGGCCAAGATGATATCAAAGTTAAAAAAGCACTACACAACTAGAGCAACTGCATTATACAAGTTTATTACAGGCCTATTTTGAGATATTGACAAACTCAACGAATTCAAGATAACTCTCAAGAATAAATTTTAAGCCTCATACGGTCTAACAGAAGAGAGGACTGCCATGAAGGGCAAGTAGTAAGGGATTAAAGAAGCAATAAGTTTAACATGTTATGAAGTTTCAGATAGCAAGGACCACCACCATAGAGAATGGATCTCTACTGATACTCTGGATAAGAATTAAGAAAGGCAGACATCAATCAGTAACAGCTGAACACAGACTGAGAAAGTCCAAGGCACATACAATCTCTTGAAAAGGATTGCATTAGTTGATAAACAGAAATATATAAAGAACATAGCAGTAACAGTGAAGAAAGCTACAATTTGAAAAAATATGAAACACTTATATAATACACTGTGCATGAAAGTGACAGGTAACTACAAAATGATCTATCTGTGATATCAAAAGATATTAACTAACGGTTTACTAAGACAGTATTAATCAATAGATATGATGAAGAAATCATAGAACTACTGATCACTTATACACCAGTCCTCTGCATTGATGCTGATTTCCTAACTGAGCTTGTTTACGATCTCAAGACTGATATATTCTAGCACTTAGTCAATTAACATACGTACTCATTATCAAAAACTTACTCTTTAGATCACATAACCAACATTCAGCGCTTGAAATCTATAAGTATAATTAATCCTTGTTACCGTTGAACGACCTTATCCATTGGTGGCTGTGTAGCCCTCACATTGCTGCAACTTTATATTGAGTAATAAAATTAAACTATGCTCATCGTTTAACAATTACAAATAGATAGTAATCTATGAAGTAGCTCTATCTATCATTGATCAATCAAAGTTTGTAACATCACACTGTTGTAGTATTTGGTGTTTTTTGAGAATCCTAAGAGTCCTAGGTACAGTTCCTTCGTTGAAACATCTGGAAGCATACTTTAAAAGAGTCACGTACTTGTGATAAACATCTGTGAGATACTTCTTGGTTGTTAAAGGTTTCCTAATATTGATCAATTCAGGATACCAATTTAATGTGAAAATGTGTATTCATATCTTCCTATGACTATTGTAAGAATATTATTGTTGTGACGGACACTTAGAAATGATTGGTTATCTTCTAGAACTGTTCTTCCTGTGTATGATTCATTATTTTTAGTTGTATACAAACTAAGCATTTTATTCTTATTATTGTTACCTTAGCACTCAGCCTATACTCCCGTTTAAGGCATTAACTGTTGATACATCATTTCTCATTTATGAACCATAGTTAATTGACTGCATATACGTTACCCTAGTTCACACTAACTAACAGTCTTATTTTGTATTAATGTCAGCTTTCCTAACTGGGTGACGGTGCGGTCTAATTTTGTTTATATATAAAGGCATGATTAAAATACAAAACTGATTCTGTCTGTTTGGCTCATCAATCGTTGTTTTTCTTCTATTCCGGCTTGGGGACTGGTAGTTACTGGACAAACGTATTCATACACTGATTGGCGATTATCAAGGGCACTGTGTATTTTCACAGTACATTCCAATTATGAAATACATAGTAGATTATCAACGAGTCTTGAAATAATTTAAAGTGACATACTGAATTTACTATACTGTTAACATTTACTAGTAACCATGTGATTTATTAGATTAACATGAACTTGTAACCTAGGAACTTTTGAATACACGTTTATCAGTTGTTACATTATTAAAAACTATTCATGATTTGTTCTGATTTCTAATATACACTAATTGTCGACTATGTTTAATCAGTGTTAATCAAAATGATAATGAAACGGGACGATCCGAATACATTTTAATTATATTTACACACTCGTTGCACAAGCTTGGTCGTCTGGAGTCAATAGCCTAATGGTTAATGCTGTGAAGTTTAGCACGTAACGAAATGAGTTTCAGTACCTGCGTGAACATCAACATTGAAATGCAGTTATATCCAGCTGACGAGTTTTAAATAAGAAGAAATATGGTTCTTAGATTTCGCTTAACAGTCACAATCAAACTTAAACATTGTCTGTAGGGTTTAAATTTTAAATTGTCAATTGAATAAAATACGATTGGATGTCATGAAGATTGTTGAATGTTAATTTGATATCACGAATTGATTTTGAGTTAAACAACCATTGTCAACCAAGAAGCACTGTGCAGCTGTTTTCTCTTAGTATATGACTTTTTAGTAGTACCTATCCATGATAATATTATGGATAGAGTCTCAGGGCTTCAAGTCTTGCTGTGAACACCTAACCGTTGAACCATAGACCACAGTCGATTGGCGATAAATTCAAGCAAGCTTATTTGATACCATCAATCCGTATATAAACAAAATGTAGTCAGTTAAAGAAATGTTCCTAAAAACAGCTCGACTTACTTGTAAACAAAAAAATGTGGAAACAGTTTTTAAGAAATTGATAGAAAATGAAAAATAAAAGGTTGTCCTGACTAAATTGAGGTGGTTTGTAGATATTAATATGAAGTCTTTTAATTGACTGAATTTCTCATAGATTGATGTTGGGAAGTCATCATTTGAAAACCAGAGATTACCGGATAGCTATTCTGTCCTAGTTTAGGACTCCTCAACAGTTCACACCCTAGATTCTGCCCTAAGGTCTTTAGGTTGACAAATGTCTAACCCACTGTACCACTGGGCCGACATCCAATAGTAGAATTTCGACTTCCGTCAACTTGTGATGTTGTTACGACGCGAGAAATTGGGTGATTGGTTGGCTGAGTGTCAATCACTAGTGCCTAGTCGGTAACTGTGTGTCTGCCCTGTGCCCACTTAGTCCCAAACCGAAATAAGAAGAACGCGAGCCAAGAGATCAGCCAGACAGAATCGAACCTATATTTCAAGCATTCTTTTATATATACATAAAATCAGATCACACAGCAAACCAATTAGAAAATTAACATGAATACAAAACGAGGGGAATAGTGGTAGTGAATAGGGACAACTTGTACACAACTAATTAACTTTAGTCCATAATAAGAGACAGTTTAATAACAGTAATTATGCTAAACAGAAGGATAGGGTAAGAGGAACGTAACAATAATAGAAATGTACTGTTTACATTACAGACAGTTAGAATAATTGAAATAGTGTTCTCAAAACAGAGTTCTGAATGTTTGTTACACTTCTTTATGGTCCGGCCTAACAGATATGACACGACGATCACTTATCAGCATCATTCATAACTGTCTCAGTTACTCTTAAACCTGTGGCCTATCAAGCGGAATCTAGCGTGTACACTGTTGTAGAGTTTCATACTGAGACTAAGCAGCTGTCTAGTACTCTCTGGTTTTCTATGGCATCTTACCAACATCAGTCTTTGACGAACTCAATCAACTAAAACTTATTTTGATTGTCATCTATTTTCTTTTCTTACTTATTATTTAAATTCAATAGTAAATTTTGTTTCATTTTACTATTTCTATTAAAACATTAAAAAGGATACATGATTAACCATCTATAAAAGTTTTTCATTTTTTTACGAATTTTCTCTCCTTTTGTCTCTAAGTGACGATTTAGTACCATAAGTTACTGTTGTATATTGATTGATAGAGATTATTCTAGTTATTTCATTCTACCCCCCCCCACTAACATTTCTTACCCCCCCCTCCCAACTAACTGCTATCTATTGTGTCCTACTCTTTACTCTTTTCATCAGTCTCTTCTATCATTATCTTTTAATAAGATAGTAAAAGATAATCAACTTAAAATGAAAATTTCACTACTTTTTACAATTACAAAAATGTAACTTCTTCTTTTTTTCATTTTCATTTTTGGAAATTGAACATTGAATTGAAAATGTTTTAGTAAGATATCAAATTTATTTGATGATTTTTAAATTTAAAATAAACTGAAATTTAATTTAAAATGATTTCAAACAAAAAAAGAAGGAATGATGAAACAATTGTGATGATATCAATATAGTTTTAGTAGTAATAGTCGTAGTAGTAGTAGTAGTGGAAGTAGTAGTAGTAGTGGAAGTAGTAGTAGTAGTAGTAGTAGTAGTAGTAGTCGTAGTAGTAGTAGTAGTGGAAGTAGTAGTAGTAGTCGTAGTAGTAGTAGTAGTAGTAGTAGTAGTAGTAGTAGTAGTAGTAGTAGTAGTAGTAGTAGTAGTAGTAGTAGTAGTAGTAGTAGTAGTAGTAGTAGTAGTAGTAGTAGTAGTAGTAGTAGTAGTAGTAGTAGTAGTAGTAGTAGTAGTAGTAGTAGTAGTAGTAGTAGTAGTAGTAGTAGTCATAGTCGTCGTCGTCGTAGTAGTAGTAGTAGTAATAGTAGTAGTCATGGTAATAGTAATAATAAAGTAGTGTGTAAGCGACTGCTTCGACAGGAGATTGACTTTATTTGGTGGAAATATAAAGAGTTATAAATAATTTACACGTAGAATTTAATTATCACTTTGTACGTCATTTGAATTCTTCTTCCCACGTCGGTTCTAGACTGATTTCTGTTAATTAGCTTCTTACCACTTGAGTATTTTGAATAGGCCTTGATTCCTATCACATTGAAAGTAATCTTATTGGATGTTTGCTATTGCAACTTTAACGTGTTGCCACAGTATTAATCAATATTGACGAACGTGTGGGTAGCATTCAACACAGAAGAAGTTTTTTGGTTTGACAATCAGTGAAAACTAGAAAATTATACCAAACAAATATTCTCTCTTAATTTGGGCTTCTTCACTAGTATACATCTGTTTCCATCCTCTATTGAGCTCAGAATTCTTTGGATTTAACGATGAACGCCTAATAGTTTAATACCTGGACGGTAGCCATCGTCAGTCATAATGAAATAGATGATCAAATTTAGAAATACCAAATATTAGAAGCTAGTCTAATGACTCAATTCCCTAAGGGGGTTGTATACTGCAAACTAGAACAAAACAGCTGTTCAGTGCTTTCTAGTTTTCAGTGATCATCTAACCCAGAGCATTAGTTAGAATAAAACAGCCTTTTTCAGAACCGTGATTTTTGAACTGTATAATTATATTCTTAAGCCTTTCATTGTCATTTAAGACAACATAATCAGAATATAATTAAAAAAAGCGTAAATCTTTAAAGTTTTTTAAGAATTGGCCAACTACTCGGCGAACAGAATACATCGAAAATCATTTTCGTAAGGAACAATATTTTTATATTATTTTAAATCCCAGGATAATGCGAAATGCATATCAATGAAGAAGTCTAATGGATAAGATGGTATAACTTTATTATAAATTGACGTGGATAGAAATATCAACTGCTGAAAGCCAGCTTACAAGTTCAGTTGGTAAGCGTTCGACGAGAAACCTGAAGGTCCTAGGGTTGGATTTCTGGTGGCCTCTAAAACGAAATATTTATCAACTGCTTCCTAGTTTCTAGTGGTTGACTAACTTAGACCAATTTGTGATGTCAAACTATAGATTCAACATGTTGAATATTTCCTATCTGTCGGTGACCGCTTAGCGACCAACAATTATGATAAGCAGAAGCTTTTTGTACTAGACTAAAAGCATAATTCAGTGGTAATCACATCGTTGTGTAACATCATCTGTGATTATTACATTTTGTTACTCATTATTGATTGTTACATAATTAGTAAATCAAGTGTAACATTTATTATGCAACGTTTATTCAATCGTCGTTTCATTAACATTGTTCCGCTTTTTAATTGATCATTAATTTGTCTAATTAAAGCAACTTTTAGTAACCAGGACTTAATGTTGCCAAATTGTTTCCTCCTAGTATAGGACTTGTCAGCTATTCACATCTATGACTCACTGGTGACTGACTTCTGAATGTAATTTCCTGGAGTTTCAGTGAAAAGAATTGAGCAGTAAAGTCCACCCATGTGAAGCGTGAATAAGTTAACCATCAATAGCAATGGATGAAGTCACACAGATTTATATCGAATTGACTGGGTTTAGTTCAGACTGGTGCAGTAGTTTAATGGTTAAGTGATTACCTGAAGCTTAATTAGCTTTGATTATTTTCTCTAGTGGAGTCTTGAATAAGCATTACTAGTTGATTCAATACTAAGACGAAATAGCTGTATATTACAAAGTTCCTGGTTACCAGTGATTATCTAAATTAGACTGATTTGTAAATTCACCATCCTCCATAACACTCAATTCATTCTTTTTTATTAACTTAAAAAGAGCCAGAACTATAAGTCAAGTCAAATAATTTAATATTTTTTCATTATATTTGGCTTTCATCAGCTACATTTTGTGATATGTGTTCTATTCTTTGAACTATTCGTCAATTTCTAAGAAATTCTAAAAAATTTCAGTCTACTTTGAAATACATCCTGGCGATGTTATCTAACAAGACAATGAAACTGTTAAAAATGAATCACCTAGTCTAAAATCATCAGCGCACCGACAACATGAATTAATCTTAAATAATGTATCATTTAATTTGTATTGTGACTGGTAAGTGGAATCCAGGACGCGCGTTTCGTCCTTTTTGGAACTGACCAGCTTCAGTCTATAAAAAATCAATGGGAATATACAAATTCATCCTACTAATGTATCATTTAGTTGCCTATTTACTAACTAAGATAACATGATATCATCTGAACTACGGTAAGTTGATGACCCAGTTATGATTTCGTTTATCTCTCCTTACATGACAATGTAAAACATAAAGTGTAATATTCACTGTGTAGTTAAGGAGTAATTTATTCATTTAATAAATTGATATATTTCTCTTAAGTAGTTGTTGATATGAAGGAACAATTGTTCTAGTTAGGTGAATACATCTTCTTTGTTAAGATGAATCCCGATGACTTCCATTATAGGCAATAAACCTAAAGGTAAGCCACTCAATAAATTGATTAGGATGCAAGGGTTTACTCAAAGAGAATTGGTAATTATCACTTTATGTCATGTTTAAGTTTCAATGGATATTTTCAGTCAGATTCTAATAATGTTTGTAGATTTGGTGACGTAATGGTACTTAGTTTCATATGAGTAGTTCAAATGATAACAAAATACATGGATTATGTGATTATAGTAAACATAACTTATTTTGCGATCAAAGTAAAAGGACAATGGTTGAATAGGTGGTGAAACTTAGCCTCATTAAAAAACCTTGCAGGAATATAGAACCAATACAAATTCAAATTCTTATTGGGAGATTATAGTGATGATGACGACTTATGATACAAGTGGTCAATTATGACGAGAAATTAATTATTATCCACTTGTAATGTTTTAGATTACTTGTAAGGATCTGTTTATGGTGATATTCGTTTAGATAGTGTCACGTTTAAATTAACAGATACTCAACCTCGATTAGTTCCTTAACAAAAATAATCACCACGTGGTTTGTGTAACTACGGATGGCCTCCAACTACCTGAGAACTTGGAGAACACAAAAAAAACCCTAAGATTCGAATGCTTCACTTAAGCCTCTATGCAATAATATTCAAAAAATTTTTGGAATAAGTATCAAGGAACTGTCTATTTTTTAACTGTCATATCACTTTTCACAGCAGTGTTGCCACTTTCAAGTTTGGTTAGTCATCAAATCTAGATGGAGTTCATAATGGGGCAGGCTTTGACAGACTTAACAACTATGGGCTGCATTGCAACCAAGAAACAGCTGGAGCTTAACTTATACCACCCAATGATCATAGCTACGAAAGACCAATTCGTGAGTAGTGATTAAATCAAGCTTCCTTAAGGATCTCGTTCAACTTTTATATGACATTACCTTTCCATATTATAATTGAAACCTGACTAATATCATGAAATACGTATTGTGCAATGTGTTTTATCAATTATAACAGTCAAGAGTGATTAATTCATGACTAAATTAATCTATACAAACTGTTAGACAATGAACTTAAACAGTTAGCCTTTAAATCGGATTAAACAATAACCATGGTAGATTAGGCGATGTGTCTTACAATTAAAATTTATTTGATCACATGGTTAGACAACTGATGAATGAATAGATTATTACTTAAGTTTCCAGATCATTCATGGATATGTCTACTAGTTCAATGAATTCAATACTAAGTTGATGGTTATATTATAATGTACGTTTCTATACGTTTCTAACAGCTTATTACATTCTACCAATGAAGTTATGTCATTCAAATATTTACTTTCATACAGAATATTTGAAGCTTAATGTAGTGTACAACAGCCGAATAGATAGATATAAAAAACTGAGAAGTTTTCAGGGTAACAATATCATTATCGGGTAAACAGGGTAACAGTAAATGCTAATAAATTAGTCAATATAGCTGTGAATCTTTATGTACTGTATCTGTTTGGATATATAGTAAGTGATTACCTCATCAAGTAGTGTTGGCTGGCATAGAAATAAAATAGAACGAAGCTAGAAGTGATCAGTTTATGAAATTACTGACTTTTAGTATGAGTAATGTCGGTAGATGTGAATTGATTGATTAGGTTTGTGAGTTTGTCACAGTAACTAACTGTGAGTGACATAGTTTATAAGTAAACGTAATCGGATTAGTGAGCTTATTCATTGTCTTCCATTAGATCTTTAACTTAAAACTATTTTATAACTTCCACTCAACAAGTTAATTCTTGTTTCCACCTGCCACTTGATGTTAATTACAACTATGTTACTTCGGTATTCATGTGACTGTGGCATTTTGAATAGAAACAAGCGTATATGAAGTTCTACGTTGTAACATTGATTGATAGATGTCATATTAACGAAAACAAAACTGACATGAATATACTGTCTTACATAGAACTGTCATTAGTTATATACTTACTGGGAACAATACAAACATACCTTTACTTAGTATACTCAATCACAACAGTTTGCTTGATTCAAGTCTATATTCAATGCTTACGTAATACTGTATATAGATGTCATGTTATTCTATCATATACACTCATCGAATAGATAAGCTGATGTGTATTACAACGTTTATTCATCATTGACTATCTTAAATCATTTTGTGTTTTTCTTCAGTGTAATGATTACAAATTGAATTCATTTCTGCCTTCAAGCGACGTTATCAGAGAGTAAACATATTAAAACATTATTCTCCAATGTTTTATATTGTTTTGAAGTTATTGAAGTATGTCGAAACATATCTTGATTGTTTCTAACGCTTAAGTTATACTTTATATTTGTTAGCTAATGATATTATCAATCTGTTGAAATTGGAAATTTTGTGGAGTAGGATTCGAACATGAAGTCTGGTGATTGAAAATTGATCACTTCAACCACTAAGCTACAGTATCATAGACAGATATTGAAATTTTATGGTGCTGACTGTAATTATATATTTCACAAAACCTTAGTTTGAATGAAAAATAAGAAGTTATAAATTGAAGGGAATTGTTATGGACTAAAATTGAACAGTCTCTTGTTGTCATATGTACATCTACAGCGAATTTCCTGGATACAACTGAAGTCGATAAACATAATTTACGTTGAACTGTATCTGGTATATGGAATCTAGGACTCGACTTTCATCCCACTTCGAACTGGTCAGTTGAATATAACTGCATTCCAGTAGTGATGCATACACCAGGATTCAAACTCAGTTCAGTTTATACTAAACGCTTCCAGTTTCAGTACTAGGCTACTGAGTTTAAGGAGTGACACTTGTTCAACTTCTAACAATAAACGAACTGAATTTGAGTTCTAAAGTGAGTATCAATACATTTTATTGACGAATCCCGCGCAGAACGAAACACACGTTCCCATTTCCACTTATCAACCATAATTCAACTTTATTCATATACAAAACTGAAACAAATCACATTTGAATATGAAGGCTAATGTCTTTCATTCACCGCATAGTTACAAAACCATAATGACTATATGATACAATGATCAATTAATAGTATAATAATACATAGATTACCATAAAAAAACATTCAGCTTACAGTGACTGCTATACATGTAATGCATAACTTACATTAATACTGTCTTTTGTATTGAAATAATCTTTTGTTATAAGTAATTAGATTGTCTACTTTATGAATACACACTGGTTTCATTCAAAATAACAAAAACGTTTAGTAACTGATACTTGATAAGATTACCAATTAAAACTTGTTAAAATCGTACAAAATCAGTTTTCATTGGTAAACTTACAATAGAAACGTGTTTCTTTTTTCGTAAAATCTATTCAACAGATCATGATTTATGTTATAATTAATCAGATTATTGTAAATGAAAATAGGTCAAATTGATAATCAAGCGCTTAGTTACAAGAGAATGACAGTGATTTGTAACGATGGTACACTGAGTAATGATCAATATGGTGTGAACTTAAGTTGAATACTGTTGTCAAGGCATACTTTTAGTTATAAGGAAAGTAATACTGTTTGACCAATTACATTCTAGACAGCTTAGTTTCACGGCGAACAGCATTCAGTACTAAGCTATTCAATTTTTTCTAATGAGTATTACCAATCAACTTAACCCGAAAGTACATTGCACATGATATCATGGGATATATCCACTTGATTTACAAAATTCGATTAATACTAATTAAAGATTAACAAATTTCACATTAGCTTCATTTGATTGTATTAGTCTAAGATTGACGTGGGTTGAGGTAACACTGGAAACCATGGGTGGGGGGATTGGACAACTGTGTCGTTTTAGTATGGGAATCCCTCGCCGTAGTGTACATCGCCAATTCGACCTAGGGAATCCAACACAACGCTTTCATGACTTACAGAGATCGGTGAAGTGTCTACCCATCAGGGTAGCCAGTGTTCATTGGTAGAATTACACATTCATCAACTGGTGATATAGAGTGACCGTAAGTCAACCCCATTAGTGATAACTGATTAACTACTGACACGTCTATATTCTACCAGTCACGACTTCATACTGGAACTTAAAGAATATCCTGAATGATCGTCGTGGTTATGAATACACCGCTAGACTCGAATAACCTGAATTCGATTCCCTCTTGAAATACAGGATGATTACTACCAAACGGGTGTCTCATACATGGATGAAACAGCTCTCTAGTACTTCCTGGATAACCAACCAACGTCAGTTTGTGATGAATGCAAACAAGTAAGCCTAATACCTATCTTCACAAAACCACCTCAGTTTAAACGTCACATTAGTCACTAATCTATCAATGTAATGTCATGTTTTATCTAGTTCTTTCTGGTGATTAAATTCTATCATTCAAGTTATGTTGCGATCATCAGTTGAATCATCCATCGTAGAGTACACGATTTTATTGACATATGGGTCTAGAAAACAACATTTGTGAACTGCTTAGAACCACAGTTTCGCATGTTTATATACAATGTATTGGATGAAACAGTCTATATGTTAAACAGCCGTTATGTAATGAAATGAAGACGTGTATCAGAACTTTATGTTATACAGACGTCATACATTTCGAACAATCTCATTATGTTTACTGATTAAACTGTCTATTGACACGTGAACATATGAAAGGGTAATTAAAACTTTCATATTATGATGTCCCATAATGGATATACAAATAAATATTGTCCTAATAAGAACACATAACGAATTACATTCACCTTCCACGTAAAACGTGATGGACATGGGATGTACTTATTAGAAGAAGAGTGAATAGTATAATTAGAACACTGTAATCATTGAAAGGTAACAAGTATCAGGCTAGTATCTTTACTCCACATAGTCAATATTTACATTGATTATCCAATATGTTATCAACATTATTCAAGCATAATAAGAATTCATTAACATTAAAATTTACTCTTTGGGGTCTCATAATAGAATTGAATGACTTAGTAACAGTTCAAATAAAGAAAGAAGTTGAAAATGTCTTAATTCTAGTTCAAGATAAATCGTGTCAGATTCAAATTATCTACTAAAATGTTGTGAATAACTAAATTCATTAAAACAAAAACTTAAATTATCCAGTCAAGTAATCTAAATTCATTATTAACTAGAATTATGACATTCTTGAATTGCTTGAACAGCTTGAATAGCAACATCATACTTACAGTATTATGTAATCCACCATGTTTCTGGTAGTAAATATAACTACTTATATCAGTTGTGATTTAGATGATGAAATAGCTAAAAATGTATGTGAATAACAAACAAAGTCACATGATCTAATAAGAACATATGACAAACACCCATTGCGTAATATCCTTTATAATAAACTAATATTTCCCATAGTGATATAATAAAGAATGATTAATGTTAGGTAATCATTTATTCTTAGTCAAAAGTAGTTACTTATCAGTTAATAAAACTTTCACTATAAAAGAAGTTGATATAACATGCCGTGAAATACTTTTCATTATGTTGTTCATTGGAAACTTAATGTACTAGGAATAATTTCAAAGAGAATATCACAAATTGATAGAAGTAGGAATTCTATTATTGGATAACAGTTAGGCAGTGCAAAGGGTTAGGATGTTCATCCAACCTAAAACGTATGCGATGGAGTATGGTAGTGTGGACTGCTAAGAAGTCTCATACTAGAACAACATATCTGTTTGATCCACCTTGCTTTTCAATGTTACCATATCAACATCAATCTGTGACGAATTCATAGATAATTATTAGAGAAGTAAGATATGAATGTATGAATACTTAAAGCTTACAGAGTGTATTACAGATGTTGCAAATACTTTAGTAATGTGTACTGTAATAACAAAGATCATAGCAAATTTTCACGAGACAATTGTTTAGAACCACTAAACTTTGAACATTTGTTTCATCATAATGTGCTACAAAACAGTAGCTTAAGCATGAAGTCATGTTGCAAAGTTGAAATAAAGTTACGAAATGAAAGTCATCATTTTATGAATCCACATAACTAAACGTTTTTAGTCTTCTTTAAGTCTGTTGTATTCAAACATTTTGCTTAGTTTTACTTTGAATGAATGGTAAGTAAAGTGTATGTTTGACCTTTTTCTACACTTGTTACCATGTCAACGAATAAGAAATGTTGCCTATGATCCAGTCAAGCAGTAAATACTTAACAATTGGGATCAGTGCTCTAAAATCTACCACAACATAACTACAATAGTCAACTTCATTACTTTGATATTAAACAACATACACTAACCCAATTACACTTGACGAAGAATATATGGAAAATGTGGAAGCTTTTACATGCTTAGGCAGCATTATCAATAAACAAGGAAGGTCTAGTGTAGACGTAGCCAACATTTTCATGTTACATAATGAATCATACATTTTCCCCAGTACATTTAAACCGCGTATTTGGATTCGATATATAGACGATAAGTTTGTCATCATAAAACAAGACATTTTAAGAGCCCTTTCTAAACAGATTAATACTTTTACACTGTAGAACTAAATCACTTTCAAAAATGAAAATGTACAGAATGAACTACTGTTCAAGTTAGATGATGGCCGGCAAGTGAAATCCTAGAACGCATGTTTCGTCCTGTTTGGGATTTGTCAGCTGAATTTACCTTGCATCACAAATACATTCAAATTACAATAAGCTACTATTTTTAGACTGTTTAGTTTAAAAGAACCCATGTGGAACCTTCAATCTTATTATTTACAGTGAACCAATGCACTCTAGTTGACATGGAGAGCTTAATTCTAACACACTCGTTCTTTTGTTCTCAGTCTCTTTAGAAAAGTAACCAGAATTGTCACATCACATTGTGATAAAGATAGGAAATGAAGAATATAGTATCTTAATGACAACTAATAATATCCCTCCTTTTCCACTAGGATTATTAATAACATCCAAAGCGATATATAAAGCTAAAAATGCTACTCCGTGGATTAGCATAGTGTTTAGATCCTACCGTAAAGAGACGATCGATTGAACTATAGTGAGTTTTCAGACTACACACAGCATTAAGGCTTTCTGCAGACACACTTTATAATAAACTTGGTTGAAGTAAAAGAATAGATTTATTTCACCTCCATACAAAACTTCATCTACAATATACATTGTTCTGATTGTGATGCTTTCTACATTGGAAAGTCTTTCTTTTAGCCAAAGAAGATCTATGTTATGCAAAGAGACCACTGAATAATCTTGTAGAATATGAAAAAAAGCAAATAAAATCCGCAACAGTAATACATGCTATTTTTTCAGAAATCATCAAACCGATTTCAAAAACATCAAAACGAAACAAAAGAGGTTCTCTAACTAGAAAGAAAAGCTAGTAGTCAAGGGTTCTCGTACATAATACTAAACTTAACTAAGTTAAATAGAAAAGAAGGCCAGAGGGTCCTGGGTTCGATCCCCAACAGGGTCGTCGATGCGCACTGCTAAGGAGTCCCATACTAGGACGAAACAGCTGTCCAGTGCTTCCAGGTGATCAACTGGTTGTCTGTTTCATATCAGTTCGTGATATCAGCAATAACAAATTAACTATCTCCACAACAACCCCCTTAAATAATTTTCTTCCTAAAAATCACATATCTAACCCATATCTTTAATCATATACAAGATACACATTCCATAAATGAACTGTCCCTCCATTCGATATTATAATCATTTAACATTTAGTTATTCCAACTTAGTTCTGTTCACATTAATATGCAGAACTTGATCTCATTTTTGACATAATCAACATTTACACGTATAAACAGGTTGAATGTTTGCAGTTAGTTATGTAACTAATAGATTTCGTTTGATTGATTTCACTGCACTTCTAATATAAACTCATGTTAATTTGTTATGGGTTTATTCTTTGAAGAATGAACTTAGATTAAAGCTACAGAATGTATAGAATTCAAAGTTTCAAAACATTAAGATTGTACTAATATATGAATTGGAACATTCAATGCTCGTTTGGGAGACGCAACGGGCATAAGTAAGTAACATGATAAGTAAACTGATCACTTCATTACATTGTATCAGTAGGAAAAAATTCAGTTGTAAAATATGACGTTTATGTTAATGTTATACGGTTGATTACGTAACACAGTGTCAGTTGTATTAATAAATTATGCATATTACTGATTTAATGAGTGAATGTTTAGACACTTGGTATGTAGAGCTGATCTGACGTAATATCTACGATCATATGGCTGTTCGTTAGTGAACATAACCATGTGTGAATATATTTAAACAGTTGTCAAATAAGTAAATCGGTTTGTAGACTATAAAATGTCTCAAGCATTTATTTAAGTCAGTATATACTTATTTATTATTTTGATATAAACGGTGAATATTAGATTAGAAGTTAACTTCTGATATTTCAATGAAGACATGTGATCAGTAAAGTTCCAGCCATATCAGGTGTGAAGCAATCACTAAGTAGTGGTAATGGATAGTGTTGTGTAACATGTTTATTTAAAAATGATTAAAGTTAGAAATTTCATCGATTAGATACTGGCTTACTGGTTAAATAGTTGAGTGATCAACGTAAAATCTAAAGATTATAGGTTTGATTCCCTGATAAGGTGATAGATTTACACTACTTGTTAGTCCTATACAACTTTTTAATACTTCATTGTTTTTAATAGTTATCGACTTCAAGTCAGTTAGTGATATTGAACGGTGGACTGTTTAAAATCTCGAGCTACCATTTTTCTAAATGTCTCCACAAGTCACTTTTTCGTTTTATTGTTTTGTTTTGGTTTAATTGCTCAAAAGCGTATTGTGCAATTGCACGCCTATATAAAAAGTCTACGACCTATCGTAAGTGATACAATGAGATTTAAGCGAAGATATTACGATGGTAGGCAACAGGCGTTAAAAATTAATAATATTCACCAGATGTCGATTTCAGATCGCTTACTGGAAAAGAGAATCACTTACAATTTCTTCTTAGTTCAAACATTCTACCGTAACTGGGGTTTAACCACAGTTCAACAATACAGGCTACATGATTAGTATGGTGAGATTTTGGTACCACTAAGACGTTTCCAGAATTTACAAATACAAAATGTTTTAAATAATACACTTACTTAGTACTTTGATAGTTATAAATCACACATTAGAATAATGAACATTCGAACTACATCACCTTTCCAAAGTCTTCAACCAACAGTAAATGATGTGACTGACGTGTTTAATAAGTACCAGTGAAATGTAAATTCATTTGTTTACAAATCAAAATTTAATAAAATAGTAATTTAATAAAATTTATTTTATTAAATTAATGAATTTTTCTGATTGGCTAAAGAAAATTAACCAATCAAATTGCGAATTGAACTTTTTTTAAGGAGAATATAATTGAGCTTTAATAGTTTGCTTTCATCACAGAATTATCTAAATTAGGGAACGTAATATATTGAATTCGTAGCCGACTGTTGTTGGTAGAGTATCATTGAGAGCCAGTTAGTACCAGATTACCGTTTCGTCTTTGTATGGGATTCCTCAGTAGTGCACATCATAGATTCCGCTACGATGGGTTTTAGGTTGGCCACCACTTAACACTGCACCACTGAACTGACTCCTAATGATGAAATTGGGACCGATCCAACAATTTGTAAATTAACGCTATGATCATCCATTGTCATCGGTGATAACTATCCTTGCTCTCGACAAGTCTGAACTCCACCAGACCACTAGAAAATAACTGTAGGATACTCCTGAAGCTCTACTGAAAATTCATGATTTGTGTTAATTTTAAAAATAGTTGGTCTTTGAAAAAAATTTAATAAACAGCGTATATTGGATTCTTTGAATCTTTCAGCCGTATATCGTTAGATTACTAGTTAAACCTAAAGTGCTTACCTTGTTATACAAAGAAATTAAAAGTGACTTGACCATAGTCTTCAAACTAACTTTAAAAATGCATCCAATACAAGCTCTTTCTTTTATAAATTTCAAACAGAGAACTCACGAACACATTTCAAAATAGTTTGTGAGCGTACAACCGTTTATTCACCAGATAACTATCAACTCTCCTACAAAATAACCGAGAAGTGGTACACCCTATTTTCATACGAGTCTGCAGATTCATCTGTTGATATATTTTAAAAGAAATTGTATCAAAAGAGAGACTATATTTCCAGAACTAACATATGTTATTCAACTACGTGTTCTTACAAAAGTGAAACCAGCGCTTTGGACTGTCCAGGATAATACTGGAACAATATAAAGGGGACTCATCAAATAATTTGATTAACTATCTACTGGGTATTAAGTCGATGCCAAATGGCCATGGTGAATTATATCAAGAACTTTGGTGTGAATTATCATTCATACATGAAGGGTGTTTCTTTACATTTTAATACAGGATTAGTATCTTAGTCACCTGTAACTTTAATCAGTTCTGTGTCTATTACGTTTACCGATCATTGATTTTAAGATTTAATCACAGTTTAGTGAAGCCTTATAACATTCATTGAATACTAATGATAAAACTTGTTTCTTTTGATGTTAAACGAAATCTACGTGTAGACATTGGAAATTTACTCATACCTTCGGGGTTTTCTTTAGATTACTTCGTTCACTTCCAAGCTGTGGAAGGAACTGATCCGGAATATTTACATCGAGAGGTCACTAATTAGTGACTGATGTTATATTTGTCTAACCCACATGATGATGTTCTAATTCATTTGATTAGGTTTCAGTGTGGTCATTGGCCTATATGACTCACTATTATGTGCACTTTATCTATTAGTCAGTTGGAGGTAATAAGCAGAAAACTATTATGAAAATCAAAATGCTACTAGATGTTATCCACAGACCTAATATCTCATTGGTAACAATCTCATTCTGTAAAGTTGTTTGAGTTTCACTAACAAAATAATAGCCAAATTACTCAGGACTTCAGAAGTACATTGCCGATAAATTCTTATCAGCACAAAACCATTTTTAAGGATTTACTGTATACTGTATACGAATATCTAGGATCTAGATATAGTATACCCGATATCCCATCAGTAAGACTCGGGGTCAAACTGTAACTTTACTGACAGAATTCTTTCAGCAGTAGACAAACTTTACGAATGTTACTTTCCAGTAAATAATTCATATAAATGTTACGGTCCAGTGATGCTGATAATTAAATGTTTACTGAGAGATCCAGTGGTCTTGAATTAGATTTCATAGCGGAATAAAAGTTTCTCATGTTTGAGGATTCTAATACTAGGACAAAACAACTATTCACTGCTTCCTGGTATGAATGATATCCAATGCAAACAAATCAGTGACAAGTGCAAACAACAATGTTACAGAATCCTTTGAAAAATATCCCAACGGAACCGAGGATTCTACTTTAGTTTGATGAAATTCTATTGACGTATTTCACACTAGTTAAGTAGTAAATAAGACAGAAATATAGCGGAATCATTTATATAACTTCATGAACTTTTGTAAACTCATACATAATGACGTGACTGATTAATTGTAAGGAGACAGATATGTAAAAATATGAACAAGTCTGTCATGAACAAGTTAGAACCCGTCGCACATACACTTATGTTCGAGTTGAGATACCATAGTGAAATCAAAGTTACAAGATTAATATGATAATATAATTCAACAGGAAGAAAGTAAGCAAACTTATGTACGAAAGAATAAGAGAAGAATGTAAACCGTGAATACATTTGCATCACTGTGGCCAACTCTAAGCCATGTAACATAGCATCCTTAGTCACTTAATATGATTGTCAAATGGATCCCAACTAGGTAATATGTATCTACTAATATAACTGAGGCTAACATTCAAAGAATAATTCCAAGAATTGATTCGGCCACGTTAACCTACTCTTCATCTTACACCTACTCCAGCCAAGGTAAAAGGTAGTTGGATGCAGACCAACACATTTCTCAACCATTTCAGTCAATGAAGGTTTGAATTCTCAACAGTTGTTTTGCCTTTTT
Source organism: Schistosoma japonicum (assembly GCA_025215515.1). Classification (NCBI taxonomy): domain Eukaryota; kingdom Metazoa; phylum Platyhelminthes; class Trematoda; order Strigeidida; family Schistosomatidae; genus Schistosoma; species Schistosoma japonicum. Next base: position 2,798,594 of record CM046063.1, on the reverse strand, counting down.
TTCATAGTACTCTGTATCTAATATCATTATTGCTAATTCGGTCATTTCATGATATATGGGCGATATTTTGAAGTTTTCTATTATCAAGTATCTAGAGCTTATGTATATCTTCTATTTTCATGGCCTATGTTTTACATCCTTAAGTTAAATCTGATCGTACTGCTTTTAAATCCATGATGAGATTATGTTACACATTGACTAGTCATGGCTAATGGAACTTCGAGATAAAAGAAGTGGTTTACGCACTGAACCACTTCACTCTATATGACCAATCAATGTAATGATGCAGACAAGTCCTGAAGTAATAAGTTGTCCTATTTTATATGAGTGTCAATGGTATCACTAAACTGTTTGAAATGACATCAGTTCAGCAAATTAATGCAATAATAATGTTTTCAAGATAATGGAATTCATGTTGATAATTTTCTTTTAATAAAAGTATTCAAATAGGTTTAAGTTCGTTTCGTGTTTCTATGCTCAGTTAAAACACTTAACGTTTCCCATTTATCCATAGCAATTACTTAATCCATTAAAACTCATTATAGGTAGAGCTAAATATTTAAGTAACTCCTAGTGCATTAAAATGTCAAGTGGATTCATTTCACAATAGAAATCAATGACAACCATAATACTTTTATTCGAACAGTAGATTTCCACCAGTAGTTTGCCTAGATGAAGTAGTTCAGAATGTCGATGAAAGCATCTTAACTAAATCATCTAGATCAGAGAAAGTAGTATAACCTAAACTATTATTGTTCCCCCTAATTATATAATAGAAGTGAACAAATAATTAGAAGAAAAAAAAAAACTCTTTCACTTATATAAACTGTCAAAATATAACTAGTTAAACTATATTTTCACATTGTTCAATAGCTAATCTGTAGTGATCTAGTTAACATTGGAAACTGGCCTAATATTGTACAACTGCATAATAATCTATTGTAAAATGTTCAATGTTCATATGATGTATGTGCACATCTTTAAGTTACCATGTCTAACATAAGTTCACATCATAAGTCATGATCATAGTGAATAGTATACACATTCTAAGCTATTTAAATACAAATTCAAGCAGTACTAGTTTGATATTTCAAGTATTTGTAAATGGTTTAATATGAAAATCTATGAGAGATAATTAAAAATACCAAAAAAAAAATCTTATATTACGTAATCTATTAGTAGATTTGATTGATTCAATAGAATCAGGTTATAGAAGACTAAATTGGATGTTCCATTCATAGATTTAGGACAATACCTATGAAAAACACTTTACAATACATTTACTTTCCATAACATTATTATTCATATTTATTAAAGGTTTTAAATGAATTAATTGCCAACTATATGAATTTGATGTTACTTCTAATTTCTTAGAATTTTAATAAACATAGTGTTATGTCGTAAGAAATTGGGGGATTGGTGGTTTTATGACGAGAAAATTGAGGGGTGTGGCTGACCAAATGCCAATGACTGGTGCCTAGTTAGTTATTGCGCGTCTGCCCTGTGCCCACTTAGTCCCAAACCGAAATAAGAAGAATGCGAACCAATAGGTCAGCCAGACCGAATCATATTATATTCCAAGCATTCTCTTATATATACATAAATTCAGATCACACAGCAAACCAATTAGAAAATTAACATGAATACAAAACGAGGGGAATAGTGGTAGTGAATAGGAACAACTTGTTTACAACTAATTGACTGTAGTCCATAACAAGAGACAATGCAATAACAGTAATTATACTAAACGGGAGGATAGGGTAAGCGGAGCGTAACAATAATAGAAACAAAATGTTAACATTACAGACAGTTCGAATAAATGAGATAATGTTCTCAAACACAGTTCTGAAAGTTTGTTACGCTTTTTTGTGGTCCGACCTAACACATAGAAAATAACATATTGATGATGTGTATTACAGATTAAGTTGAGCTTGAATTGAATATCATAAATTCATTTGAGATTAACAACAATTGAAAATAAAGAACTTGTAATTAATAGTTGATTTGTCTTAACCTCTTCCCAGGAGATTCTCTCGTTGACTTAGAATACGCAGACGATATAGTCCTATTTGGTGAAGACATTGATAATATGCAGAGTCTCCTGGTCACCTTGAGTAACAATGCAAGCATATTCCGGATGCGCTTCTCTCCTTCTAAATGTAAAATGCTACTTCAGGACTAACCTACTTCCCCACCTAAACTAATGATAGGGAGTGAAGTAATTGAATGCATTGACCACTTCACTTATCTCAGAAGTCTCATCACCCCTGGTGGATCTCAGCACGGATTAAAAAAGCTTGATTGGCATTTGCCAATTTACGCCATTTGTGGAGCAGGCGAGATACCCGTCTATGAACGAAAGACCGGGTGTACTGCTCAGAAGTTCACGCCATCCTAACATAAGGCTGCGAAACATGGGCCATCAAAACCCAAGATATGCGTCGACTTAAGGTGTTTGACCATAGAAATATTCGTAGCATCTCTCGTATAACAGTAGAATAAGTAATATGGATGTTAGACAAAAAGTTCTTGGGAAAAATGGTAAATCAGTCGAAGAAATCATTAACCTTCATCGACTGAGATGGCTAGGACATATGTTGCGCATGCCAGATTACCGCCTGCCTCGTCGTCCGATATTGGCTAGAGTTGAAGTAAGATGAAAGAAGGGTAGAGGCGGCCAAACCAACACATGGCAGCAGTCCATGAGGTCTTTGACTGTCGATCTAAGCCATGTTGATATATGTAGATTACCTGGTTGGAATCCGCGTGATAAACACAATAAATGGCAGGAGACACTTGGTGAAATGGCTTAAAATCGGTCACAGTGTATTCACTCTTCAACTTCATCTAAATCTTGAATTCTATTGTTAGTCTCTGCACAACTTTACGTCACTCTCTTTTCTTGTATTCTGTTATTATGTTCACTCTGTAATCTCGTAGTGCTAATGTGGTATGGCAACTTGAACCTATGGGCGTATTTTCCCGGTTCTACGCTGATGATGATGAGTTGATTCATCCTAGTGATGGATTTTGTAGCAATGGATATAAAGGATTACAAGCGAAACCGATCCGAGTAACTGTAGGCGCTAGACAACTGAGCTAACAACTAATATTTGATATTTCTAACCTTAGTCAGTGCACTATATAATATGCTAAACCGTCGGTGACTAACTGCTTTATACCGGGTATGGTTTAATTCAGACTTTCTCACGTGAACTACAGAAGTTGGTTACTGTTGACTTAATATAGATCATAACTAGGCGTTGCAGAGGTTTTCCATTTATGGCATGAAACAGCTGTCTTCTAAAGACAATATATTGTGTATTGACTAAAGTTATTAGTACTATTTGTTGAATGTAGGCTAACCCTATAGTCCATTAGTTAATCTTCCTTGGTTAAACTCTCACACACGGTAGTGAGTGCGAACTCCTTATGAGTCTTATAAAAAAACAAACACAATGAACATTACATTGAATCCTTGACGCTTTAAACTATTAAGTCTAGATAGTCACCTACTTATATAAAGTGTGTCTGTTTGGTAAAATGTTTAGTGCATTCCGTTTGTTGACAACAATCTGGGAATTCGAAGAGAAGTCTAGTGAGTTCGAGTTTCATTGTGAACACTATCACTAGGATACATGGGTAATCTAAATCATTTAATGACACTAATGGAAGCAATAATTTTATTGACAATAATCTTTGTTAAGATCTTAGTAGATCATAGTAAAATCATGAATAAAAACTGATCTTAATTATGAGTGTGACTCACTAATTGACTAACATTAATACACCATTGTAACCAATACTCCACACTGAATGAGACAGAAATGTCCTTAGCATCCTAGGTACTCATAAAGAACAGTGAACGACCTGGAAAGAGCAAAACTGGAAGTACTAATATATTACGGCAACTTAATTAGTACATAAGCAATTGTTCGTAGTCTCATAAATGGTAATCACTCCATGAGGAATTTCGGTTGTATGTAAATGGGTTTTCTCATTAGATAACAAGAAGTATCTCTGTTTATTATTAATGTTAGAACGATTTGCAGAATTATTTATCAATCTACACCTATTCATAAAACTGATATTCATGTGTAGAAAGTTTTTATGGTTGACGACTACACTGAGATGCAACAACACATCAAGACTGTTCAGAAAAAACCGTATTTTTAAACGTATAGTACTTGGTTAAGGTCTGTGGGAAACTTAGAACTAGATCATACTGTCAAAGATTAACTTACCACTATCATAACTAAATCTTGGCTCTCAATATTCCTCTTCCAATACATATCATCTACTAACATCTTCTTTTGAAATGAAATGTTAGGATGATTTTTATGTCGACGTGGAGAAACAAGAAACACTATCTGTCGAGTCAATCTTCGTAATATTGCGCAAGCTGCATAAGTAACATTCAGTAACTATGATAACTGTATTGCTCAAATTGTAAGCTACTTACAGACTTAATAATGACTATCACATACCTTATTATAATCGTAATATCCCTAACTGTGTATACAACTTCCTTAATTCGACCCTTATAGAATTTTGCATTTCTTGTTACTAATTAGTTGAGTATATGATGAAAGATATTGTTTATACTTAATAAATGACTTGATCTTAACTTTCATTTGTCAGTGTTTGTTCATTCCATTCATACTTCTATGGAGGAATTCGATCATTGAGGCACTTAACTGACCAATCATCATTTTCAAGCCAATCGGGTCGTAGTTATAGCACAAGTTCTATTGGTTTGTTTTTCCGCTGGTAACCGCAAGGTTATCTTACTGACATATAGATGCATAGAAGCATTAAAGTTAGATTTTTCCGATTGGTACTAAGTTTAGTTGATTCACTTCGTCACACATTAATGTTCTTAGGGTACTAGTGAAAATCAGTTAACACTAAACAACTGTTCCATCCTAGTATGGGACTCCTCAGCAGTGTAAACACTGAATTCTGCCCTAGGACATTTAGGTTAGTGAACGCCTAATACTCCATCACAGAGTCGACATCCAATAGTAGTATTTCGACTAACACCAATTTATGATATTGAAGTATGACTGTCATCGATAATAACTGTCTCACTCTCAATAAGCCTGAACTACACCAGTCACGACTTCTCCCTACAGCTTTAGGAACATCTTGAAGTTAGTCACTAGTGAGCTGATCATTGTGACAGAATTAAAATCTACTAAATCTACATAGTTTTAATCACTAATTTTGTTTAATAATCACTTTAGTTGTATTTACAATAAGTCACTGTAATCTACTTCATTAAGATCAAAAGTATCCTTGTGATTTGCATAAAAGGTCCAAAACATTAATCATAAACAATGTATTAGTCTTAATCACAATGCCATACTCATACAACAAAATGAATACCAAGTAGTAAAACTGATATTAGTATGAAGCATCAGACACTGTTAGTATGAGTCGTTGTAAATGAGTTGATTCGATGAAATAATGGAATTCATTATGCTTAACGTCAAAAGTATTTAATGAAAGCAAAGACTGAATGAATTTGAGGCGGTAAACTAATTCCCTGAATAGATATTTGTGTAGGCTTTCGTTATTGACTCTAATCCTGTTTGTCCTAGCTGACACGATTAGCTTAAGGCGCTCAATCAAGCTTCACTACCAGATAACGAGATGACGCGACGTGGGAAGTATTTCATTCCATAGTTGACTAGCCTAGAAGTTGATATCTCGTCAATGCTCTACTCACTATCATATATAGCTTCTTCTATATCCATCATTGCCTTCTGATATGTTATTTGTTGTACATGTGGGTTTAGTTAATACTGATTATATGACAAACTTAACTTGATCCTATACAGGGTGCTCTTCAGATTTGTTCTAGTGTTACTAATTTTGATCTACATCATTCAACATCGACAACCATTGATTAAAATGATCACAGGAATTAAAACTTACTAATGACTTATTTCAGTGAATGAGAGCACAAAATAGGATGAATGAGAGAGGCTGAGCATGATAATAATAATTAATGAAGATGGTTGACACAAGAATGGACATCAAAGAATCAATTTTATCATCCAACAAAATTAATACCACTATAATATTAACTTACTACATATCTATAATCATCTACTATTCAGGAGTTTAAGTTGGATTGTGACTGGAGAGCGAAATCCAGTGACTCACGTCACTTTCCATTAGCGACTCATCTGCTGGATGTACTTCTATTCGAAAAATGAGTTTTCATACAGGAACTCTGAAGTTCTTAATACTTTAACAGGTCAAAGCTTCATTAATAAACGAATAAAGTACAGATTCGTAGGTGAACCACTTAAACAGAATTGAATTAACAATGTTTAATCTGGAATACACTAACTGTCGTAATTGATTGTGGATGTTCAACTTACTTTTGTGAATATCTCTTTTAATGATGTACGCCCTTTTGATTCTAGTCCTTCATTGAGAAGTAAGCTTGTCTTTTTGCATTAGCTTTTCTATGTGCGTCATAATTCAAGAGAATTCTTATCATTATGGATTAGATTGACAGTTAATGACTTGATGAACTAAAGGCAAGTTCGTGTATGGCGGTTTCTAGCTCTTACTTCATTTGGCATTACCTATTGAAGCAGATAGCAATTAGGAGTACAATGTATATGTCCCAACTACTTTGACATTTAAAGTTTAATAACATGATATGTCATGAACTGAGACCAATCATGATATATAGTATAATAACCTTGGTAGAGCCAATACTGCAACAAGACACAAATACTGATTATCCTAAGCCTTTTAGTCTTCCCTGATATCTATATTCCCTATGCTGGATAGAAAAATACAATACAATTGAGTCAACCAGACTAAGTCAGATGCATATTTCAAACATTTCTTTATAGAAATCTAAAACCTAACCACACAGTCAGCCAATTAGGAAACTAACATCATTTCAGAACGAGGGTGGCAATGATAAGAAATTATAGTAGTACAGGCATAAATAACTAATTATACTTCATAAACGTTAAATGATACAGTCTATAAATCAATGCCTGTCATCCTTTACTTGTAAAGCACAGTACACCAACCAGCATTGTCCAGCCAACTCTGTCTTCATATCTCATTTGCAGTTACTTCCAACTCTTGTTCATTCTTTTCATATCTGCTTCCGATTCCCAAAACGATGTGTGCTATGCTCTTACTCCCCTCCTCTGATCATGATAATTTCACGTTAGTGTATGCCTTTTTGATACAGTTTGATGATGTATGTCCTATACACCTTCATTGTTATTTTTTGATTTCTTCTCTTGCTAGATTTCGGCTTGTTTGTTCTCTGCCATTGAAGGTTGATGGTGTCTCGTCAACGGATTATAATTATCTTGCGTTAACAACTGTTTATAAATACCTGCATCTTTAGAATGATACATTCCGTACTTCTCCATACAAACTTTAGCTCCATATAATAGAACTGTCTTTACACTTGTATTGAAAATTATGACTTTGATAATGGTTGACAGCTTTTTTGAGTTTCAGATTTTCTTCAGCTGTAGAAATGCTGTTTAGGTATGTAAAAGTTTCCACATTTTTTACAGAGTTCCTACCTAGTGTAAGCAAGATATTATTATTTGTTGTTCTGTGTAGAATTTAATGATCTTACTTTTTCTTTTGTGCATGTTGAGACCCACTGTTAGCTGTTACTATGTATGAAATAGAAGACCCAGTTCATCCACAAAAGTGTAAGTTGTCTAATTGTATCCCCGTTGTCTACTGTACTGCGCTCATTCCATGAGAAGTGGCAGTTCTCACAATCCAGTCAACTACGATAACAAAGGATAAAAGTAATCAGCTCATTTAAATGAGTCTATGAGCTGCCTGAAAAATGACACGACAATGGTCAATAAGTCAGATGAGCTGTTCGGGCGAAAGAAATGTACAAATGATAAAAATATAACAACTAATGAAATTTAATCAATAGCTCTAAAACAGTTTTGAAAGTTAGTCATTCACCTTGATTCTCCCTGACCTAATACCATCTGGGGGGTCAGGTGTTTACCAACCTAATGCTCCTGGAGTGGAATCTTGGGTGCATAATGCTGAAAAGTTCCTCACCTAAACGAAACAGCTGTCCAGCACTCCCTGGTTTTCAATAGTACCCTCCCAACATCAATCTACGACTTAGTCAATCAATTAACTATTTGAAATGATCTGCTCAGTGTGAAGTAAAATTACATTAAATTTAAATTTCAATATAAATTTCATCATGGAAATGATAAATATTCCAATTGACGAGTAGCATATGAAACGAAACTTATATATCGAATCTCATTGCCAACAACAATCTATGTATTTCAATGGCTGATTGAAGAATCTTTATTACAACTTTGTAAGTAGTGAATTACAACAACAAAATATTTTCTTTTATTTGTTCATCGATTGTGTATTTAATTACGACCTTTAAACTAAAAGATGTATATTTATGTATTCACTAATCATGTTGGTTGTTGACATTTAACAAGATAGATAGGCATCTGTTCATTACATATCTTTGTAACTTTAGCAGTCTTAACGGTTACCTTCATCGCCATAATCATCATCATCATCATTATTCTAGAAATAAGAAATGTAATTAATGCAATTGGTGTGAGGGGTGGGGGGAAATAGGGTAGGTGGCAGCAGGATGTTTAGAACTTGTGGATACGTTTAGAAACATTAATCCTTGTAAAATGTTATTAACATCGTGCATGTACTAAATGTATTTATAAGCATGTTTCTTATTACATATTTTCAGCAACAATTGTTAAAACATAAAGGTGTTACCATCTATAACTTTATTCTTATCATACTTTATGTTTCCCTATCGTGCTTTCTTCTGGTCCTCCACTAATATATACGTCAACAACACTAATTACTCTGAGTTCTATCTATCTTGTTAAGATTATGATTTAACAACTGACTTCTGTTATAAGGTAATTCAGACGGAGAAGGGAGTAGTAAATCTAAGATGAAGTTGTTGTCGTCTTGTAGGTGAATCATCTACAAATTACTGCAACATCATGAGTATCATCGTTCTTAGTTCATCTGCTATCATCACTGCACTAACAATTCATTTTTAATCATTTCTGTAAACATTAGAAGTATAAACTATTTCATTTCGATACTCTCTCAACAAGTTATACTTCTGTTGTTGAAGTAAACTAATTAACAATCTTTCAACAAGTTGTACGACTTCATTCGATTAGCTTAAGTTGTCTTTTAATCCATTACAAACCTGTTGGTTGCAAAACAAAAAGGTAAACAAAATTGTCGTAATTGTATTATGAATTAACGTTTACTAGATAACTATTAATTACCCAGAACTATTAAACAACTATTACGTTGTAATATGAAGCTGTTTAACAGGAGTTGTCCACTATGTAAGGTGGATTCGAAAACATGATCTTCGATGCTCGCTATATGCTTTATTCTTTCAGGTTACTGTGTTGATATCCATTGATATCTACTGATATTTATCATGTAGCTAATATAATTGGATCCCAATGAACTACTGGAAATCCCAACTTAAATAGGTTACCTATCAAGCTGTTTATTTATGTAATAATGGAAGCAAGTTATTTTATACAATTTTAATTTAACAATGAAAATAGTACAAATCCCATTTAGGGAAAAGAGATTAGATATTCACAATGTACACAAATGAAATCCATAAATAAACTTCACTTACAATTTAATGAGGATAGAAAAGTGGATCGCTTGCATTAGACTTTATGATTGGAGTCTGTCAATCAAATCAACTTCCTAGTGAATATGTTGACTGATGGAGATGAAGCTCTGTGTTGAGGTAGAAAGTCCCATTCATAGACTATTTTGTGGTAAAATCAATAATCATCAAGTAGATAAGCTGTATTAGGCTTATAAACCTACTTAGATTGACCTTGTGAATTTTCTATCCTAAAAGACCAGAAAAAGGATAGTATGATATCACTAAGTTAATAATGAAGTATTTTGAATGCCCTTCAGCTTCTTCTGTATTACACAGGATATGTATTCAGTTTAAAGAATTTCTAATTGTATAAGAAATTTGAGATTTCAGAAATTGGATAAACAAGCCTTGCTTTATTATGGTAACTCAAATCTTTTCTTATTACATCATTGATATTATTCTTTCTTCGGATTCGATTTATTACGTCAATATAGTTTCTCTTCAAATCAGATTCAGTGTTTATCGTTACATCATCGTTATTTAGATAGTGAAGTTTGACTTATTTAATTACGTCATCATGTCAAGTTTTAAGTTACATTACTGAGCTTAATTCACATTTTTTTCACAAGCGTTTCTAGCCGTCTCTTAATCTTCTTACTGTGTAATTACCTAGACCAGAATCACTATATTCTTTTTAGACACATTCTTTTGTATAGGATATATAGGATTGAAGCATTTTATCCAACATTCTAGTTATGTTCACATATCTACATATCAACCGTTGGAAACCGAATCACTGGTCTAATGTTAAAGAGTTCACCGTGAAACCAGATGGTTCTGGGTTCGATCTCTGATGGGGTCATGAATAAGCACCTCTAAAGAGTCCCATACTAGGACGAAACAGTTGTTCAGTACTTCCAGGTGATTAATGATTATCTAATTCAAACTAATTCATGGTATCAAAATTGACATAGCTACATAATTTAGATTCCAGTCATGTTCAATAATTCTCGTGAGTATGTTAAACTGTGTTTCAAATATCTAAAGCAACTGATGTGGAACCAACGAAATCAAATCAATCGTCATCGTAATCTGCACAAATAGTTATTATTACTCTTTTGAAATACTTTAGACTCATTCTGAATTCGTTACAACACTTTTCATTGTTATCTAATCTTTGATATATTCAACAGTGCTCTCATTATAAGGGTCTACTGAATGTGTGTTATCACTTTAGATCTTGTAAATAGGTAAATTAGTTGTTCTGAATTACCTATCATCAAATCCAATATAAATTCATGCAGTTGATTGTCATTAGTTATTCAACTAATAAGACTGTCAAATGAAGTCTGCAATAATCTACAATGAAGGAAAATATAACCATAGCAATTTATGTGATGAATATATTTATTCACTACATACAGGTATTAATGGTAACTAGTAGTGGGAATAATGTTGAAGGGATCAGTCAGTCAGTCAGTTACAACGTAGAGCTTGGAACATGCGTACATCAGTTCAAGTTGCCACGCCCCAATTAGCAGATAGACATGGAATTGTCGAACCAAATCCCAGGGTAGGGGAGCTAGTAACAGAGTAAGTACTAATGTAAAGGTATAGAGATCCAAAATAAGATTTGAAACGAAAAAGGTGATTCCACTAAGATAAAATTGTGAAAAGCTCAAAAACTAGAATTTGGGGGAAGACAACGAGTGGATGCACCTGCTCCATTGCAATCAATTTTGAGCCATATTACCTATAGTCACTAACCATTTGTTACGATCATCGCATGGACCCCAACCAGGTAGTCTACATCTATTAACATGGCTCAGTCCAATCGTCAATGACTTCATGGATTGGTGCCATGTTTTCGTTTGGCCACCCCTAGCTTTCTTCCAGCCTACTCCTACACCAGACAACATTGCTCGTCGAGGTAGACGGTGGTCAGGCATACGCAACACATGTCCTAACCACCTCAGCAGGTGAAGATTCACTACTTCATCAATAGACTTACTGTATTTCCCTAGTACTCTATTCCTAACCCATGCATTGCTTACTCGGTGGTCCCAGCAAGCACAAGCAATGTTTCGGAGACATCTATGATCAACTACTAAGAGCCTACAAATATCCTCTATCCTTAATTGCCATGTTTCTCATTCATAAAGTGAAACGAATCTAACTACTGAGCAGTAAACGCGTTATTTCGTCAGTAAACGAATGTCTCGCCTACGCCACAAGTGACGCAAATTGGCAAAAGCCAATCGGGCCTTAAATATGGAGATGGGATAGAGAATGCATATTCAAAGAAAGTATTGTAATGATGAAGATATTAAGTCATTACATATTGATCAACTAATGTATGTGCATACTTTCTCTAGCTTCTATTTTAGAATGTTCTGCATGTTTTAATTTGGAAGTCAGTAGGCTAAAATTTAAATAACTGCAAAAAACTTCATTCAAGAGATACAAGTATTTATAAACAGTTGTCTAGGCAAGATCTTTCAGATCCATTGATCAGGCATCATCGTCAGCAATCAGCTGAGACGAAAAACAAACCAACTAAAATTCAACTGAGGAAGAAATTAACAAAAGCCACTGAAGGTGAATAGAACAGACATGGAGGAAATCATTGGATTGCGTCACGTGGCAGGCACTAACTTGAAGCCCTGAAAAAAAGATGAGAGAAGGAAGAGCAAAAAGCATATTGTACCGGAAATTAGAAGCAGACATGTAAATAGTGAATAAGAGTTGGAAGTAATTGTACAGGAGATTTGAAAACAGAGTTATTTGAATAATAGAATCGTAGTCAGTGGCCTATGCTTCAGAGTACGGGATGATACTCATTGATTGATTGATGCAGATACATTAGCTTGTGAATATTTGCCACTCTAAAATTGATTTATTGAATGATACTTACGAAGAAGTGTAGTACAAAAATTATGATAGCTAATCTCTAAAGCATCAGTTATTCTAATCTTCCATAATGGTTTATTAAAACAACTTGATTTATGTTATTTTTATATTACCCTGAAAAGACTCTTTCAGTTGATTGTTACATAATCTAATACTACTCATAAATCAGATAATCCTTTTGTACACGAGAAATTCTTTTAATGAGTTAAAAATTTTTCTTACTCCTACGCCTCAACCCAATTTTTCGAACCTACCCCAACTCACGTCTTAATTTTTCCAATGAGAAATCAACAGTATTTAGATTTAGTTCATTAGTTTGAGGAGGATAGACGAACTATTCATTCTTGAAATATATTACCTCATTTCCTAATGATTAACGGTAATAAATATGAAGCCATTATTATGAAATTCGATTCACATATATAGTTACATCTATTGAAAGCATATTTCAAAGCATATTAATGTTGGATAATCAGGATCTCATCAATCTTGTTAATCTGCCATGGACCAAGACTGGTCAATCTGTTTCAATATGTACATCATAAACTGATTGCCTTGGTATAGCAACACAGACTGACTTGTTTCAGACGATGATAAATTAACGTAAATTTTCAGACACATTATAATTAAATATACATGCATGTTGCACAAGTGTGGCTGTTTGGACTCAGTAGCCTAGTAGTGAATTCAGTGGCGTTTTACAGTAAATGAACTGAGTTTAAGTCATGATGTGAACATGAACACTGGGTTTCAGGTATATCCAGATGAATCCCAAATAGGACAAGATGTGAGTCCTAGTCACAATCCAAACTGAACATATTAATATTGGTTACATAGTCACCGTAGTTATTGACTACTGTTGCTAAATATCTGAAACTATACATATAGTAGGCTGATTTCTGAGTAAACAAAATATCGGATTTTATTAAAATATCACGAAACTATACATTTAATACCTTTCTTAAGTACTTACACTATGTGCATCTAATTTCTAGCACTCATCTAATACATGCTAGAATGCTAGTGCATATTAGTGATTGATTGACTGCTAAAGAGAACAATGAACAGTTCATTGTGTTTAAGTAAGATTACCTTTCACAAAATATTGTAACACTTTTATAAGTTTCTATGCAGTGTAGATTGCATAATCGTCATGTGTCATCATTACATTTAGTGGTCATTGAAACTGATAATTTATAAAGGTAGTCTATATGAGCAAGTAATTTGTCCTTACTATTATGTATAGATCATACTATAGAAATATGAAACCATAAGTGATAATGACGTTCCACAAATTGTAATACTGTACATTATCAAGATGAAACTTATTCATTAGGTATCCAAGGTTACAAGGAACATTCTTTATAACAAATTACTTACTTACACCCATTACTCCTCCAGGAGGAGTATAGGCTGCTCACCAGTATTTTCCATTGAACTCTGTCCTGAGCAATCCTTTCCAGCTGTTTCCAGTTGCTATTCATCCTTTTAATGTCTGCTTCCGATTCTCGATGCAGTGGGTTTTTTGGCCTTTCTCTTTTACGTTTCTTAACAAGATACCAAGTCAGTGCTTGTTTCATGATGCAGTTTGATGATTTCCGGAATGTATGTCCTATATATAATCGATTTAATTCTCTGTAGTATGATCCAATGAGACCCATGTAACGTTGTGTATGCATTTGAAAGTGAATAATGTACCACCCATAACCGTTTTGTTGAAATCACATAGATTTGTAAACATTTCACCATTCTCATTTCTTCCTCTCAGTTTCTGTCGTCCTAAGATGTCTTCATATCCGGTGTTGTCCATTCTGACTTTGATGTTTAGGTCCCCCATCAGGATTATTGGATCATTTTCTAGACACTTCACCATAATTGATTGCATTAAATCATAAAATTGATCTTCTTCCTCGTCGTTGCCGTCGTTGGTGGGTGCATAACATTGGATAATATGTATTGTTATCCCTTTCTTTATTGTTTTGAAAGATGCTTTGATGATACTGGGTCCATGTGGTTCCCATCCTACAATTGCATTACGTGCCTCTTTGGACAGCTTCAGAGCAACTCCTTGAGTGTGTGGAGCATTTTTTTCCTCGTATATGGAGTATAGTAGCATCTCTCCCCTAGCTAATTTTTCCTGTCCAAAATGAGTCCAATGCGTTTCGCTGGTCCCAAGCACAGTTAAATTGTATCTCTTCATTTCTTCTGCTATCTGGGTGATCTTCCCTGTCTCCCACATTGTCCGAACATTCCATGTACCTATAAAAATGTTTGCTCTGGTTGTTAGAAGAGCGGTCATCAGTCTAATGACTTCTGTAGAATCTCGGCTTTCATAATGAGGCGTCATTATCATTCTACTCACTTCCAGGGCAGAGTTTAAGTGATTCAGTTTGTTTAATTTGCTTAGCGTTTTTTTAGCAAGCTTTTGTTTTATGGAATAGGGATGCTAGCCCTATGCCCAACCCTCCTGCCTAACCCGGGTTTGGGACCGACAGTAACTCTAGAAGAGCTGCAGGCATGCATATAGAAAGTGACATCAATTGTTGATCCTATTGAGTCATAATAATATAAGATAGAGAGAACCATTTTGAGACTAATAGTCTATAACTTCACATTGGTTGAAATGATCAAGCTAATAAGTCAAATGAATAATTCTAAACTAAATATAAACTTAAACAGATGTTTGGTTACAGATAATCTTATGGTATTTATGAGTAATTTTTCCAAATAATTAGATCTCATTATGATTTAACAGTTAGGAATATCTCTATTCATCAACGGAATTTATGTACACATCAACCAATCACTTTTAGTGATTGGTTGTATTCTAGTTGTCAGCCTATAAATCAGTAGTAAATTAATCACTAAGATAATTAAAAGCCTTATTTGATAGATGTTCTAGTTAGGTTTATGTTTAGATTTGTGATGATGTTTTACAATCTAGTAATTAATGTATGTAATCACATTAGTTTAAACTAAAAATATACAAAATATAAGTAGTTGATCTTTGAAGCATTTCAATTGAATGGTAAATATAAAGAAAGAAAGAAAGTATTGTATTGCTGCAGTTCATTTTGGCCAATACACTATGGTGTTATTGATCCAGTTGTTATTAGGCAGAGGTCGAATACTTTAAAACAAGTGAAACTTTTCAAATTGAACGGCAGTTATTCAACTGAATTGTACAATTGTGAACCGAATCTTGTTAATTTGTACATTTTCCTGTGTTAATGAATAATGTTAATGAATATGTGAAATTATAATACTGTTTCATCTGAAAATCATGATACTGGTTGCCGACTTCAATCAATAAATGCATGTTACTCCATGTAGAGCATAGGGTGCCGACCAACATTCTCCAACCAATTCTGTCCTGAGCATTCTTTTCCAGATCCTTTCAAGTGCTCTTCATTCTCTTTATGTCTGTTTCCAATTCCAAAATATATGTGTTTTTAGGTTTTCCTCTTCTACTTTGGCATTCAGGAATTTATAAGTTTGGGCTTGTCTTATGACACAGTTTCATAATTTCCTCAATGTGTGGCCTATTCACCGCCAGAATCTTTCTTCCTTGGCTGGAAGCTCGTTAATTTATTCTCTACCACAAATGGTTAATGCTGATGGTATCTACCCAACGGATCCGAAGTATCTTACGCAGATAGTTATTTATAAATACTTGTATATTTTAGGTGATGCTTTTTGTAGTTCTCCAAGTTTCAACTCCATTCAACAGAACTGACTGTCCTCACATTTGTATTGAAAATGTTGACTTTAATGTTGAGTGACAGTTGGTTTTTGTTCCAGATGTTTTTCACTTGTAGAAATGTTACCCTTGACCACCTTTTGATTCAGCGCCTTCACATCTGCTACAGATCAGACCTTCCTTATTTATCAATGATGCCACCCACGTATGCAAAGGTTTCTACATCTTCCAGAATTCCTCCTCTCAAGTGAAATTGGGTTAGTATTTATTGTTTTGTATAGAAGGATCATGCTTCGCCATTTGTGTATGTTGAGGCCTACTGTTGGTTTCAGAGGCTGCTGCTATACTGTCCATCTTCATCTACATCTGTTGCTGTGGAATTTTGATACAATGTAAGCTGAAATTCATGAAACTTGTTGCCGACTTATTGACCAGTTATTTTCCGTGATATTAATTTCATCCTAATTCCGCGTAATGAAGTCACATATAAGGACAGTTTTTAATGTTTGTATAAATAGTTTTATACAAAAGAAATCTGAAAGATGTTAGTCTTGGGTTCTCTGAGACAGACGGCTAAATTACTGGTGTTTAATAGTTAGAATGGACTTCTTTACCGGTACAAACCTTTTAAAAAGGTCTGCTATTATAAATTCTTTATAAATGACTAACAGCTTGTTCTGTAGATTTAGAATGAACAAAGAAACTCTACAGAAAAGAAGACACTGTAATAACGCTAACCGAATGAAAGATAGACTGATAACTTTAAAAAAACAACATTGATGGAGAATACGGTGAATATAATCATACCTTCATTTGACGATGGATAATAGTTTTTATGAAGCTAGAAAACCACACCAAGAAATCTGAAGAGCAACTGAAAAATGAAATTGCAACCTAACCATTGAACACAAATCTAATCAAAAAGCTGAATAGCTACATTCTTCACACTTGAAACAATCAAGTTAAAGCGGAATGATTCTTCGGTAGACCAAAAATGTACAAACTAAGCTTATTGTAATGATAAATTCAATTACTTCCGGGAACTTTAACATGCATTCTATTCATAGAAATTTGAGGAGTATTGAAGCACTTGACAGATTTATGCGATCATCCACACAAACCTTCTACTCAATTCTAAGTTAGGATTATGAAGTTTCGAATCAACAGTGACAAATGTGTATTATTTGACGACGAAATTTTCAATTGTATTCACAATGTTCCAATGAATCTCAGTCGTTATTGACTAGCTATTATCGAAAAAATTCTGTTATTCATTTTTTTCACATTCATCGGATGGATTTCATACTAGCTGACACTTTTCAGCTATGAATATCTGCCATTTGGAAAAAACTGATTTTCTTTTATTCATTCATACCTGCCTAGTTTAGCTTTAAAGTTTCCTTCTGTTATAAGTTAGCATTTTGTGTTCCAGCCTATCTTCTGTAGGACTCAATCAATCAATCAATGCCTGTTACCCCATGTAGAGCATAGTCTACCGACCAACATTCTCCAACCAATTCTGTCCTGAACTTTCCTTTCCAGATCTTTACAAATGTTCTCTTCATGTCTATTTTCAAGTCCAGACGCAATGTGTTCTTGGGTCTTCCACTTTATCTTTAACCTTCTGGATTCAATGTTAGTGCTTGTCTTGTGACACAGTTTGATGGTTTCCTTAATGTCTGTAGGACTAGCTGGAGGTATTTCTTACTGACAAATGATAACTAATGTTAAATATAATTCAAGAATTTCCTGCAGACTATCTCTAATAACTTAACATCGATGGTGTATCAAGCTACTTAAGATAGAGTTCACACTTCACCTTGATGTATAAAATTAAATCGTCACTGAAGGACAAAACAATATTAACAATCAATTGTATATTTATCTTCATCTTTATTGATAATTAGATCATTACATAATGCGTTTCTATATTCAATAGTTAAGTACCCTCTTACTAATATCTAAATAAAATTAATATAAATACGGTTTTATAGCTTCAGTGAATGATTTCTTTTTAATGAAAACAATTTCCCTTGAATAATCTTGATTTTTTCATCAATTACGTAATAGTTTTCCCTTATGTCTATCTGTACATATATATATTCCGTCAGTTTGTGATATGACACGGAGTGGGAATGTTACGACTGAGTATCCCACCCCCAAGGATTCGTGGGGGGGGCAGTAATTGTTCCCCAACCTGAAAATCCTGGAGCAGAATCTAGGGTTTGTATAGTCATAGAGGAGTCCCTTACTAGGACAAAAAAGCTGTTTAGCTCTCTTTGGTTATTAATGGTATCCTACCAACATTAACCTGTAACAAATTTAATCAACTAAAAAACGTAATACCAATCTCCACAAACCACCTCAATTCATTAACAGTATCAGTCGGTGCATAAACAGTTGATCGAACTTAATCCTATAAACTATTCCCTTTATCAGCTAACAACCCCAGACTCATAAACTGCAATCCAACTGCAAAGATATTTCTGTCTTCAACCTGACTACTCAGTCGCTTAAGATTATTAATTTTAATCTTCTAACTATGTAGAGCATGATGTAAATTTATCGTAAAGAACATTCTTGAATCATAATTGCTTTATAATATATCTATTTACCAAAAATTCTTTATTGATTAGTTGTAATGTAGAGCTAGAAGCCTATGTAGCAGTAGATCTCAAAATATACAAACGGAAGAGCAAGATCCAGAGATACGACACAGAACGGATAAACACTAATATAACTAAACTTGACGGATAAAGTTTAGAAGAAGTAGGAACCTTTTGCTTAACTGGGCAGCAAGGTCATCGATAAACGAGGAGGATCTGATGTAGATACAATCGTTCGAATCAGCAAGGTAACGCCAACATTCCTACAACTGAAAAATATCTGGTACTCGAAGCAGCTGTCAGCCGAAATCATAGTCATAGTTTTTTATACAAACTTCATGACTGTTCTCTTGTATTGACCTGTCACTTGTATGGAGAACTACGAAAATCATCATTTGAAAAGAAACAAGTATTTACAAACAGCTGTTTACGCAAGATAATACTTTTGATCCGTTGGTCAGACACTATCAGCACCAGGTTACTATGGCAAAGAATAAACCAATCAAAATTCAGCTGAGTAAGAAATTAGGAAAAAAATACTATTAAAAGGTAGGTCACATTAAAAAAAAAACCAAATTGCTACCTATAGCATGCACTACCTCGAAATCCTCAAAGTCAAAGGACAAGAGCACACAATACTTTTAAAATTGGATGCAGATATAAAAAAAACTCGAAACGAAAGCCTAAAACAGAGTTAGTTGGATAATGCTTGTCGGCAGCCTGTATTCCATGTGGAGTAACAGGCGTTTATTGATTGATTGACTGATTGATTGTAAATTTAATGCAATTCAATTTCTCATTCATTCAATTTAGCTAAACAATATTCTAACCATGAAAAATCAATTGTAGAACATTGAATATTGTATACAGTATTGAAATGATTCCATCATAAACCAAATTTATGAAAGAATAAATCATTTTTATTTCTATTTATCTAATCCATTAAATTCTTTTGTGTTCTAGTAACAGTACTGCCAAAAACCGCCAAACCTGCCCCCTCCACACCTCGTCCCCCCCCCGTTCCCTCCTCCGTTAATTTGTTTACCAAATCTTTGCTTAAACAAAAAATTTACTCAGTAACATGCATGAATTATTATTATTATTTCGGAGAGAAAAAGAATAAAGAATGAATAAAAAAAATAAACAACATCTGCGTAATATTCAATAATAAATTTATTTATTTAATGATGCAGTTAATTGAAACAACCGGTAAAATTAAATTGACCGTATCATTTCAATGTTATTTATTAGTTGAATTATATTGGAATACACAATAAATTTCTATGATATATAAACTTATTAATATGTCCAAATATAAGGTTGAAATATATATGAATAGATATATAACACTAGATGTTATATAACATGGAAATGTTAAACTTGATTCGATGATGACTTAAGGGAAGGGGGTTAATGTATTGCTAAGAAGAGTCCTATACACAAATATGATTAAAAAACTTTGGATGGTAGTCACTTGTTAAGGATACGCGAATTAAGGTGACACCTTGATTCTTGCTAACGAACATAACACCAACCACCCAGTAACAGGAAGCTAATTTATTCCTCAGCGCCCCAGCCTAGCTAACTAGAGTATGAAGTCCAAAGTCAACAAGTAGCGTATAATTCCACAGGTAGCCTGTCAGACGACATCAACACATACGACTCATGCGTGTATATACAAAAACAGAGAGCGTCCTTGGAATATCATAAATAGTGTACTAAAATAAGCAATGAACCAATAAGATTCAGCTTCTTGCCAAATGGGAAACACGAACTGATGGTGAGAAGGGAACTTTTTGGAGTGAAAACAGGAAATTTAAATTCACGCAATTAAACCACAATAATAACAGGTTTGCTAAGTGAGTTTTAAGGATTTAACATCCCCGACATCACTATATTCATTAACAGTGAAGAGTAAACTGTGAAATGCTGATAATCTAATCAATAATATCGTTGAAGATATAAAGTTAACATTTAAATTTAGAATGAAATAACAAACAACTATCTGTAAATTTGTACTTTATCAGAATCAACAAGAGAAAACCTAAGTATCTAAGTATACCGAAAATTAAGTTTTGCCGGCTAAATTCATAATTACAGCAAAAATAATTCAACAAACGCAAAAGTATGTTTATGGAAACAGTACTACAAATGGCGCAGAAACACTGTAGCACACCTACCACATGAAGGGATAAGACGGAATTCCTAATGTACACCTTCAAAAATAACGGCTATCTATGCAAATTTATCAAAAAACCACATTTGTAAGGTATAGGATTAATAGGGTTATTAGTAAACTCCCAAGAACTTGTGATCAGAAGTAAGTGCGACTACAGTTAATAAGTTTTTAAAGGTTGAGAATTTATGAAATACAAATATCATTTTTATTGATCAGTAAGCAATTTTACTTTACACCTACATATTATGATATCACTAATTATAGGCTTCAGAGATTGTGTTTCTCGGTTCTTTATCTAGTTGGAATAGGCTTTTCATTAGATACTACCAGAAAGTCGTCAGATGGTAAAATCTGAATGATTTAAACTGGGTTCCTATCTCTATTCATACCTTAAGATTGTGAAATTTCATATGTTTTCTATCTGCCAAAGAAATATTCTACGTGATTTTACCGTAATCAGATACATAGCAATAACAACTATCAAGTAGTCTACTAAAAATAAGTGTACTGCACTTAAACGTTATCATTCATGTTTACTATGTGTGACCTTTTATAGGTCTGGGTACCCAGATAGTAGTAACTGATTTTCTTAGAAAGCTTATTATAAACATTTTGAATTTGGGATTAATTCACAAGGCATTGGAATATTATTAAAAGATACAGTCACTTGCAAGCTGATATCCAATGCTGGTTCACAAACATTTTGTTACCTCAGCATCCTAAAGTCTATGTACACCGATGGTTTGGGGTTCAGGGATTTTCAACTACCCTTTACATTTACCAACTAGGTTTAAGCACTAGACATGGACTTTTGGAAACAGCACTTTTACCGCTACATGCAGTGAATACGGCCTTTCTAGTAGATTGTAAACATGTAGCTATATGAGAGCATTTTGAGAAAGATACAGAACTCGCCTTACTCTCAGCCCTACCAGAGCTATTCAGAGCAACTGAAAGTATTAAATAAGTATGAAAATGATATCAATCAATGCTTATTACTTCATGTTGAGTATAGGCCACCGACCAGCATTTTCCAATCGACTCTGTCCTCCACTCTCCTTTCCAGTTCTTCATAAATACTGTCCATTCTCTTCATATCTACATCCAATTTTCAAAGCAATATGTTTTTGTTTTTATACTTTTCCTATGACCTTCGGGACTCCAAGTTAGTGCTTTTCATGTGACGCAGCTTGATGATTTCCTCAATATGTTTCCTATCCACTTTCAATATTCTTTCCTAATTTTTTCATCACCTTAATTTTGGTGGAGTTGTGTAAGTGAATTGAGATGGTTATTTTTGTGGAGACTGGCATTTTTAATTGGTCAAATATTAGAGTTAGCAGGATAGAATGGGTTAAAATCTGGGGGTACTTATTGTTAAGGAGTTCCACCCTAGTAACTAATATTTTTTCTACTGATGCCTGGTTTCCAATCGTATCCTGTCAACATCAATCAGTGTTGTACTCAACCAATATACTTAAGCTTCATCTATCCACGTATATATCTATTCAAGTAAATAGTATATTCATATGACACTATATATTATTTTGTAGAAATGCTAATTTTATATGATCTTCTAAATGTTGTTATTTTGATGAGGAACAGGAAGCGTGTGGAGGGGGAGGATGGCGAAGAACTAAAATTAGATGGCTATCTATCAAGAAATCAAATCAACTTCATTTCAACTTACCTAAGTATAACATTGAATTACATACTTTATTCATATTAATTCATTAATTCAAATAATAATAAATTTACTCTCAATAGATGATTAGTTTATTCATTGAATATTGAACGATGAAAATTAAAACACGATTTTCATTTCATTATTCGAATGATGCTGTCCTTTTTTTCTTTTTTTTGTTTCTGATTGTTCACAGTTGTTAAAATACACCGGAAATGTCTTTTAATGAATGAAACAAAACAAATCTTGTTCTATTTACTTACTTACTTACTTCGTTTCTTATTTTCTTTTTACTGAATTATTGAATATTGTAAGTGTATATTAGAGCTAAAGTTAATCTGTAACGTTTTCAATGTTTCATATTCAATACATTTTATCAATTAAGCTTGTAGATAATGCTCATTAGAGTAAACTGATGTTAATTGACAATCATTTCAATGGATATCTAACATTCTTGATAAAAAGAATAGAAATAATATGAAAGTCAGTTTATGGCTACATTGTGTTCTTTTTGACCAATTTGGACTCACGTGCTTTTACGGGTATGAGAACGGTTGTCACTTCCCGGTTGCCCACACCGTGGAAGGGTGTTTATTGAGGAACCTGAAAAAGAAGGTAGATTAGTGTTGGTCTTAGAGACCTGAGAGCGTGACCGCAGAGCCCAAAGGACAACTGCTTGAGGCCTGTCACGCACGGCCTTTTAATGAAGGGTTTTTTCAGTATTAGCTCCGCACTTAAAAGCCCTTAGTGGGCACCCATACCGCCGGAGACGGAAATCCGTGAGGTAGGATGAGGTGTGACATTTTTAGGGCCAACCTTTTCTACTCCTTCCTTCCTTGTGAAAAGGCAGCATCGCTGCAGATGTTGGTTGTCCAAAGGAAACACCTTACTGCTGTCACACCCCTCTGCAGTCAGCAGTACGACTTCGCCCCCAGACCTTTAGTAGCTGCTTTTAGTCTCATCGTTCTCCAATCGACCTACCTGGCATGGTAGAACCTACAGAAACATATGTTCCAGCCAGTATAGCTCGGATGGGTCATCACGATAGGCAAGCCCGACCACCACGTCAAGGTAGCAGCTACGGTCGGGACATTGTGTTCTTAAGAATGAATTGGTTTATTTGTGAAGCCTTTGTTAAAATTTTAAACGAATTCAAAGCCAAAACTTTCTGATGTAATTGAACTATGAAATTTTATCCAGAAGAGACTACATACATGTTCTATCAACTGTTCAGTTATTTGTTACTTTTCGAGTCAGTACTAAGGGCTGAGAAGACATAAAGATACAATGTCATGTACTATAATGATGGTAGCTGGTGCTTAGGGGTTAACATATTGAAATCACTACACGCTTTTACTATTTTAAAGTAAACACATTCATATATCTACATTAAATTAGAAGCAATATTGGTTTGCTAATGATTGACGCCTGTAGGTGATTCCTGGTCAATGGAGTTTAGCCATATTAGGTGTGAGGCAGGTACTAAACAATAATCGATTGATGAAGTCAACCAAATATATCTCGTATAGACTGAACTAGAAATATCAATGGTTTATTGTTGAAATATTTATCAGAAAGACTGAAGATTCTAGAGTATATTTCTTTTGAGTGTTGTGGATGCTCATTGCTGAAGAGTCACATGCTGAATTTAAACAGCTACAAATTTCAAGTTCCTAGTGCTCACTATGTCACTCTGTCTAAATCAGATCAATTAATCATATCAGATTGTGAAATAATTTTGACATTGAGATATTTTGTCGGTTGAATGTAGTTAGTTAACACGAAGTATGAATTGGAGTGAACTTCAGAATAGGCTTGTATATTCCCGTTGATTTTGTAATGGACTGAAACTGGTCAGCCTCTGTTGCCATATGTGCATCCTGAGCGGATTGCCTCTATATAGCGGTAGTATACAAGTTATATTTAAGTTGAATTGTGACTGGCTAGTGGAATACAGGACGCGCGTTTTGTCCTATTTGGTACGAATCGCCTGGATGTACCTGCATCCCAATGTTGATGTTCACACTGGGATTCGAACTCAGTCCGCTTCGTGTCAAACGCCACCGCGTTCACCACTAGGCTACAAGCCTTGTGTACCACTAAAGATTAATGAGAACATGAAAGATATTTCGTCTTTGTAATGTAATTGTCTTTAATAATGTCATTTGTTGATTTCATTAAAGAATCAAACCGAAAGCCTACAGGTCATATGTCGAACGCCTAGTCTTCTGTATTACTTCCTTGGTCTGCTTACGATATAAGAAATTCTACTTTTATCAATTTATCATATGAAATAAGAATCGGTCATTGCCATTAGTAACAACTATCGCATTTCATTGGTCACGACATCTCACTAGAACATTATAAACATTCTAAAATTAGTCATCCTTCAGCTGATTATTGTAACTGAATTGAGGTGATTTTGTGGTGTTAGGCATTAAATTCGTTTAAAATTCAAACTTGTTTCAATCTAATTATGCTTGTTTAGATATAAAGTCCGATTAAGATAGATAGTTGTCTACTCTTTTGAATAACTGAAGTTAAGTTTCGTCGATTTCATGTAGACAATAACGATATTGCTACTTAGTGTATGTTTATCCTCTCACTCCACCTTACCCCCATCACGCCATCTCAACAAAAACTAGCATTCTGGCATATTTAGCTTCTGACAAAATCTTTTATGAGTCTACGTCCGATGCCTAAAATCATTATCGTCATCACCATCATCCATATGATTGTCATCTAAATCATAATCATCGTTATTACAAGCTACACTGTTATCAGTGATTTTATATGCAAACGATCAAAGTGTAAATCAGCATTTAGCAATACTGATAAAGAATTTTTTATTTCATTCTCTGATTATATGACAAGTTCAGTGTTGTTTCTCGTACTTACTGAACTCCTATTTGTAATCGTAATCTGTGAACTCAGTAGGTTAGTGGTGAACATGATGGTGTTTAATACGTAAAGGAACTGAGTTTGAGTTCCGATATGAATATGTAGGTGCACCCAACTGATGTGTCTTAAACAAAACGAAACATGCATCCTGGATTCTGTATTCCAAAACAATTTTTAGATTTTTTGTTTTATTGATTCATTTTGATAAGAAGTAGTCAATAAAAAACTGATGAAAATTGCTGTTTATCTTAATTTCTTTCATTATTAGTAATGAATTACAACAAGATAGCAACAATAACTCAATGGATTACTTAATGAGAATATTTTCTACTCATCTATTCATCATCAATAATGAATATTATTAAACTACTTAATTGTATAGTCTGCTTCAATTGGTAAATACTTTGATAGACAGGATAATAAGAGGATAGAGAAGATTTATAGTTTAAGAGGAGAGATTTAGTTTAGATTACTGTCGATGAGATAGACAGAATTCAGTTAAAACTGAATAATTAAGGGGGTTGTTGTGGAGATAATTAATTTGTCAGCTCACTAGTGACTAGCTCCTTGAGGTAATTCCTGGAGTTCTAGTGTGAAGACGTGACCGGTGAAGTTCAGTCGCGTCGGGTGTGAGGCTGTTACTCACCGATGACAATGGATGTGGTCGCGCAAATGTATCACGAATTGAATGAATTAGAAATTTCAACCGTTAGGAGCCTAGTCAGTGGTTCAATGGTAAAGCGCTCGTCGTGAAACCAGAGGGTCCTATGTTCGATCCCAACAGGGTCGTGAGTGCGCATTGCTGAGGAGTCCCATACTAGGACGAAACAGCTGTCCAGTGCTTCCAGGTGATCAATGGTTGTCTAGTTCAGATCAATTCGTGATATCCGCATTGATAAAACTGAATACTTGATAATAAAAAAAGCAAACTAGACAACTGATAATCTTTCATTCAAATTAAAATCATATCAAATACGTAGATGATCTTTTTTTTCAATAAACAGTCTTTTTGGTACTGCATATATTCATCATAAATAGATCTTTGCTAAGTACTATTGATAATTATTGATTGATAGATGGTTATTTTAATCTAGTGTTGGATTTCTTAACAGTAATGTACTCCCGTAATCGATATATAAGGTTGAAGTTATGACCTCTTAGTTTTCTGGTGAACATTAGACTGATGTATAATGATAGAATTCGAAAGAACTTTTACCAGAAGTACAAAACAGAGAAGGGGGGAGTGATTAATGAGATAAGATTTGAAAAAAGTCATTACGTTACCAGTAATTCAATTAGCTGTCATCTACTTGATAGTTCATAAACTTCATCAGGAAACTCCATAAATTTTTATAGTAGTCAGTTGTAAGTCTTTCACTACACAAGTAACTTTGGTCGCAACTATATAATTGCAAACAATCATATTGTAAGTAATTAACTGTTAGTTCGTTTCCTTTATTTTTACTCAGCCTGTATCTCTTCTAGAATTACTGCCAGTCCCGAACCCGGGTAAAGGAGGAAGGTTGGGCATGGGGTTAGCATTCCCATCCCATAAAACACAAGCTTGCTAAAAAATGCTAACCAGACTAAACAAACTAAATCACTTAAACTCTGCCCTGGAAGTAGAAGAAATATTTACGACGCCTTATTATGAAAGCCGAGATTCTTCGGAATTTATGAGGCTGATAACCTCTCTTCTAACAACCAGAGCAAACATTTTACAGGTGCATAGAATGTTCAGACAATGTGGGATATCGAGAAGACCAATCAGATGGCAGCAGAAATGATGAGATACAACTTGACAGTGCTCGGAATCAATGAAACCTACTGAACTCAAGCTGTTCAGAAAACGTTGGCTACGAAGAGGAAAATACTCCTCATACCCAAGGAGTTGCCCTGACACTATTTAAAACGCACCTAATGCACTTGTAGGTAGAAAACCATAGGGACCCGGGATCATCAAGGCACCTTTGAAAACAATGAAGAAGGGGATAACAATGCATATTATCCAATGTTATGCACCCACCAACGATGGCAACGACGAGGATAAGGATCAATTTTATGATAGGATGCAATCATTTTTGGTGGTGTCCAGGAAAGGATCTTATAATTCTGATGGGGGACCTAAATGCCAAATTTGAAATGGAAGGCCTTGCAACGAGAGCGGTAAAAGCTGCAATTGAAACAGCTATATGACACAACGAAGAAATTGGCAGGTAAATATAGTAAGTCAGAGCGACCGTTTAAGAACAAAGAAGGCGAGCCAATCACCAAAATTCAAGAACAAAGGTACAGATGGGTAAAACATGTTGAGGAACTCTTGAATAGACCAGCTCCATCGAACCCACCAGACATCAAGGCAGCACCCACAGATATCCCGATAGATGTCACTTCACCAACGATGGAAGAAATCAAGATGACCATCAGACAGATCAAAATCAAAAAAGCAGCAGAATCTGATAATATGCCAGCTCAAGCACTGAAATCACATATATATGTAACGGGAAGGATGCTTCGCGTTCAGTTCAAGAGTATTTAGGGGGAAGAACAAATGCTGCAGACTGGAAAGAAGGGCACCTTATCAAGATACCAAAAGAAGATTTGAGCAAATATAAGAACTATAGAGGGATTACCCTACTATCAGTGCCCGGGAAAGATTTCAACAGAGTGTGGCCGAACAGAAAAAAAGATTCAGTGGATACTCAACTTTGAGATCAACAGGCTAGTTTCCGTAAGGATTAGACATACTCAAACCAAATCGCAACACTACCGACCATCGTCGAACAATCAATTGAATGGAACCTGTTATTGTACATCAACTTCAATGACTATGAGGTGTTTGACAGTGTAGACAGGAGAACACAATAAAAACTTCTTCAACACTACGGCGCACCAGAAATATTAATTACCATCAACCGGAATTCATACAACGGACTACAGTGCGAAATCTTTCACGGAGGACATCTGACAGATGCATTCCCAGTGAGAACCGGAGTCAGACAAGGATGCCTACTCTTATCTCTTATCTTCCTTCTAGTGATCGACTGGATCATAAAGACCTCCATATCTGGGGGGAAAGCACGGAATTCAATGGACAAGTAAGATGCGACCTGATGATTTGGACTTCGTGGATGATCTAGCTCTTCTAGTCTATACACATCAACAAATGTGTATGAATACAACCAGCGTAGCATCGACCTCAGTATCAGTAGACCTGGACATACATAAGGGAAAAAGCAAGATCGTCAATTACAACACAGGGAGCACCAACCCAACTGAACTTGATGGAGAAACTCTGGAAGAAGTATATACTTTCACGTACCTGGGAAGTATCATCGATTAACAAGGAAGATAAAATTGATCGGTCCTTGTTAATGTATATACAACGTGAGTTGGATTGTAACTGACAAGCGGAATCGAGGGTGCGCGTTTCTTATTATATATACATATCCGTTACACAAGTTTGGCTGTCTGATTCCAATAGCCTAGTGGTAAAAGTGGTGGTGTTAGGCACAAAACAAACTAAGTTTGAGTCCTGATGTGAACATCAACACTAGGATGAAGGTAACTTCAGCTGGAGAATCCCAAACATGACGTAGTTTGCGTCATGGATTTTACTTGCCAGTCACAATCCAACTCAAGTAATACTTATGAACCATTGCTATTTCTGGACAATCCGCTCAAGATGTACATGTGGCATTAAAGATTTATCAATTTTAATTTATAACAAATCAATAGGAAGGTCCAAATATGTTATAATTAGACAATGTGATTAATTTGAGATGACAATGACTTGAATAGTTGACATTCTCTACAAAACTTGAATTTTATAAGTATGACTACCGTTGTGATCGTAGGCGCAAAAAATTATTAAATAGTTCTATGTCATGACAAAGGACTATTTCAGTTCCTCCAGAATTTTATTTGCACCTGATCAAGATCAGTTTTAAGTATCAATAATCTTTTAATTAAATTTGAAGTGTACTCTTTATACGACTAAGTTTAGCTTGTTGTATATCCAGAATATATTCTGACAATAAAAGAAACATGCACTAATATCGAAGAAAGTAGAAGACAGTGATAAATAAAGAGAACATATTTGATCTTAAGTAGAATGCTAAACAAGTTTATATTATCTAATGCTGATGAACTAACGGAAGAAGCTTACTTTCCACTTACAGTAATCTGTTAGTAATTGGTCCTCACAAGTTGAAAATATATCCAGTAAATCAAAAATGACCAGCATCATTGACGAATGTCTATATGATTGCTTATTTCGAGAATCACTACAAGTTGTTTACCATCAAATTGATTATCAAATGAATTCGTTTAATTATATCAAAGTAAACAGTTTTTATTCGACTGAGTGAAAACAAGTGAAAGAAAATGTAAAAAACGGAAACTGAAGAAAAATTGATAAATGAATGTTTTAGTATGATAAATGAGAAGCCAATATTAATGATAAATTGAATTTTGATTTGAAATGGTTTCTTATCAGGTTATATATCAAAGGTGCTTATAATGAATTCCTGAAACATGAAGAACTACTTCAAACATCCTCAGGAGAGAACAGGTATTTATCAACAATTGTCTACGTAGAATATTGAATGTCTGTTGGCTGAAAACCATCAGCAACAGCCTACAATGGTAGAGAACAAACCAACTTCCAGCTGAAGAGGAAATCAGGATACGACGTTGGAAATGCATAGGACATACATTGCACAAATCATCAGACTGTATCACGAAACAAGCACTAACTTGGAATCCTGTTGGAAAACGGAAAAGAGGAAGGCCAAAGAGCACGCTGCGTCGAGAGCTGGAAGCAGACATTAAAAGAATGACCAGTAACTGGATACAGCTGGAAAGGATTGCTGAGGCAGAGTTGAATGTAGAATATTGGTGAGTGGCCTATGCTCCTCCGAGAAGGGTAACAGGCGTAAGTAAGTAAGTATAATGAATTCAGTAGAATTTATTGTTCAATTAAGCTGATAAAGTTCAGAGTTGTCAGTATTGAGAATGCATAATCGTCATGTTATATCATACATTAATGTAACTGGAAACTTTACTATTAGATATAAGACCAGTGATGCAAACACCTAGACATTCAATAACTTGAATCCAATAGGAAGAAATCAAGAATGTTCACTAATGAAGAATTCCATACGAACAAGAAACAATCGTTCAGCGCTTCTTGGATTTTATTGGTACTCTGCAAACATGATTCTTTCTTGAAATCATTTGAATCAAAGTAATTACTGATCACTACCTCAATTTAAAAATTAATGTATTAAGTAATGTGCTTAATAAATCAGTCAAACGTCGATTGATAACAGTTCTGTGTTTCTTTCAGTTGGGTCGATAAATTCATGTTCGAATGATACGCGAACAACAAGATTTTGAAGAATACAATGAATTCATTAGTTGATTTCAAAGCAACTTGTCACCAATTAAGACTGCTCAATATTTAATCAGTCAATGCCTGTTTCCCCATGCAGAGCATAGGCCGTGGACTAACAATCTTCAAACAAATTTGTCATGGGCTCTCCTTTACAGCTACTCCAAAGTACTATTTATTCTTTTCATTCGTGTCTGCAATTCCCAACGCAATGTGTTCTTGGGTCTTCCTCTTCTTCTTTGGCCTTCAGAATTTCATGTTAGTGTTTGCCTTGTGACAGTATGAGGATTTTCTCAATCTGTTTCCCATCCACCTCCAGGATGTTTTCCTAATTTCTTCCTCTGCTGGGAGTTAATTTGTTCTCTGCAACAAATGGTTGTTGTTGATGGTATCTAGCCAACAGATCCGAAGTATCTTATGCAGATAATTGTTTATAAATACTTGTACCTTTTAAATGATAATTTTCTTAGTACTCCGTACAAGTTAAAGCTCCATACAACAGAGCTGACTGTCTTCACATTAATATTGAAATTTTTGACTTTAATGTTGAGTGACAGTTAGTTTTAGCTCCAGATGTTATTCAGTTGTTATGCTATCCTTGACTACCTTTTTAATCGGCGCCTTCACATTTGTCACAGATCAGACCTTCCTTGTTTATCGATGATGCTGCCCAAATACGTGAAGGTGTCTACATCTTCCAGAATTTCTTTGTCACTGGTAATTGGGTTGATATTTGTTGTTTTGTATCGAAAGGATTATGCTTTTCATCCTTGCGTACTGTTGAGACCTATTGTTGGTTTCAGAGGCTGCTGCTACACTGTCCATATTCATCTACATCTGTTGCTGTGTAATATAGGTGAGCTAGGTCATCTGCATAATCCAAGTTATTAAGTTGCATCCATGTTGTTCGCTGTATTTCTACATCGCCATGACATGTTGCAGTCTTCATTATGCGATCAACCACCAGCAGGAAGAGAAAGGGTGAGAGTAAGCAGCCTTGTCTAACATCAGACTTCACTTCGAATTAATCTGTGAGCTGATCACTGTACACGATTTTACAAATGTAGTCTGTTGTGAGAATTTCGTATGACGTTGACTGTCTTTTCGAGTACGCCATAATGTCGTAGATTGATCCATATTATTCTTCTATCTACGCTGTCGAATTCTTCTTATAATCAAAGAAGTTAATGTAGAGGGGTCAGTTTCATTTAGTTGAGAGTTCAACAATTAACCGTAGAGTGGCCCTTTGGTCGGTGGATGATTGGCCCTTACTGAATCCAACCCGTTGATTTCGAAGTTGGGCGTCGACTTGGTCTTTCATTTTGTTCAATAACACTTTGTTAAAAACTGTTTTTGGTATTGAAAGAAGAGTCATGCTTCTGTAGTTCTCCCGATTGCTAATATTTTCTTTCTTTGGTGTCTTGGTGAGGTACCCTTCTTTTCAGTCTGCTGGCACTAGTTCTTCCTCCCAAACTTTTTCGAAGTGAATAAGTAGGGTCTTTCATATCTGCCTTCAGTGCCTCAGCTAGTATATTGTCTAGTTCTGCTGATTTGCCACTCTTGATTTGTTGGATGGACATTTTGATTTCTTCGACTGTTAATGAGTAGGTCATTGCTAGGTTCGATACATATTTCCGTTAATTAGACCTAATGCTTTTCTTTACTTATTTGCTGGCCTCTGTGTAATTCGGACTGTGCCTTGGCTTTCACTGTTCTTGTCCGGTTGTTACTGATTGTTATCTTCTTGCCCCTCTTTTCTTGGATTTTGTCCAGAGTACCAACAAAGATTCATTCCTTATAATCGTTCTCCTTGCAGCCAAAAACCTCCTGACACGTTGAAGTTATTGTTTTTTTAATCCGTTTCCAGTTGTCCTCCAAAGTATTTATATCTTCTCCTAGTAAATCGTAAAAGACCTGAAACTTATTGTTGAGAGTTAGTTTGAATTCAGTTGAGTCTGTTAGAATACCGAGAAGAGATGTTTTAAACTTTTTATAATACTGACTCCACCAGCTGTCCAACTTTTTTTCAGCTTCAGTCTCATTTTAGCCACTACTAGATTATGATCTTAAGCTATGTCAGATCCTCTTCCTTGCTCTTACAGTCGTCCATGGTCCCTCTAAACTTCTCATTGATGCATATATGGTTGATTTGGTTCTCCCTAATGTGGTACAGTGAAACCTATGTAGTTTTGTGTATAGGTTTGTGAAAGAATATAGTGCCACCTGTAGTCATTTTGTTAAAAACAAATAGGTTTGCAAGCCTTTCACCGTTTTCGTTTCTTTCTCCCAGTTCATGTCATCCTATGATGTTTTCATATCCGCTGTTGTCCATTTCAACCTTGGTGTTAAGGTCTCCAATCAAAATATTTGGGTCCTTGGATGAGCATTTATTGATGGAAGATTGCAGCCTTGCATAAAACTGGTCTTTGTCATCTTCGTGGCTGTCGTTGGTGGGTGCATAACGCTGAATAACATTCATTACAACTTCATCCTTCTTCGTCTTGAAGGATGCTTTGACGATCTTAGGTCCATGAGGTTCCCATCCTGTAAGAGCCCTCCATATATCTTGAGACAGCATCAATGCTACTCCCTATGTGTCAGGGGTGCGTTTTCTTCTTCATGATCGGAGTATTAAAGCACTTCTCTTGAAGATAATCGTTGCCGTCCAGCTTGTGAACAACGGGCTCTGCTTATTGCAAGTATCTTCAGGTTGCAATTTACTATTTCTTTAGCTCTTTGTATGCTCCTT
This sequence comes from Schistosoma japonicum, assembly GCA_025215515.1. NCBI lineage: Eukaryota > Metazoa > Platyhelminthes > Trematoda > Strigeidida > Schistosomatidae > Schistosoma > Schistosoma japonicum. The sequence goes on along the minus strand of CM046063.1, from coordinate 2,764,794 downwards.
CTTGTCTTGCACATTATGCAAACATTCGATGTACCTATAAAAATAAATGGTTGCTTTAATTATTAGAAGGGACATCGGCTTCGTGACTGCCGAAGAAACTTGTCTTCCACAATAAGGCGTTATAGCATATATTCTAACTCCCAGGGCAGAGTTAAAATGGTTACAAAGTTTTATTTGTTAGCGATTTTTTAGCAAGGTTGTTTATTTACGGGATGGGGCTGCTATCCCTATGCTTCTTAACCTTCTTTCTTTATCCTGGCATGAGACCGGCAGAAACGCTAGGGAGGTTCCAGACATAGTTTACATTAACATACACGTATTAAATATATGACATTAAAAGTGAAGCCAGAGGACACTTCATATTTCAGGAAGTGTAGAGCTAAATGCGTAAGGAAGTCTAGGTGAATGAAGAATGAAAGGAAAGGATGAACCGATTGACTCAGCAAATCAAATACAATTACATTTAACAATGAAAGCAATTAATCGAAACAAGTCATAGCACAAGTATGAAACAATGGTAATCTGATAACAAAAATTGCAAACTGAAAGAGACTTGAAGTTCATTACAGTCACTTTCTGTCCCTTAGTTACTATTAATAATTACATTACCTATCTTTTTATATGAATTCATTTTAGACGTTATATGAAGTCACGCAATTATTGATGAATCCATTCAGTATTTCAGGTGGTGGCTGTGCATAAATAATGCGTGTCCAAGCAATCTTACTTGCTAAAGATTCATAACGTCATCAACTAATTCATCGTCTTTTCCTAATAGCTGGTATGTAGCTTCATTATTACTTACACTATGATCCTAGAAAACGCGAAAGATACTTCGGAGAAACTAATGATAAGATACTTGATAACTTACGAATGTCAGCAAACCCTAAGGGCCGTTTTTCTGACTGATACAGTAAAATAGAAAGGATTGCCACACCTACAGGTATAATTAGCAATACAATATTCGCTTGCGAATAAAATGATAGGTGACTTTTGGAATCCAACAAACTGTCATTCAAAACATAATTTTGAGCGTTTACTTAAGTTCGAATGACTGCAGTGCAAGTAATGAATCATATGAAACCTGAATAGTTTAAGGCTGACAAACTGCTCAATACGTTGTGTAGAGTCGGAGGAATAGGCTTAGTTGAGACAGTTGTTTAATGCTTTAGATGACATTATTGTTTAAAGAAACATGTTTACAAAGTATGCTCTATGTGAACGTTTAATACAGCTACATAAGAAAGGTTGCTTGAAGTAGGGTAGTCGGCAAGAGTACCTGGACCTAGGTTTCGTGATATTTGGTAATCATTCTCAGTTATAACTTACAGCGTCCCATTTCTACATGATGTCATTAATGTCGAGTCATATAGATTAGTGACCACATTACAACTAGAATTAGATCAGAACTTTAAAATCTCGACAAATATTAAATTGATCGCTTTACGGTGAACAATCAACCAACGAATGGACAGTTGCCTAATAAGCATGAAATAAAAGTTGTTAGACAGTTAAACATTTATATTGTTGACGAATGCATTATTCCTTAAGGATCTGGTATAAAACATTCAAAAGATGAAAACCTTATTGCTTATCACCTTATACTTTTTAAAGGCTTTCTTACCATTACACTCAGTCTCTGTACGAATTACATCTTGAATGGAGGCTTCACAATGACACTGTAGAATCGTAAAACTTTCATAACGTTCTTACAAGTTATCGACGATTGCAACAGAGTAAGCAAACTTTTAGGTTTCTCAGTCTGTATTAGATACTATCCCATTTTGAGTTTTCTTATTGCATTAGGCTACAAGCTCACTAATGCAGGTAAAGACAACCAACGTAGCAGCAACCTCAGTATCAATAGGCCTGAACATACATAAGGGAAATAGCAAGATACTCAAATTCAACACAGAGAGCACCGACCCAATGGAACTTGATGGGGAAACTCTGGAAGAAGTAGATACGTTTACATACCTGGGGAGCATCATCGATGAACAAGGAGGATCCGATGCAGATATAAGGGCAAGGATCGGCAAAGCAAGGGCAACATTCCTACAGTTGAAAAATATATGGGACTCCAAACAACTGTCTACCAATCTTAAAGTTAGACTTTTCAATTCGAATGTCAAGACAGTTCTTCTCTATGGAGCTGAAACGTGGAGAACTACTGCAAACATCATCAGGAGAGTACAGGTATTTATCAACAACTGTCTACGTAGAATATTGAATGTCTGTTGGCCCGGAAACCATCGGCAACAACCTACTATATAAGAGAACAAACCAACTTCTAGCCAAAGAGAAAATGAGGAAACGACGTTGGAAATGGATAGGACATACACTGCGGAAATCATCAGACTGTATCATGAGACAAGCACTAACTTGGAACCCTGTTGGACAACGTAAAAGAAGAAGGCCAAAGAACACACTGCGTCGAGAACTGGAAGCAGACATAAAAAGGATGAACAGTAACTTGGGACAGCTGTAAAGGATTGGTGAGGACAGAGTTGAATGTAGAATACTGGTGAGCGGCCTATGCTCCTCTGACAGGGGTAACAGGCGTAAGTAAGTAAGTAAGTACAAGCTCACTGTTTCACTGACTACTTCCATTTGAAGCAAAGTAATGTTAGATCAAACCAACAGATATTATTACGTGGATTTCCACTCACTCATTTAAAATGACATTAAGTGTCTACATTAATAGCTGAAACTAAACTTAAAACCTTCTTATAGACAAGTTATATCCTTACAGCCTGGAGTTTCATATGTTTATTTCTTGCGATCACTCTAACCGTTAAAGAACGTCTTTAATACACGATCTGAAATCCATTTTGATAAACTTTACACGTTGTAAGTAGAGTTTCAAATTGATTGGTAAACAGTTACAACTAAATAATTGTGACCACTGAAAATTAAAATATCATCGTTGAAGTCCATTGGAAAGAAATTTTATAAATGACTTATGCTACTAATAATAAACATAAAGTATTATAATATTAAATTCGATAAAAAAAATATATAGTGAAAGAAAATTAAAATCGAATAGTTTATTCTTTCAAAAGAATATTCAGAACGGAACTGATGTTCCTAATCAAAGTTCAACTGCTATCAATTCATTTAGGTAGTTCAAGTTTCGTAATGGTAGTTGTGAACAATTGTAGTCAACTTTGTATCTGTAGGTGATCATGATACTAATTGTTATCTACTTAATTCTATTGTCATTACATCATAAATTTACTATTCCTATATGAAATTCGACCATGTAATATGATGAGTTGACTGAATAAGAGAATTGTAACTTAGTATTATGAAGGTTAACCAAACAACTATGACAAATGATGATTTACTGAAACTTGAAAATAAATCGGCAATAGCACTACATTCAATAGAATCAGGGCACAATATCGATTTTGATGGAATTAAAATCTTTCCAAAAAGGTTTTAACTCCTACGAAGAAAGGCTAACATCAGGAGCCCTATACATATGGGCTAATCTGAATAATATAAACCAACGAGATGGAGTACTGTTAGATGCACCATGGCAACTAATGGTTAAAAAATGAATTTCCAATGCATTCCATTTACTTATTTATTTATTGATTAATTCTGTCTAGAATTCTGTATTCCAATTCACATTCAACGTGTAGCCATTTACGAATATTCTCCCTTCCTTTGACCTATAATCATCATTACATTGATTTCGTCCAACTATGATTTGATAGCAAGCCTATCTTCAGATTGTCTATCTCTCTCCGTGGACATAACTCAGAGCAGTACAGGTACACACATGATTGTAACATGAACTGCACACAAAAATGCACACCTTCCTTCATCCACACAATTCCAATATAAGTTCACTTACAACGACTCATATGACAGTTTCATACTCTGTATGCAATTGGATATCCGTAATCAAATTTGACCTCTTATTTACATTTATATTCGATAATTTTTTTGATTTTGGTTATTTCCCTGAAGAAGCTCGGACCAGTTTGCCGAGCGAAACGTTGGGATTTTTCATTAATTTCATCCGCTGAGATTATTAACAAATATATTCTATTCATATGTCTTACATACACTCGGCGCCCAAGTTTTGTAAATATTTTCGTTCCGTTTTGGACGAAAATACCTACAAAATGATGATAACCCTTGATATTTTACATAATGTACTTTTCGTTGTAGTACGTATACTAAATGTGGGATTGAACTCGATTTGAAGGTAACGTCCTTTTCACGTTTGTCATCATTCTCTACTTGTTGGAATATACATTAAATCCGAATTTATTTCTTGTAACTTTATCATTACTGACTTCTAATATATACAGCAGTCCGACTGTTTGTGAATGTATAATAGTCAATTGGATATACAGTGATTTATAGATAATTTAAAATTATATTTTTACTGAACAAAGTCCGATAGTCATCCTATGTAAACAAGCAGTAACGGTTCATATTCTCAACAACCCATTGAATATTTAATCTACATATATCATACATAACTACCATATCATTGTAACATTAACTAAGTTTGGCTATTCTTAACTGGTAACTTGCACATTTCAGATTATTGAATATACATTTACTGATTATTTACATATGAAACAATTACACTGTAAACTTTGTAAAGCTATGCATTAATGTTATGCTACAAAGTTAGATTAAATTTACATGTTTCATACCCTTGTATCAATTCCTTTTGGCTAAAGTGAGTTTGTTCTAATTAGAATGAACTTATATTTTCATTGGGATCCACGTATATTCAGCTAACGAGTCCTAAATAGGAACTCTTAAATAAACCAGCTTCACCGAACCCACCAGACATCGAAGCAGCATCTACACACCTCCCGATTGATGTCAATCCATCAACGATGGCAGAAATCAAGATAGCCATCAGACAGATCAAAAGTGGAAAAGCAGCAGGACCTGACAATATACCAGCCGAAGCACTCAAGTCGAATATAGACATAACGGCGAGGATGCTCCAAGTTTTATTCGAGAGGATCTGGGAGGAAGAACAGGTGCCGGCAGACTGGAAAGAAGGATACCTTATCAAGATACTAAAGAAAGGAGATTTGAGCAAATGCGAGAACTACAGAGATATCACACTATTGTCAGTACCAGCGAAAGTCTTCAGCAGAGTGTTGTTGAACAGAATGAAAGATTCAGTGGATGCTCAACTTCGAGATCAACAGGCTGGTTTCCGTAAGGATCGGTCACGCACAGACCAAATCGCAACACTACTGATCATCATCGAACAATCGATTGAATGGAACCTGTCATTGTACATCAACTTCAATGACTATGAGGTGTTTGACAGTGTAGACAGGAGAACACTATAAAAACTTCTTCAACACTACGGCGCACCAGAAATATTAATTACCATCAACCGGAATTCATACAACGGACTACAGTGCAAAATCGTTCATGGAGGACATCTGACAGATGCATTCCCAGTGAGAACCGGAGTCAAACAAGGATACCTACTCTTATCTCTTATCTTCCTTCTAGTGATCGACTGGATCATAAAGACCTCCACATCTGAGGCAAAGCACGGAATTCAATGGACAAGTAAGATGCGACCTGATGATTTGGACTTCGTGGATGATCTAGCTCTTCTAGTCCATACACATCAACAAATGTGTATGAATACAACCAGCGTAGCAGCGACCTCAGTATCAGTAGACCTGGACATACATAAAGGAAAAAGCAAGATCGTCAATTACAACACAGGGCGCACCAACCCGACTGAACTTGATGGAGAAACTCTGGAAGAAGTATATACTTTCACGTACCTGGGAAGTATCATCGATTAACAAGGAAGAAAAAATTGATCGGTCCTTGTTAATATATAAACAACGTGAGTTGGATTGTAACTGACAAGCGGAATCGAGGATGCGCGTTTCTTATTATATATACATATCCGTTACACAAGTTTGGCTGTCTGATTCCAATAGCCTAGTGGTAAAAGTGGTGGTGTTAGGCACAAAACAAACTAAGTTTGAGTCCTGATGTTAACATCAACACTAGGATGAAGGTAACTTCAGCTGGAGAATCCCAAACATGACGTAGTTTGCGTCATGGATTCCACTTGCCAGTCACAATCCAACTCAAGTAATACTTATTAACAATTTCTATTTCTGGGTAATCCGTTCAGGAGGCACATATGCAACAAAGACTTATCAATTTTAATCTATAACAAATCAATAGGAAGGTTCAAATATGTTATAATTAGACAGCGTGATTAATTCGAGATGACACTGACTTGAATAGATGACATTCTCCACAAAACCTGAATTTTATAAGTATGACCACCGTTGTGATCGTGGGTGTAAAAAATTATTAAATAGTTCTAAGTCATGACAAAGGACTGTTTCAGTTCCTCCAGAATTATATTAGCATCTGATCAAGATCAGTTTTAAGTATCAGTAATATTTTAATTCAATTTCAAGTGTACTCATTATACGATTTCAAAAGATATTCTAAGTTATAAATAGCGGTTGATGAAACCTAATTATAATGAAACGAATCATCATGTTATTCTGCTTAAATACCTGTTTTTTCTCACATCAATCGTGGAAAACTTCATAGAGGTAAATAAAAATATGGTGTATCTAGATGAGTGTTGTTGTACAGAATGAAAGATTTAGTGGATGCTCATCTTCGAGATCAACAGGCTGGTTTACGTAAGGATCGGTCATGCTCAGATCAAATCGCAACACTACGCATCATCGTTGAACAATCAATTGAATGGAACTCGTCACTCTACATCAACTTCATCGACTATGAGAAGGCGTTTGACAGCATAGACAGGAGATCATTATGGAAACTTCTTCAACACTACGGAATACCAGAGAAAATCGTCAACATCATCCGGAATTCTTACGATGGACTACAGTGCAAAATTGTGCATGGACGACAGCCGACAAATGCATTCTCAGTAAGAACCGGTATCAGACAAGGCTGCCTACTTTTGCCTTTCCTCTTCCTTCTAGTGGTTGATTGGATCTTCAAAACCTCTACATCTGGAGAGAAGCAGGGGATTCAGTGGACAAGTAGGATGCAACTCGAAGACCTGGACTTCGTGGATGATCCAGCACTTCTATCCCATACACACCAGCAAATGCAAGTAAAGACAACCAACGTAGCAGCAATCTCAGTATCAATAGGCCTGAACATACATAAGGGAAAGAGCAAGATCCTCAAATTCAACACAGAAAGCACCGACCCAATTGAACTTGATGGTGAAACTCTGGAAGAAGTGGATACCTTTACATACCTGGGTAGCATCATCGATGAACAAGGAGGATCCGATGCAGATATAAGGGCAAGGATCGGAAAAGCAAGGGCAGCATTCCTACAGTTGAAAAATATATGGGACTCAAAACAACTGTCTACCAACCTCAAAGTTAGACTCTTCAACTCGAACGTCAAGACAGTTCTTCTCTATGGAGCTGAAACATGAAGAACTACTTCAGGCATCCTCAGGAGAGTACAGGTATTTATTAATAATTGTCTACGAAGTATATTGAATGTTTGTTGGCCGGAAACCATCAGCGATAGCCTACTATGGAAGAGAACAAACCAACATTCAGCTGAAGAGAAAATCAGGAAACGACGTTGGAAATGAATAGGACATACATTGCGCAAATCATCAGACTGTATCACGAGACAAGCACTAACTTGGAATCCTGTTGGAGAACGGAAAATTGGAAGGCCAAAGAACACACTGCGTCGAGAACTGGAAGTAGACATTAAAAGGATGAAGAGTAACTGGAGACAGCTGTAAAGGATTGCTCAGGACAGAGTTGAATGGAGAATATTGGTGAGTGGCCTATGCTCCTCTGACAGGGGTAACTGGCGTAAGTAAGTAAGTAAGTCCTGAATAGAACATAAAGAGCCTCCTGGATTCCGACTGACAGTCACAATCTAACATAAATGAGTTTGTTCTGTTTTGCCGTTAGGTAATGCAATGAATAATTTTTCATAAATACACACCCTCCAATTTTATCATTTCTATATTAATGTCATGGTATCATATTTTGGTTCCATTATGTACATATTGTTATTTTACTGACGCTATTGAACAGTTTGTCAAACATAGACATTAGATTTTGTAAATAACTTTGTTTTGAGGCTGAAGTAGGAGAGGCTGATGAAGCAGCCACTTACATAATATGCCATTGATTGTACATCTTTTTATCTTGTTACGCATGTTAGAGTATGATTGAACAGAAATCCTTTTGTTACCTGTACTTTCTAGTTTTGGCTCATTGAAATTAAATACTCCATACAATCAAATCTTTTGTCGCTTTAAATAACATGTGGAAATTTGTACTGTACCCAAGTGATGGTTGAAGATAGTTGCTAAGGTATACGGGCTTAGTTCAGTTAAGGAATTGAATATATTACAATTACTTACTTACGCCTGTTACCCCTCTCAGAGGAACATCGGCCGCTTACCAGTATTCTTCATTCAACTCTGTCCTGAGCAATCCTTTACAGCTGTCTCCAGTTACTCTTCATCCTTTTTATGTTTGCTTCCAGCTCTCGACGCAGGGTGTTCTTTGGCCTTCCTCTTTTCCGTTTTCCAACAGGATTCCAAGTTAGTGCTTGTCTCGTGATACAGTCTGATGATTTGCGCGATGTATGTCCTATGCATTTCCAACGTCGTATTCTGATTTCCTCTTCAGCTGGAAGTTGGTTTGTTCTCTTCCAAAGTAGGTTGTTGCTGATGGTTTTCAGCCAACAGACATCCAATATTCTGCGTAGACAATTGTTGATAAATACCTGTACCCTCCTGAGGATGTTTGCAGTTGTTCTCCACGATTATTTAAGTATTGGGCTAATTAGGAAATCCAATCAAACCTTATACTATTTCAAAATTGTCATTTCTACACAATTCATGACATGAGATCTTTTAGAGATCTTTACAAGCCTAATAATAAACTGGTATCGATCCTAGTTGAATAGTTATTGTAACCAACGATCAAATCATTTTTACATAAGATTGATTAAGTATATCAGTAGTACTGCCGTCTGACTAAATGACTATTATCACTACTAAATTAATGTTTGTTTATAAAGGCACTTTTAAAATGCATGTACAATTGAAAGCAAATTAGTCTTTTGGTTTCTTACATTCAGAACTAGAAATCAAGTTTTCATCTCAGCATTGAACATTAGAACTTTATCCGTTGGACCTCGTAATTACAAGTGTTGAAATATTACATGACAAGTGTATTACTTGTTAGTTGGAAGATGGAGGTTTTTTACAACAAAGTTGTAGATATTGAACACTGAACTGATCACTTTGAGTCCAATTAGATAAGTCTAAAATGGAGCATAAGTAAGTCATTGTTGGGGATGTTAGATCCCCAAAACTCACTTGGCAAACCTGTTATTTTTGTGATTTTATTGTGTAAATTTGAATTTCCTGTTTTCGCGCCAGAAAGTCCCCTTCTCACCTTCAGTTCATGTTTCCCACTTGGTAAGACTCTAAATCTTATTGGTTCATTGTTTATTTTAGTATACTATTTATGATATTCCAAGGACGCTCTCTGTTTTTGTATATATACGCATGAGTTGTGTGTGTTGATGTCGTCTGACAGGCTACCTGTGGAATAAACGCTTCTCGCTGTCTTTGGACTTCATACTCTAGTTAGCTAGGCTGGGGCGCTGCGGAATAGCTCAGTTTCCTGTTACTGTGTCGCTGGTCTTTGTTAGCAGGTATCTAGGTGTCACCATAAACTCGCGAAACCTTAGCAGTCATAAATTCATTAGTTTGTCAGTAATTACGGCTTTGTTACTCTCATATGTTGATAAATGTTTATATTTTGAAGTGGTCTGAGTTAGGCGACCTAATAAAAACCAGGAGGTTTAAATAGGCACTAGTGCTGGACCACGATTTCACAAGGAAATCTATCATGAAACATTTAAGCTTACCATGAATGCTAATAAACTAGAATAGTCCCGTCAATTACCAGTTTAAAAAACCATCAAAATAAACTGTTATTCAAGTGTATGTAGTAATTTTACATGGTTAATGAATGTTTCGAAGTGGATTGTGACTGACAAGCTGAATCCAGGACACCCGTTTCATCTTATTTGGTACTCGTTGGATGGATGTTCACACCTGGGACTTAACTTATCAAGACAATTCACTTGTGTTACATTTCAAACGTTTTAAACTTAATACATTGAAATAGATTATAAACATACTAGATACTCAATGTTAATATACAACTTAAATACTTTAAGTGAATATGTAGATTGTATTGTTGAAAAAGTGCAAATCACTACTTAATATTAACATAGTCTAAGATTATAAAATCATAGATTATAAGTAGTACAGTATACACATAAATAGGTTGACATCAGTGAATATAAACGGTTTTATATCTTTTACATATGAAAATTTGATTGATATAATATGTTCTCTTAAGCTTAATTATACTACTTAAAATAAAGTAGTATGTGCACATTACAAGAAAGAATAAACGAAGCTCATTTTTTATTATTATTATTATTACTTTATAAGATAGTCACTAATAAGTGTTGATATAATCAACTATATAAGTATGTCAGCTAACGTTGTCCTGGATAATTTGAATAGGTGACTTTTGACATTGGTCGAGTTTGTTGAATTGGTTGATTCTGTTTATTCTCTGATAGGGATCTTTGATAATCTTTAGAATTCGCTTTGTCTTGTAGTATAATTTCTAATTGTTTAATACGTTGATCAGCTTCATTATAAGCTTGTTGAAGATCATTAACTTGTTTCATTGTTTGTTTACTTTTATTCAATACAGTTTCTATAATGAAAAAAAAAGTATTTCAGTGAAATTATAAATATTAAAGTGATATTAGATAGAAATTGAATTGAGCATTGGTATGAGGCTTAGTTGATGTTGGTGAAGTACCATTGAAGCACTGGAAAAACTGTCATGACTGATGAAATTAGGATTTGTAGGAAGGAAGAAAGTCATCATCGATGACAGTAGATGATCATCGTGCTATATCACAAATTGATGGTAAGTGGGAATTGCAGCACTACATGCCTACCTAAGTAGGGCAGAGGTTTAGGTATGAGGCCTTAGGTTCGAGTCGCCATCAGGAATTGAGGTTTCACACTGCTAACAAGTCCCATACTAAAACAAAAAGGATGTTAAGTGAGTCTCACTCACCTAGTTTTCATTGTACCCTAACAATATTAATCTGTGATGAATCTAATCAATTAAATAGAAGTGTTCAACGGATGGTACTTGTAACTGTGAATATGTGACTGTGCAACGCAGGCAGCTATATATCACATTCCCAGATTCCAAAGTTGTTCAATTTTCATGAAGACCTCCTCAATTTTGAACCAATAAAATAAAAACCTATGACTCGCAAGTGCAAAGTCCCTGAATACTTCATTAATGTTAACTGTTGTAGATCCTTATCTGTTTAGTGATTGCTAGTGTACAATTCTCTATCAGCTGTGGTAGTCCATGGTGAAAATCATAACAAAAATAAATAGACCTTCACAATTACGAAATTTGTAGGTAAAAGTTCCCCCTGCAATAACTATTTCTATACTTTTAGCACTGAATTATGAATCCCCAAAAATTTTATCGATGACTGGATGACGTTAAGGTTACTGTACAATTAAACCGAAACTATAATATATTGACAAGTCAATGTCAATTTGGTGATGGTTTATTCAGATTTAATCTTTAATGAAGCTATATATCTAAACAGTTGAGGAGCCAAGGGACATATTGACAAATCAACCTTGTCCTTCTAATTGTTTTTTAGTTATGACAAAAATCAAATCAGCACTTCATCCGTTTCAGATATTGATCTGTAATGGTTACCATCAAATACGAGAGAGTACTGAGCAGCTATATTGTTCTAATATGGAACTCGTCACTGATGCACACACACAACTCTATCTGATGACTGATTTTAGGGTATTTTAGAATAACATGAATGGCGATTAAGTATCAACACCTTCGACTTAGAGTCCTTGATTTTTATTATCTCCTAATCGAAATAAATATGTGATGAATGAATACAATAAATTGACATCAGTCTCCATGAAATCACATCAAATATAATACATAAATCGTTAATGAAAGTTGTATCAGTTAATAATAAAGTCTTATTAAATGTATAACTTAGTATTATATTATCCCTGCCCTCCAGTTAGCCATTAGACGTAGTAACTAATTATTTAATGTTTGCAACCTACCATTTTATGCAATGAAATCAATTACATTTTGATAAAGATGATAATTATGTAATAAGAATAAGTAGATTGCCAAGTTGTCAATTAGTTAGGGTTACATGTCAACTTTTATGATCTAATCAATAGGGAATGTAACTTTGTCATAATAAGTAGTTGATCATTTAATTTAACATGCCAAGTTTTTATGTGATAATCGTTAGGATTAGAATTAAGGGATAATTAAGTAATAGGTTTTCATGGATTCTCCTCATCTTTACTTGAAACAGTGATTGATTCAGCTTCTGTTGACAGAAGTACATTTGATAAACAGTTAGCCTGAAGTATTGACCATGAAGAAGAAACTACTAATCATTAAATTTTAATTCAAGTGATGTATTAAATGAACGAATTATTACAGCTGTTGAAATAAGATTTAATGTAGCAGGTCTTTGTTTGTCATTCACTACCTACCCAGTGGTAGTTACTTAACTGAAGAATAAGTTACCTGGTTTTACCCCATCCGTGTTTATCTATGAATTCAATTGTTCTAGTGGAAAAAGCTACATTAGAATTACTACCAGACGACTAATCCAACGCATCAAAAAGTATCTATTATCTTGGTTTGAAAAAAGACCAGTGAAACCTAAAGGTAATTGTATTTTGTCATACTTAATAGATAGTGATCATGATATGGATAGAATTAAAGCATTCAGAGTTGTATACCACATGTTGTCAAACTTTCCAGAAGTGAATTGATCTCGTCTCTTACAGATAGCAAAAACCATAGAGACTCTAGTTAATAGCACATCTTTATGTAGTCCACAAAGAAATGTTTAACACTCCTATTCCATGCATAGCCACTTAGAAAACGACAGATTCAATTCTAGACACTCAGAACTGTATATTTTTTCTTACTCCTCCTCTTTCATACCTCTTCTAAATTGTCTTCCCAATCTTGAATTGACACGTTTCGATCTATATCCCACTTATAACTGCTCGCATTCGTCTTATGTTGAAATATACATTCATGTTGTTGTTAATAATTTACTATTAGTACATATACCATCGTACTACCAATTTACACATTCCACTTATGATTAGTTATGTAATCCATCTATTGCTTTCATTTATTTAACAATTTTTATAGCTGCATATAAATATTGGTATATATTAGAGTTCAGTTAAGTTGTGTCGTTCTAAACCATTAGTTACAGTGTTTTATCATACTAGATATATGGTCAGCAGCAAACTCCAAGAAGTATATTACACTCTGTACGGAACGTCATCATCTTATCTTACTTCCATAGCATTACTGATATTCACAGTAAGATTTAAACTCAGCGACTATCATTTCAGACGTTGACTGTAATGAATGGAATTCTAATAAACACTTCAGAATGATAATTAAAACCGATTATTAATTTGTCAATCCTTGATATCACTAACTAATCTGAATCAGATAACCACTGATCAACTGGAAGCACTAGACAGCTTTTTCATCCTAGAGTGAGACTCTTCAGAAATGGATTAGTAATTATTATACTGTTTTCCCCACTTATTTAGAAGAAATATTGATGGTAGGAGGTGAAGATAAATTCATTGAATTTTTATATTACTCTTCATATAATCAGTCAATAATCCTTGTTACCCCGTGGGGAGCATAGGCCACCGATCAGCCTTCTTGAACTAACTCTGTGCTTAGATTTCTTTTCCAGCTCTTTCCATGTGCTCTTCATTCTCTTCATGTCTGTATCCAATGTCCAGACGGAATGCGTTTAGGGTCTTTCTCTTTTACTTTAGCCTTCAGGATTCCACGTTAATGCTTGTCTCTTCAAATAATAGTTGCATACAAAGTTCATTAGTAAGCATCGAAATTCATCAACGTAGGCAGTAGAATATGTTCCTATCAAGGAGATATCAATCCTACTACGACTTCAAAGGTAATAGCATTTCTTAAAAGACCAGTTTTAGACTAAATGCTACATCGAAAAAATATATATCCAGCATTCTAACATAAACTACATGTATCAAACAAAGAAAACTGGACAAAGTCCTATCATATTTATCTTCCACTTGCACATAATAATCAGTCATTTAATATCTGCTACTATTTACTCAGTGAAGTATAGGCCGACAACCAGCCATTCAAAAACAAACTCTGTCCTCAAATCTTCTTTACAGTTACGCCTCAACTCCGGATTTTTTTTCTTTTCATGTCTAGATGTTGGCTGATATTGAAGTCAGAAGTTTTAATGCAAACGTCAAGAATGCTTCACTGTTTGCAGCTAGAACTTGCATGGAGAACTAGAAAAAGTATAATTTAAAAAATACGATTACTTATAAACAGTTGTTTATGCATGATACTTTGGATCATGATGACCTGATGCCGTCAGAAACAACCCTCTGTGGCGGATAACAAACAAAATTCCAACTGAGGAAGAAATCAGGAAAAGAGGATGAAAGTTAGTAGGACACACAATTAGGAAAATTACCAAACTGTGTCAAAAGACAGGCATTAGCTTGGAATCGTCAAAGGAGAAAAGGAAGACCAAGGAACATAGTGATTTGGGAAATGAAGACATACATGAATAATAGAATGAATAGTACTTGGAGACAACTGGAAAGGAGATCTATGAATAGCATTGGTTTTTGAATGCTGAAATATGGCCTATGCTCTACGAGTAATCGGTAAAAGACATGCATTAATAGATTGATTTGTAATTGACGTTTCCATAACTTTTGGCTTCAGTTTTCATTATGTAGAAGTATGTCTCCATGTGTTTAAAAAGTTTGTGAGATGACAAATTTTTTAAAGTGTTGTTTTAAATTGTCACGGACTATTTCTCTACTGGGTACAATTGAATGAATAATGAAGCTACATCGAAAAACATTTTCGAAATGTGTATCCTACTCGTAAATGCCAACTAATCCAGTGACTCTAGTAATTAGGACGTCATTTTCCATACTACTTAAATACCGTAGGATTCTTATTAGGATTAGGAATGTATGTGTGCATTAGTCAAGATATCCTAATACTAGGATTAGACAACTCTCCTAAGATATCAGTAGTATCTAAGTGAGATCAATCTATGAAGGAATATAAACCATTAAATTATAATCAATCTTCAGACAGATACAACGCAGAACTTCGTATGTACGTACATCAGTTCAGGTTGCCATACCATATCAGCACAGAGAAGCAACTGTCAGTTCAAATCCAACAGTAATAGCGACAGTAGAAGTATTATTCAGTTTAATTCAGTGAGATAAATTTGAAAGGAGAAAGATAGAGAATTCAGAAGGTTAGATTTTAAGAGAACACAAAGAGTGGATGCACCTGCGCCATTGCAAACGATTCTGAGCCATGTCGTTCAAGGTCTCTAACCATTGATGACTTTAATCTCGTGGACCCCAACCACGCAGCCTACATCTACCAACATGACTCAGTCCACTTGTCAGTGACTTCATCGATTTCTGAGATGTTTTGGTTTGGCCGCCCGTAGCTTTCTTTCAGCCTATTCCTACACCGCAAAACATAGCTCGTCGAGGCAGTCGGTAGTTAGACATGCGTAGCACATGTCCCAACCACGTCAATTGATGAAGTTTCAATACCTCATCTATTGATTTGCCATCCTTTCCTAGAACCCGTTTCCTAACGACAGCATTGCTCACTCGGTCGTCCCGACGATACTCGAGCAATGCTTCGGAGACACCTAGTGATCGAAGACCAGTAACTTACGAATGTCCCTCTACTCTTAACGGCCATGTTTCGCTCCCGTATAGTAGAACAAAGTGAACTGCTGCACGGTACACTCATCCTTTGATTAGCAAGCGGATATCTCGACTGCGCCATAAGTGATGCAATTCGGCGAAAGCCAATCGAGCTTTCTGTATCCGTGCTGAGATTTTGTCAGTCACCACGGTCATCAGCACTGATGAGACTCCCCAAATAATCGATATTCACCAAACCATTTCAAACTAACTACATTAATTCAGCTTACAATTAACCAACATAGAAACAAAGATATAAGTGAATTGATTCTGTCTTGTTTTTCAATTAACTAACTTGAAAACACTTTTGACGTAATCTACTTTAATTTTTGTCATTTTTGAACCTTCTTTGTTTTATTCACATCAATTCGATGAAACAATGAATGGTTTATATAGAAATAATGATATCTGATACAGGTAAATTGAAAAATGAACAATGAAATTGAAATTCTAGAATTAATCTAAATGGCGACATTTTAATTTAGTTATTTACGAAATCAACATTCATTTGTCTAATGAACTATTAGTTGGTTGAATTCATCATAGATTGATAGTGGTAGAGTAATATTAAAAATTAGACGGCACTAGACAACTAGTTTCGTCTTAGTATGAGACTTTTCAGAAGTACGTGGCATCAAATCCTCCAGGAGAATCGAACCTACAGCCTTCAGGTTAAGGAAAACGCCCAATCATTTTTATCACTGAGGTGGTATTCAATGGTACGATTCTCACTTCCGTCAGTTTATGATATAGTACGATAATTATCCACTTTCATAGATGATGACTGTGTCACTTTCGATACATGAGAACTCCACTAGTCATGACTTTGACGAATTCAATCAACTAAAATTTAATATGTATCTCCACGAACCACCGGAATTCAACTAAGAACTATTAAGTAATTAGTTACTAGATATCAGTTCATGAGATATTGAAGTAATTCTGGTGACCAGTTAGGATTTAACTGAGCATCGCAAAATAGTCTGAGTTAGACAACTAATAAAAGCCTAGAAGTCGCTCTGGATATTTGTTTAGTCCTAGTATAAGGTCTTTAAGTTCGTATTTATGATTCTATTATTGAAATGAAGTCAGGATCTTCGTACTTCATGACAAATATTTATCCGTTGAACCATTTAGACAGTTGATATTAAACGGTTGATATCAGTAATAGCAGCCGATATTCGATGAACATCGAGAGATAATCAGTTAGTAACTATAGTACACACGATTTGGTTAAACTTTATGGTTGACGTTTTCATACCTTCTGATGTTAGACACTATTACTATTGAATTAGTTGACTAAAGTTACAAATATCAACTGTTGTGTACTTAATAAAGTGTTTTAAGGTTAAGAGTTCACCGTGTAACCTAATTGTCCTTGAGATCGATTCAATGAGTTGGTTGCCAACCTGAGGTGTTTCATATTGGGACTTAATAACTATTCAGTACTTCACGGTTACTATTGATTGTCTAATCCATGTCAAATTCAAACCCAACGATCTCTACAACACTCAAATGTAATCTGTTTTACATTGTATCATCTAATAAACAGGGTTTAATCTTCTTTTTTTTATTGTCACTTTGTGTTGCATAAAAATGCTTACAGAGATATTGGTGTTTCGTCCTAAAAGTAGATTCTTCGTAAACACATGACTTATCATCTAATGTTCCATGGTTTAGTTAATCATTTTTTGGCATTAACATTCATACTTTCTTACTGAATTGGTGACTGTTAGAAATCTATCGATATTAAGAACCGAAATGTTTAAATTGTCACTAAATAATATTGTACAGATTAGTTTGTTTGAATATTATTTAAGTTGGATTGTGATTAGCAAGTGAAATCCAAGACGCAGGTTTCGTCTTATTTGGGACTCGTCAGTTGGATGTAACTACATATCAAGGCAATCCGCTCAGGATACCCATTTAGCAACAAAGACTGACCACGTTTAGTCTATAACAAATCAATAGAAATATACAAATTCATTCTAATAGTTAGTTTAAAGTTTCACATTATAAATTAACTATGTTTAGGGAGATTGTAACCAGTGGATTTCAGCTATGTATGATGTCATAAAATTATCAATCGTTGTATTTTACGTAACATTATGAATTGACTAAAGTCATAAATGCTATTCATTGAATGAAAACTAAATTTTCTGAAGTTTTAAAGGTTATTAGAAGAAACAAAAGTTCTGAGTTCTATCGTTGATTGGGTTTCGAACACATACTGTCATAGAGTTCTACATTAAAAAGAAATTAACCATACACTATTTACAATATTTTAGCAGTTTTCTTGTCAACAAAGTTATTGTATAATACAATATCATTATGCTTTTTGTAATGTAGTTGAATGGAGAATACTGGTGAGCGGCCTATGCTCCTCTGAGAGGGGTAACAGGCGTAAGTAAGTAAGTAAGTAATGTAGCAAAACTTAACTCCACTGAAATATTCACTGGTATGACATAACAACTATCTTCATTATGGTTACTTTTGTTGTTAATCAACACTTATTGCACACCGATACTTGTTTACATACAAACATGTATAGGTATATGTGTATCTGTAGATCTTGTGTTTCTCATATCAACCTGTTGATACACAACAATGTAAACTTCTTTAACGAATGTCTCCATTACATAGTAACACAATTTACAAGAATAAAGGGGGGGGGGGTACTAAAACGAAAAAAAAAATCTATAAACATGGAATAAATTATTCTTACATAATAATAAGTGAATAAATGAAACTGTAAAATATTTTCTCAGCAAAAACATTTAAGTGTATGAAATTAAAGCCAAAATCAATTGGATAAATGATTAAGTTAATGTTTTGTTCGATTTAGAACTAATTACTTAGATGTAAGTATTACATCTAGTGTAAGAACTGGTGTCAGACAAGGTTGTTTGCTCTCGCCTTTCCTCTTCCTTCTAGTGGTTGATTGGATCATGAAAACCTCTACATCTGAGGGAAGCATGGAATTCAGTGGACAAGAAGGATGCAACTCGATGATCTGGACTTCGCGGATGATCTAGCACTTCTATCCCATACACAACAGTAAATGCAAGTGAGGACAACCAACGTAGCAGCAACCTCAGCATCAATAGGCCTGAACATACATAAGGGAAAGAGCAAGATCCTCAAATTCAACACAGAGAGCACCGACTCAATTGAACTTGATGGTGAAACTCTGAAAGAAGTGGATACTATCACATTCCTGGGGAGCATCATCGATGAACAAGGAGGATCCGATGCAGATGTAAGGGCAAGGATCGGCAAAGCAAGGGCAACATTCCTTCAGTTGAAAAATATATGGGACTCCAAACAACTGTCTACCAACCTCAAAGTTAGACTCTTCAACTCGAACGTCAAGACAGTTCTTCTCTATGGAGCTGAAACGTGGAAAACTACTTCAAACATCCTCAGGAGGGTACAGGTATTTATCATCAACAGACTTCGTAAGATACTGAATTTCTGTTGGCCGTAATCCATCAACAACAGCCTACTATGGGAGAGAACAAACCAACTTCCAGCTGAAGAGGAAATCAGAAAACGACGTTGGAAATAGATATGACACACATTGCGCAAATCATCAGACTGTATCACGAGACAAGCACTAACTTGAAATCCTGTTGAAAAACGGAAAATTGGAAGGCCAAAGAACACCCTGCGTCGAGAGCTGGAAGCAAACATAAAAAGGATGAACAGTAACTGGAGACAGCTGGAAAGGATTGGTGAGGACAGAGTTGAGTGGAGAATACTTGTGAGCGGCCTATGCTCCTCCGAGAGGGGTAACAGGCGTAAGTAAGTAAGTATTACATTACATTAAGACTGGAATTTAGTTTATTCATGTCAAAAATCATTATGTTTCCCTGATTGTACTAATGAGTACAAACAGTCAACATTAGAATATCAGTTCTACATTGAACACTTGGATATAGTAGATATATTCATTTAAAAAATACAGTCGAATACAGAACGAAACGAGTGTCCTGAATTCCATTTGTCTACTGCATAACAACATCAATTATATTTCTGTTTTGTTATTTATCGAGATTATTCTTTACTATGATTAGATGTTGTGTAAAATTGTTGAATTAATTTGATATCACAAATTGGTTTGAATTAGATAATCATTGAAGACTATAAAGCACTAAATATCTATTTTATACATTTTGTTCCCTTTATTATTTTCATGAGAACAAGAACAAATAATTGTGCAGAATAAGATGACGATTCATTTTATTTCGTTGGTTCCTCATCAACCACTGCATACAACCTAGAATGATACTCTTTTACAAAGTTAATATTCGAAACAAAGTTTTAACATACACATGTGAATGCATGGAGTTAGTTGAAATCAAGATTACATAAACATGTGAACATGGCTTAAAATGTTGGAGAAAATGCTGTGAATATATATACGATCCAAGGGAAGGTACCAGAAGGCAAAATAGAGATCAGAGGTCAAGTGATTACACAATAAGAGGTGGTTGGAAATATTTGAGAATAAAGTGAATAAAACTCAGTTATTGAACTTTAAATGACCTAATTAAACACGAAAGTTGAACTTAACCATCTGAAAACGATAATGCAACGGAGAGAAGGAATTGTTAAATCTGATCAGAAGAGAAAACCTATTAAAAGAAACTTAACGAGAGAATAATGACTATGGAAACAATAACGCGAGAGTTAAGTTACCAGGGTAAAGAAAGGCTTATAAGAGTTTCTTTTTGAACACATAAGTTTGGTTTCAATAGTATAATGGGAATCGCTTCGGCATATTTTACAAGATTTGAAGATTTTTGTCTATTGAACACTTTAAATGATTCATTGATATCAATTTGGTGTCCTGCGCAATCGCTAAGCATCTAATTGACACTTTCTCTTTTGATCAGATTTTACAGTTCCTTTCTTGGATACGTCACCCTATTTTTTAGAAGGTCAAGTTTCACTTTCATGTTTAATTGGGTCATTTAAAGTTTAATAACTGAGTTGTATTCACTTTATTCTCAAATATTTCCAACTACCTCTTATTGTGTAATCATTTGACCTTTGATCTCTGTTTTGCTTTATGGTGCCTTCTCTTGGATCGTATATATATTCACAGCATTTTCTCCAGCAGTTTAAGCCATGTTCACATGTTTATGTAATCTTGATTTCAACTAACTCCATGCATTCTCATGAGTATGTTAAAACTTGTTTCAGATATTAATTTTGTAAAAGAGTATCATTCTAGGTTGTATGCAGTGGCTGATGAGAAACTAACGAAATAAAATGAATTGTCATCTTATTTTGCACAAATAGTTGTTCTTGCTCTCATGAAAATTACTATTTTTCGTTAATATGAGATTCTTCTGCAGTGAGTATCCGTGACCCATCTGGGTAAACATTAGACCAATAGGTCTACCGTTTGATGTTTATAGCTCATTTAATTCGCGATTTATTTGAACGATATCATTAACTCCCATCAACGAATAACTGCCTCACATGAAATATGTTTAGAATTCACTGAGTATGTCTTCTCAATAGAACTTTAGAACATGCCTCCAGAATTTAGTCAATTATGAGTTGATATGAATATGATTATTGTTGTATACATAACAACAGTAACTCATAAGTATGATCGTTATTCACATCAGTAGGACGATATAAATCCATTCCAATCAGCATTTATATACACGTTAGCTTAGAATTAACTAAAAAAACCATTGTAGCAATAAACAATACTGATAAACTGAATACTTCAAGAGTTA
Source organism: Schistosoma japonicum (assembly GCA_025215515.1). Taxonomy (NCBI): domain Eukaryota; kingdom Metazoa; phylum Platyhelminthes; class Trematoda; order Strigeidida; family Schistosomatidae; genus Schistosoma; species Schistosoma japonicum. Next base: position 2,743,059 of record CM046063.1, on the reverse strand, counting down.
TCTATTTGCTTTTGATTTAGATACTTCAAAGAACGGTGTTTACAATAACATCTAAACTATCACGTTCAGTGGTGAGTAGTGCTATGTCCCTAGTGAAATCATGACATGTTTTCAACAAATCAAAAAGTCATATCTACTACTCATTAGATTATGGGTATACAGTCAAATGCAGATGTAACTAAAATACTATACAAACGATGTTATGCAGTTTCATCACATGATGAATTTTGGCAAAATAAGAACAATCAACATTGTGTAGCATACAGTAATTTTATATTTTTCACAAACTAATGTTACTTTGATACCTCGGAAAAATTAGAAACCACTGTAGTGATGTTTTGTCATAGTATGATACACATGTTCGACTGTGCATCCATCCAGTAATCCAACTCGACAACTTTAAGTTTCATAGCACTCGACATTCTGTGTACTTCATATCATCTGGAAAGAATGTTATCATCATCATTATCATGATTGCTAGTCGCTATTGACAATCGTCATTTCGGCTACCTGTGATCATAACAATTAGTACATGTCTCCCATACACTTGATTACATCATGACTACTCTCTTATGTTTACTTATCACCTTTATCAATACAATAAACTTATCATTATGAATATTATTTTCTATTGAAACCAATTGACTCTAACATGTAAGTGCATTCATCATTGCTCATGTAAGACAACAATTCACCAAATTAAATGATTTTGTGAGTATCTAGAAGAAATTGAGGCAATAAAATCTTTAGCTGAATCTAATGTATCCTACATAGTGTTGAATGTATTCAATTTACAGAAATTATGCAAAGAGATGTCAATATGGTGATTAGCTTATATTGATTTAACTGAGTTGATGTTGTCGAAATCGATATTGAATTATGTCGTCTGAATTCGATGCCTATTGGAGGTGGTTAATTGGATTAGGATTTTTGTTCAATAGAAGCCTGTTACACCATTGGTTATAATAGTTATACTATGAAACTTAAAGTTATCGAGTTGGATTACTTAATGGATGCACAGTCACGCACAGGTTTGTCGTACTACGATGAAACATCACTTTTAGTTGTCTTTAACTTTCTGACGTTTCATAGAAAAATTAGTCTGTGCCGAATACAAACTGCTAGGCACATTCATTTAGGTAATCAAAAATAAAATCTAAAACCTATCCATTAGTTTCAATCCAATAATTTATCAATTACAATTATGCACATCTGACTTAAATCCCTGCTATTTAATTAATAAGGGTTATTGTTCAATAGTTCTAAATAAAATGAATGAAATAGAATTAAAGCACATAAATTTCTCAGTTGATAATTGAACTTCTTTATTACTGAGACACTATACAATGTATTCAAATTTCATAGAAGTGTATGATGTAGGACGAAACGCGCAGTCCTGGATTCCACTTGCCAGTCACAATCCAACTTAAATATAACTTGTGTAATACCGCTATATAGAGGCGATCCACTCAGGATGCCCATATGGCAACAGAGGCTGACCTAGTTTCAGTCCATTACTAAATCAACGGGAAGATACAAGCCTATTCTGAATTACATATGTACCCGTTGCACAAGCGTGACTATCTGGACACAGTAGCCTAGTGGTGAACGCGGTGGCGTTTGACACGAAGCGGACTGAGTTCGAATCCCAGTGATGAACATCAACATTGGGATGCAGGTACATCCAGCCGACGAGTCCCAAATAGGACTGAAACGCGCGTCCTGGATTCCACTTGCCAGTCACAATCCAACTTAAATGTATGATGAATTGATTAGAAATTGAGGTATCAGTTTCATCAATGATCTCTCCAAGTTAATAAATCACTTGGATAATCATAGAAGCATTTGCAATAATGACTATTTCAACTGATGTAACTATGAGATGTGAATTGATATGTTAAGGCAAATGTACTGTAATATTTAAGTTGAATTATGACTGGCAAGTGGAATCTAGGATCACGCGTTTCGTCCTATTTGGGACTCATCGGCTGGATGTACCTGCATTCCAATGTTGATGTTCACACTGGGATTTGAACTCAGTCCGCTTCGTGTCAAACGCCACCGCGTTCACCACTAGGCTACTTGCCAGTCACAATCCAACTTAAATATAACTTGTGTAATACCGCTATATAGGGGCAATCCGCTCAGGATGCACATGTGGCAACAGAGACTGATCAGTTTCAGTCCATTACAAATCAACGGGAAGATACAAGCCTATTCTGCATTGAAGTATACATAGTTGAGCTTAATCTTGAACAAACATTCTATGATCTAGATTCCATACTATTCGTCACCTATCAGAAAAAATGATTTACCTATAAAACTGAAACAATTGATATTCACTAGATCAAGAGCTTTTGACAATTAATTCCATTATGATATTGATGTATTTAATGTGGCAGGCATATCCCAATTTAGCCAACAGATTTCTAACAGCATTAAGAACTAAAATATCCTACTTAAAGATGATTGTACAAAGTTGCAGAAATTAATGTAGTTTTCTTTCTATGTAAGTTCTGATTTGAATGATAACACAAGGATATAGTAGAAGTAAGCAGCTAAAAAGGAATCCTGGATTCCACTTATAAACCAGTATTCTATTGTGATCATATTTGTAATAATAAAACAGATCGAAGCAATTCATCAATGATGTTCACCTAGCAACAGAGATTGATCAATTTCAAGCATTAACAACATCATTGACAGGATACAAATACATTTCAATTATTTAACTAAATACTATTCATACTGATTATGAACAGTATGTAAATCAGTTGATCTACATTAAAATGAGGGTTTCAATACAATCAGTTAGTTACTAGATGTTTACAATTAAGCAAGAAGTTGAAAATGTTTCTTTGAAATTCTCTTATTTAGTACTTAACAACTACCCTCATTTTAGAAAAAATTCAATTTATTAATAACGAAATAGTTGCTATGAGAAATAATTTGATTACAGAAAACAAACAAAAGCATATCGATGTTTTATTTATGATCAAATTATAAAGAGCTAGTGAATTGAACAACTAAATGACTTAATAAGTTTCTTACAACTGGACAATATCTTAGTTAGTTAGTGAAATAACACAGATTCATTGTAGTTGTACAACTACTGAAAACGAGGAGATAATGGACAGACGTTTCATTCTAGTATGAAACTCTACAATCTCAACATATACTGTTGACATTTAATTTGGATTGTGACTGGCAAGTGGAATCCAGGACGCGCGTTTTGTTGACACTCTTAAAGATTAAACTTACGATAATAAAAGCTTTAAACCAATCACATGACATTCAGAACATAAAATGAATATGTAGTCACTTGCAGACGCAGCTTTAGTTAATTCGTCATATTATGCTATTATCTTCCAATACGATTGGTGGGTAAATATTTAGCAAATTGGCTAAATTTAAAAAATGATCATCACTGAGTATCGACTGAATAATCTGAAAGTAAACCACTACATATGAACTATAAACATTCTTAGTTAAATCACTGGTGACATTATGGATAAACACTTCTGATGAGTATCACAAAATAACAAAACAGCTGTTTATTGTTTCTTAGTTTTCAATGACTAAATCAAGATAAAAACCTTTCAATGAATAAAATTCTGAATTAGACGAAGGTATATGGACAATATGGACGATATGCGATGAAGAAATTGATCTTGGTGAGATGCTACATGAATTCAACAATTATCACCAAGATCTTAATGAAGTCGGAGAAGGACTCTGAATTCGATTGTTTTGACGTCCTATTGAAACAAAGACTAGATGACTCCTTGAAAAGATCGTTTTATAAAAAGCCAACATGGAATGAAGAGTATACTAACTTTCAAATTTGGGTCCCAATAAGCAGATAGAGGAATCTAATATATTCTTTATCCTTGAGAGATAAACAAATATACACGGGGAGTACGATAGATAATAAAATGAACAAAATCAGCATAATACTTCTGGAGAATGCTTTCCCTCCCATCCACGTACCCTTCGGTTCATTGACATAAGCTAAAAGTCAAAATATCATGAAGGAAGAATCATCACTGTGCTGAAGAAAGTAATATTCATGACCATCAACTTCACATAAGACATGGTAACAGAAATCCTCAAGAACCAACTCTAAAGAAAGTTTTATTCGACAGAGTTTCGAATTGTCTTTCCCAGAAGGAACTCCATCCGAGTAAGTGTGAAAGGTAAAATGGTGCTTGAACCATTTTAATGTATGTTTATCAATTTACTTACTCCTGTGAGGTAAGTTACATCAGTCACACGAAGCGAGCACTTTACAAACGGGTATATAATAACCATCCCGCATAGTTATCTAAAGCATGCTCCAACTTCGGTCAACAGCATAATCCTTAAGCATCTGGTCGATTCGGGCCACAAACCCCCTTAGAAAACAGCCTTAAAAATCATTTATATGGTAAGGAAAACTGGTTCAGTTGAAGCTCAGGTCAAGAATTTGTACATAACCGATGAGTTGGCGATTAAACAATTGAAGGTTGACCTTTATGTTTGAAAAACGTATATTCAGTCCTTGATTTTACCAGGCTTTTAATACCCCCTCCCAGCCATTCACTTCTCATTTTCTTACTCCCTGTGTTCTAATTGTTTTGCACGTTATTATCACTACTTTTTCCCGGTCTTTGTAATATTTGTCGAGTTGATAACCATCTTCTACAATTCTCCTATTACTTTCTGATACTGTTATTTTGACTTGTAACATCCAATACTTAAGAACTTTCACCTTGTTTTAATTACTTCATTAAGTGACACAAAGACGTCGTAAATGATTACTTGAAAAGAATAATTATGAACTCTCCCTCACATTCTTTATTGGGAAAAAAGTGGGTACATGAGAATTCCGAATGAAATTTATCCAATGAATTCAAGTCTCCACAGGTTGATAAGTTTGATAACAATATCAAATGTACTTATCTCTACAAAACCGCTTCAAGTTCAATTATAATAATCAGCTTACTAATGACTAACTTCAACATATTCTTGAAGTTTTAGTAAAAAGTCACAATTGGTAAAGTTCAGACTTGTTAGGAGTAAGATAGTTATTACCGAATAACAAGAGATGATCATCGTGTTATACACAAACTGATGAAAGTGGTGCACAAAGGTTTAGTATTCGCCAACCTATAGGTCTTTGGTTAAACCTCCTGGTAGAATCGAATATGAGCACTACTGAAAAGTCCAACAGTAAAGGGAAATAGCTAGTGAGTGTTCCACCCCCCCCCGATTTTCACTGGTACCCAACTGAGATCAATCTGCAATGAATATGGTCAACAAAAGAAGAATAGAAGTTCATGATTTGAATCCAACAGTAATGATTATCTCTACTATACTATTACGGGACAGTTAATCTACCATTGGTTTCATTATTCAAAATAAAAAACCCTTAAGATGTTAGAAACAATAGACGTTAAGATTTATGTAATCAACATTTGCTAACAATACGTTAATCAATAACGGGATAAAACATGATCAGACATGAAAATCACAATGATACTGAAAAACACAATCTAGTGAAGGATAGTGAAATGAAACATAATCCAGTAACATGAAATGAATGATTTTGATTAAAGTCGATTTGTAAATGAAACATGGAATGTAGTACGTATATCTCATTCGATTGAGTGCTTGTTTACATTTAGATGCAGCTGATAAATTCCAGTGTTGATTTTCATACTGGTACTTGAATGTAGTTCATTCACTTTAAAATCTATCAAGTTATCCATTAAGCTAATATGTCAAGAATGATATATATAGGCGTTGTGGATTTATTAAAGTTAGATTGTGGCTGGCAAGGGGAATGCAGAATGCGCATTTCGTCTTATTGAGGATTCTTCGGCCAAACAAACCTACACTTCAATGTGTATAATTACACTGGGATTCAAACTCAGTTTGTTTTGTACTGAATAACACTGCGTTCACCATTAGATTGCTGAGTCCAAATAGTCACACTTATGCAAAGGGGATATCTATATAACTCGAATACATTTTCATCTTCCCGTTGATTTATCATGGACTGAAACTAGTCAGTCTCTGTTCCTATATGTGCATCCTGAGCAGAATGCCTCGATATAGTCATAGATCACAAGTATTTTTTAAATTGATTGACTAGTTTCAGTCCATGACAAATCAACGGGAAGGTCCAAATACATCCTATTTATGTATACATACTTGTTGCATTAATGTGGCTGGACTCAGTAGTCTACTGATGATCTGGTAACATTCTATATGAATTTGAGTTCTGGTATGAATATCAACACTGAGATGCAGGCACTTGTAACTGATGAGTCTTAAATAGGACAAAATGCTTTTCCTGGATTACAATTTAAACAATACTCGTGATATGTCGCAATCCGCACAGGTTGTACATATAGCAATAGAGACTGATCAATTTCAGTCCATGATAGGTCAACGAGATGGTCCAAATATATCCCAATTTGTTGAGGATTTATTTTTTATTTCTGTAAATTTATTTTTTTTAGTTAATAATGTTCTTAAATGTTATCTGACAGACAGATACAATGCAGAATTTCGTACGTACGTACATCAGTTCAGATTGCCATACCACATCAGCACAGAGACACAACTCTCAGTTCAAATCCAACAGTGATAGCGATAGTAGAAGTATTAGCAGTAATGCAGAAAACTAGGGAGCGAAGATATGATTCGAAAAGTATAATTCAGTGAGATAAATTTGAAAGGAGAAAGACAGAGAATTCAAAAGGTTAGATTTTAAGAGAACACAATGAGTGGATGCACCTGCGCCATCGCAAACGATTCTGAGCCATGTCGTTCAAGGTCTCTAACCATTGGTGACTTTCGTCTCGCGGACCACAACCACGCAGCCTACATCTACCAACATGACTCAGTCCACTTGTCAGTGAATTCATCGATTTCTGCCATGTTTTGGTTTGGCCGCCTCTAGCTTTCTTCCAACCTATTCCTACACCGCAAAACATAGCTCGTCGAGGCAGTCGGTAGTTAGACATGCGTAACACATGTCCCAACCACCTCAACTGATGAAGTTTCAGTACTTCATCTATTGATTTGCCCTCCTTTCCTAGAACCTGTCTCCTAACGACAGCATTGCTCACTCGGTCGCCCGACGATACTCGAGCAATGTTTCGGAGACACCTGTGATCGAAGACCAGTAACTTACGAATGTCCTCTACTCTTAACGGCCATGTTTCGCTCCCGTATAGTAGAACAAAGTGAACTGCTGCACGGTACACTCATCCTTTGATTAGCAAGCGGATATCTCGACTGCGCCATAAGTGATGCAATTCGGCAAAAGCCAATCGAGCTTTCTGTATCCGTGCTGAGATTTCGTCAGTCACCAGGCCATCAGCACTGATGAGACTTCCCACATACGTGAAGCGGTCTACACGCTCGACTACTTCACTCCCTATCACTAGTTCAGGTGCCGATGGGACCCAATCCTGAAGCAACATTATGCATTTCGAAGGTGAAAGCCGCATCGCGAACATGCTTGCATTGTTGCTCAGGGTGGTCAGAAGACTCTGCATTTTGTCAGCGTTATGTTATCTATTTACAGCTTATTAGTCATTTCTAACTATCTTCAATAACAAAAAGAAGACACAAATCTATCGATAGTAAAAATTTCATCACTTATAAATTCATAGTAAAAACATACATTATCGATTTTTGGATGATTTACTAAAAGAAAACTGCCTAACAACAAACCCAACTGAAATAAATATCTAAGGTCAATTGAATTAATCAAACAAAATCAATGACCTGATTGAAAATTGTGACAAAATCTTTTGTATACATCAATTTATATGTTTGTAAACTATTTAAATTATCCTGATAATCAATGAACTAAGATTCTTTTAAGTTAAATTGTGACTGGCATGCGGAATACACGATGCGTGTTTCGTCCTATTTGAGACTTGTTGGTTGATGTTGATGTTCACATCGGGATTCGAACTCATTTCGTTTTGTGCTAAACATATTCTAATGATGTTTATTGAATTTGATCTAATTCTACACACATTACTACGAAATAAACCATTATAAAGAAACAATATAGTAACATTAAGGCGTTCATAACAAATTAACGGCAAGATCTAAATACATTCAAATTATATTTTCGTACCCGTCGCATAAGTACGACTGACTTGATTCATTAGCCTAGTGGTAAATGCAGTGGAGTTTGGCACGAAACGAAATGAGTTTCAGTCCAGGTATGAACATTAACATTAGGATGCAGGTAAATCCAGCTGACGAGTCCTAAATAGGACGAAACGTTCATCTTGGATTCCTCTTGCCAGTCACAATCCAAATCATATAATACTTGTGAACCATAGTTATATTGAGGTAATTTACTTAGGATGCATATATGGCAGCAGAGACTGACCAGTTTCAGTCCATAACAAAACTAGCAGGATGATCCACACACATTTGGACTAAGATACTGTCCTACGTGTACTAACAACTATATTTGACTATTGAGTACTTTGTAATGACACATACTGTGTATTATATTATTATTGTAAAAACTTATCTTCGTGACTAGAAATCATTGAAAACTGTATTCGACATTAGTCAGTAGTACAGTAAAGTTGTAAATAGTATTTAAATATAGACGTATTAATTGGAACAATAAGTAATACAGTATTGAATTTCTAACAGAATAAACTATATTGAGTACCATTTAAGTTGGATTGTGACTGGCAAGTGGAATCCAGGACGCGCGTTTCGTCTTATTTGGTACTCATCGGCTGGATGTACCTGCATCCCAATGTTGATGTTCACACGGGGATTTGAAATCAGTCCGCTTCGTGTCAAACGCCACCGCGTTCACCACTAGGCTACTGTGTCCAAACAGTCACACTTGTGCAACGGGTACATATGTGATTCAGAATAGGCTTGTATCTTCCCGTTGATTTGTAATGGACTGAAACTAGTCAGCCTTTGTTGCCACATGTGCATCCTGAGTGGATCGCCTCTATATTGCGGCAGTACACAAGTTATGTTTAAGTTGGATTGTGACTAGCAAGTTGAATCCAGTACCATCATAGAAGAATTCATGTTTAAACAATAAACACCTATGAACAATAAACAGTGTCTAAATCATATAAGTCCACTGGATTGTTATATGCTCTTCAATATCATACTAATTTCTGTAAAGTAAAGATTATACAAATATAGCTACTTAGTTTAATAATAGATTCACTATGAATTAAGCAATTATTAAAAACTAATAAGAACTAATGCTTCGTAATACCCTATTAAAATAAGTGATATATGCTTACTTCGGCAAGTACTTCCAAGATTTCTGATGTGATGTAACCAATCAACAGTTGTACACTATCGAAATCCAATTTCCACTAAGTAGACTAAAGATCAAGCATGGTTCACAATCCAAAATAGTATGCATGAAAGATATTGAATTAAGTAGTTGTCTAACTAATATTGTTTTGCGATATAAACTACAAATTCAATAACATTCCTAACACTGTGTTCTAACAAACAACTTTAAATATATTATTTGCAACGACCTTCTCTGGCAGAGAACAAACCAACTCGGAGTCCAAGACGAAATCACGAAAAGAGGCTGGATGTGAATAGGATACACATTCAGAAAATTACCAAACTACATCAAAAGACAAGCATTAACTTAAAGTCTTCAAAGACAAATGAAAAGAGGAAGACCAACGAACACATTACACTAGGAATTGGAGGTAGACATGGAAGTTGGGAGTAACTGTGAAAGAAATTTGAGAATAGAGTTAGTTTTAGAATCCCGATTAGCGACCTATGTTCTGTGTGGTATAACACGCATCAATTGATTGATTGTCTAAGAATAATGATAGGTTTTAAGATGTAAAACTTAGTAGTTTAAACAGGTCAGTCATAGCGTCTCAGATATAGTTGTTGCATAATCCAAGTTCAACTCACATAGGAAATATTAACACTCTAAAGATTCTGATTACTCCTTACTGATGAATTCCAAGTTTCCTAAAAACTGTATTTGGAGTTTTCTTCTGACTACTTCCGATCATTTAACAACCAAAATTAGTAACTATGACTCACTGAGACTAATGGTCAAATTATGACAATTGATAGAATTCAACAGATATTTAAGAATAATAACAGATATATAATTTGTATGCAACTGGATCTTCCTGTTGATTTATCATGGACTGAAATGCCATCTGAGGATTATTTCAATAGACTTCTAAATAGCACGTAATGATCGTTCTACATTCCACTTACCAGTCACAATCTAACTCAAACAAGACAGATATAAGACTTCAATTCTTACTCAATCAAAAAATAAGTAACATAATGTATATGTATACAGTATACTTACTTTTTATATATCTTCTAATATACCATAATCTATAAACAATAATAAGACCAGAGAATTCAGCAAATGTTGAAGCTGTATCCGCTTGTGTTGTAATATGATCATAATTGCATAATTCTAATACTTTTGATGAAGTAATCCCTATTGATGTACGAATAGCATGTCTATAGATATTGTATATATCAACTGAGAAACTAACAATACATACAAGACTATCAATAATGAATAATAATTGTCGACCCCATTGATGAATACCCATAGCCCATATTTTAAATGGAACTTCAATAACAAATAATAATAATGTGAATAAACTTAAACATTCTAATGCTAATTGACCTTTTTGAATTAATCGTTGAGCATAACCAGGCTGTAGAAAGAAAAAAAAAAGAATGTAGAGAAAGGAATAAATAAGATTGTTATGATTTGAAGTAATGTGTAATATACAATGAAGTACATTGTCTAGTCATTTAACTATTGAAATGATTCATATATGAATATCTATAATGTATAATTTACTATGGTATTTATATGAATAGACAATTGGGCATGTCTAGTACGCCTTAATGTTAGTATACTACTACTTTATAGTAGTTTATGTTGTATTTATATGTTTAGAATTAACACAAATTCAATTAATAAATTTAGAAAATGTTTGGCTTGAAACGAACTGAGTTCGAATCCTAATGTGAACATTAACATTGAAATGCAGGTGTCTCCAGCCAAAGAGTCTCAAATAGGACAAAACACGCATCGTGAATTCCACTTGCTAATCAAAATCCAACTCAAATTCAATTAACTGTTGAGCTGAATTGAAACGGATTCGTGGAGTTACGACTTGTCGAAGATGAAACAGTTATTACCAGTGATAATGGATGATCATCACGCTATACCACAAGCTGATGAGAGTAGGAATTCTATTACTTGATATCAGTCACCCCAGCAGTGTTCATTGTTAGGCATTCACCGTGACCCCTAGAGACCCCGAGTTCAACTCTCTAAGAAAGTAAACATTTTGCATTTCTCAAGAGTCTCATAATGGGACAACGCAGCTTTTCAGTGATTTTCGGTTTTCTGTGGTATTTAAATAACATCATTCTATAACGAATACCAGAAAATGGACTGTTGAATAACAATGGATTAGTGTCGCGCTTTATGTTACAAATTAATGGAAGTGGGAATTCTCCCATTGGATGCTGGCTGCTTAACTGGTCCGGATAGTTAGCTGTTCGCCAGCCTGAAGTCACTGGGTCGGAATCTATGGTGCACACTGAGACAGAAAAGTATCATACTAGGATGTAACAGCTGTCCACTGCTCCTTGGTTTTCACTGGTACCCTACCAAAATCAATTTGTGGTGAATTCAATCAACCAAATGTAGTATCAATCTTCACAAACTATCTCAATCCAACTGTTGAATTGTTCAGTGTTCAATTATCAAACTATGTGCTGTAACTTGTTTCGATTAGTTTATTATTCAATATCATTATTACTATTAACTGGTTAAAATTTGATAAATGAACTGATACAAATGATTTGTTCAAACCAATAGTCATTTCTGTAAAGAAGCTAAATGATCGGTATAGAAGGGTAAACAGGGAAGAATACTGTTTATAAGTTTATCATGAAACTATCTCGGATATGGATTATTTGTTAGTCGAAACTTGTTGGTAAGTCATACTTGTAATCTTCTTATAGTCGTTGAAATATTAATGGTAGAGTTGATCATCGAACGGAGACGTAGTTTCAATGACTGGTTACAGATTAATAAGTAATCAACCTATGAGTAATAAAGATATTTACATTCGAATTAGGGTTTTGATGAGGTCCTTGAATATAAAACTACTTTAAATTATGATTGAATATCAACCGACAAACTTCTAGAAACTACAAATCAATGGATATCTGTTAGGCTTAATGAAGTTACTTTCGAGATACTCTACATGGAATTAAACTCCACATACTTAGTTTGATTTGGATTGCGGCTGGTAAGGAGGATCCAGTTAGAGAGTTTTATCTTAATTGTGACTTGTCAGCCGGATGTACTTGCATGTCAGAGTTGATGTTTACATTGCGACTCGAACGCAGTTCGTTTTGTGTTGAACGCCATCGCATCCATAACGAATGAATGGGAACGCTCATCTACATTCTAATTATACATACATAATTTAGCATCGTAGAAGTATACAAAGTTTGTAAATAAGACGTTTTGTTCGTGCATTAAATATCTCTATGCATTAATTCGTAATTGTTTATTCTGAAGTTAGACTTGTAATCAATAATCTACTAGGTTACATTGTGCTTTGCATTGTTCCCATCAGTTACAAGTTGATTTTCTCTATAGTGATTACGTAACTTTTGTACTATAACGTTCTAGTTTAGCATAACAAGTAAGTTTTCATTTTATTGTTTATTGAGTTTAAGAAATTTCATCTGCATAACTCCATATGTGAATTGAATAATGAGAAGTAGTCTGAATCTATTTACCTTCAATACTTTGATTTAGACTGTTGGACTTAGGAAGGTGTGTTGATTAAGAACTGTATGTCATTATGTGATAGCCATTAGTAAGTGTACTATTTGTCAGTCGAACGATATTACAATACTGAGTGTGTAAAAGTTATCATATGTTGTAACCAACAGACGTCTTTAATAAACAGATGAATCATTACATAAGCCATAATGTATTGTTTGACATTTATCTTGGGTTGAAAGTCGACTTCATCATCGATTCATTAATCCTATACAGAATCATACCTACTATGACTTTTAGGTATTAGTAGACATATCATAATTTTGTTACGTAATGTATAACACTTTGATGCGTCACTCCATGGATTTGTAACTATGATCAACTATATGGTCACATCTCGTAACCTATTTTTATGGGATACATGTAATCAAAACGAGATGAATTCTTCGGCAAACTAATGACAATTATTGTTTCTAAGTTAAAGAACTATCAATGTCACTTCACATTTTTCAATGATTCAGTTATTTTAGTTTATTCCAAGTAAATTAATATTTCTTTGTGTACATCAACATTATGTAATGTGTGCAACATATCAATTCCAATTCAGTCCTCCTCTATTCTAACTATCCCTGATTGTCTACAGAAATCAGACTATACTTCTCTTTATTCATCAATTACCGAATAAAAATATACATGAACGTTCCTCATTGAAATGTATGATACACTCAACAGTAGCTTCCTATGTTGTAAACATTTTGTAAATCTTCAAACTACATCGTCAATGTTCCACTACCTTGTAAATTTGTTTTACATTTATTGGAATACACATTTAAAATGATATGTTTACTTGTACTGTTTAATGACTTTACAACTTCTTAGTGATCTAGAGACTTTCTTGAACAAAATTTCTTGTTGTAGGATACGACTAGTGTGATGGAAGCCTCTATAACAGTAAGCCTCAACATATACAAGAAAAAAAGGTAAAATGCTTAGATAAAACACGCTGATCATCGATCAAGTCACATTTGGCAAGACAATAAACGTATAGAATAATATGAAAACTTTTATATACTAGATCAGTATCTTTAAAAAACAATCAGGGATCTGATGCAGATATGAAGATACAAATCAGTAAAATAAGGCTAATAAAAGGCAGTATTTCTACAGTTGAAGAACATTCGGAACTCAAAAAAACTGTCAACCGACATCAAAGTCAAGATTTGCAGTACAAATGTCAAGACATTTCGATTGTGTGGAGCTAAAACTGGTTACTAGAACCATGAAAAGCATCAATCAAAATATACAAGTATTTATAAACAGTTGTTTAAACAAAATATCTTGGATCCCCTGGTTAGATATCATCAGCGTCAACCATCTGTGACAGAGGACAAACCAACTTCTAGCTTGGAAAAATTTCTGGAGGTAGATAAGAAACACATTTGAAAAGTCACTAAACTGAGTCACATGGTAAACACTAATTTGGAATTCTCAAAGACGAAGGAATTGAGAAAGGCCAAAGAATACATTGCACTAGGAATTGAAGGCAGTCATGGAAAGAATGAATAGAAGTTGGGAGTAATTGGAAAGGAGATTTGAGGACAGGGTTGGTTGGAGAATGTTACTCAGCTGCCCTACATTTAACGGGTAACAGGCGAACGAATAAACGAATCGTAAGATATTTCACAATCATCTACTTGATATAGATTTAACGTTGTTCAATACTGATCAATACAGCCCATTTTCAATATCGTACGTACCAATCTCTCATTCAATTTCTTCATTTGAAATATCTTTACAAGGTTGTTTCGATTCCATTAAGTGAATATTACATTGTTCACTACTCATTAAGTAAACAACATATGAAATACTGAAAAGGCGTCAATACATTCATCACATTAAGTCGATCAATGTACATTATGAAGTAACAACTAACTATACAATAATCTGTTAGTAGTTAACTAGGTCACAATTTAAAGTGTACAAAGAATTTTCAGACTTCAATCACATTTTCGTTAATATGAATGAAAATTATGAAACTCCACCCTAATTTGAGAAGTTTATTTTTTTCTATTTTATTTACATTTCACATTGAATTACTCTTAGATAACCGATATGATAACAGGGTGAATTAGATACAGTTTCAGAATCTGTGTATTTCATATAGATACTTAGTGATAATGTGCATAAATGTAACATAAACAGCATACTTTTCTTTAAGAGATTGATGTATAGAAAGTAGATGTAGACTAATTAAATGACTACTTAATTGATAATTAATCATAATTCAGTCAATTCGTGTTACGTTTGCGTGACCTCATCCATTGTCATCAGTGAGTTACTGTCTCACACCCGACACGATTGAACTCCACCGGTCACGTCTTCACACTAAAACTCCAGGAATAACCTCAAGGAGCTAGTCACTAGTGAGCTGATAATTAGTTACATTTAAGGGGTTGTTGTGGAGATAGTTAATTTGTTTATGCTAATATCACGAATTGATCTGAACTAGACAACCATTGATCACCTGGAAGCACTGGACAGCTGTTTCGTCCTAGTTTGGGACTCCTCAGCAGTACGCATCCACGACCCTATTGGGGGTCGAACCCAGGACCCGGTGGAGTTCAGTCGTGTCGGGTGTGAGACAGTAACTCACCGATGACAATGGATGAGGTCGCGCAAACGTAACACGAATTGACTGAATTAGAAATATCAATCATTAGGAGCCGGCTCAGTGATCCAATGGTAAAGCGTTCGTCGCGGAGCCAGAGGGTCCTGGGTTCGATCCCCAACAGGGTCGTAGATGCGCACTGCTGAGGAGTCCCAAACTAGGACGAAACAGCTCTTCAGTGCTTCCAGGTGATCAATGGTTGTCTGGTTCAGATCAATTCGTGATATTAGCATTAACAAATTAACTTTCTCCACAACAACCCCTTAAATTAATAATTAGATAATTAAATGAAAATAAATTTACAAGAAATTTAAGGTTGAATAATGTATTTTGAAATTTTATTATATAGAACATTTATTACTTATAAAATGTCATTTCAGAATTATATCTATACAAGAAAACATTGTAGGAAGTCAATTTGAAATGATCAATATATAATCATCTTCAAAGTAGTATCTTAATTAACAAGACTGAATCAATTCATTCATCGATGCCTGTTACTCTTTACTCATGGAATATAGTCTGACAACCAACTCTGTCCTTAAATCTCCATCACAATTTTTCCCAACTCCTATTCATTATTTTCTTATCTGTACCCAGTTACTGGTGAAATGTATTTTTTCTGTCTTCCTTTTGTCATTTGTTTTCGAGGATCTTTGAGTTGTTAAACAGTTTGATTATTTTCTTAATGTGTATAATATACACCTACAACATTCTTTTCTAAATTTTTGTCAAACTGAATATTACTTAGTTCTTCATCAACTACGGTGTACCAGAGAAAATCGTCAACATCATCCGGAATTCTTACGATGGACTACAATGCAAAATCTAGCATAGAGGACAGCTGACAAATGCATTCCCAGTGAGAACCGGTGTCAGACAAAGCTGTTTGCTCTCGCCTTTCCTCTTCCTCCTAGTGGTTGATTAGATCATCAAAACCTCTACATCTGAGGGGAAGCACAAAATTCAATAGACAAGTAGGATGCAACTCGATGACCTGGACTTCGTGGATGATCTAGCACTTCTATCCCATACACACTAGCAAATGCAAGTGAGGACAACCAACGTAGCAGCAACCTCAGTATCGATAGGCCTGAACATATATAAGGGAAAGAGCAAGATCCTCAAGTTCAACACCGAGAGCACCGACCCAATCGAATTTGATGGTGAAACTCTGGAAGAAGTAGATACCTTCACATACCTGGGAGGCACCATCGATGAACAAGGAGGATCCGATGCAGATGTAAGGGCAGGGATCGGCAAAGCAAGGGCAGCATTCCTACAGTTGAAAAATATATGGTAGTCCAAACAACTGTCTACCAACCTAAAAGTTAGACTCTTCGATTTGAACGTTAAGACAGTTTTTCTGTATGGAGCTGAAACAAGGAGAACTACTGCAAACATTCTCAGGAGAGTACAGGTATTTATCAACAACTGTCTACGTAAAATATATTGAATGTCTGTTGGCCGGAAACTATTAGCAACAGCCTACTATGGAAGAGAACAAACCAACTTCCAGCTGGAGAGGAAATCAGGAAACGACGTTGGAAATGGATAGGACATACATTACGGAAATCATCAGACTGCATCACGAGACAAGCACTAACTTGGAATTCTGTTGGAAAACGGAAAAGAGGAAGGCCAAAGAATACACTGCGTCGAGAGCTGGAAGCAGACATAAAAAGGATGAACAGTAACTTGGAACAGCTGGAAAGGATTGGTGAGGACAGAGTTGAATGGAAAATACTGGTGAGCTGCCTATGCTCCTCCGAGAGGGGTAACAGGCGTAAGTAAGTAAGTTCTTCATCACGGAAGGTTGTTGTTGATAGTGTCTGGAAAACGCACCCCAAGTGTCATCATGTGTAGACATCTGTTTATGAATATTTGTATCTTTTGATTAGTGTTTTTCATAGTTTTCAACTGCAAACAATAAAACTGTTCTGACGTTTGTATTACAAATTCAGACTTTGAACTTGGCTGACAGTCGTCTTTAAATTCCAGATTCTTTCCAACTGTAGAAATGCTGCACCTGCTTTGACAATACGTTAATTCATATCTGTTTCAAATCTTCCTTGTTTAATAATGGTACTTTTCAGATGTGCAAAAGTTTTTACATCCTCCAGAGTTTCTACGTCAAATGTAATTGGGTTATTGCGCGTTGTTTTGTAACTGATAATCTTGCTTTTCCGTCTCAATATGTTGAGGCCTATTGCTGACTGTAGAGGTTGCTGCTACACTCTCCATCTTCACTTGCATTGGTTGCTGTATGTGGAATAGAAAAGTTAGGATAATTATCTGTAAAGTCGAAGTCGTACAATTGCCTTTACATTGTACTCTGCATTTTATACTTCGTGTGATATGTTGCAGTCCACATAATCCAGTCAACTATCAGCGGAAAATGGAATGGTGAGAGCAGGCAACTCAGTCCAACAACAGTCCTTACTTCGAATGACTCTGTGATCCGCCCTACATGTACGATTTTGCAGTGTAGTTCTTTGTAAGAATTCCATAAGATATTTATTATCCTCTGTGGTACACTACAGTGTCAAAGAAATTCCACAATGTTCTTCTATCCACGCTGTCAAATTCTTCCTCATAGTCAAAGAACATTTAAGCGTTCCGTTGTCATTAAAGTCGCTTCGATAGATGATTTAATTGAAGAGCTTTCATTGTCGTCCATACAGCTTATCTCAAGTAAAAGTGGGTGTCAATTCTAGTTATTACATGAGCTATAAAACAGTTCTTTCATACGAAATTGTATGTAATTTGTTAGCTTCGTGTATTTTATTATCCTCAGTTATTCTGATGATGCTTATGAATGTCACTGAAAGTTATGTTTATTCACCATCTGGCCAAATCAAAGTACCTATTGATAGCTTATTGGCATAATCCCCCTCTCCTCACTTTTATATACTCTATAGGGCTATTAAATTATTCCATTGAAATCAACACTAATATTGTAGTGAATACTACTCATAAGGTCGTCCATAAGTAGTAGGAAGCGGGAAGTCACGTGAAAGTAGAAACTGTATACGTAATGAACTTCGTGGTGACAGGAAGCAAAGCCTGATTATAATATGTAGGTGAAATGAAAACAACCGAGGGAAGGAGGCCTACAACCAACAATAATCAAGAACGTAAAGGACATAATGTATGTATTATTTATGATGTTGTCCAATCTCAACAAAATAGATAAATTGCATTGGCCAAGTCGATTATTTGAAGTTTGATGTCACTACCTCTAGAGAGAATGGAAAAACTGTGGCCACAACCATTTAAAAAAGATGTCAGGGCATTCCTGTAAAAGTTCGAACCTATCTCGAGGCTGATCGGTATGTTTGGTCAGAGAGCAAAGGTGACGGATTTTAGGATCCTGTTTTAAAGTTCATACAATAACTAAAAGTAAAACTTTCTGTTACATAAGGTAAACTCTACGGATAACAATTATATCATCTATCGAAATAAATTCAATCAGAACAGTTTACTTAAATATCATTTAATTAGGATTGTGACTGGCAAGTGGAATCCAGGACGAGCGTGTTCACAGTAGGATTCGAACTCAGTCCGTTTCGTGTCAAACGCCACCGCGTACACGACTAGACTACTCAGTCCAAACAGTCAAGTTTGTGCAATGGGCGAATTGTTAGTAGGATGAATTTATATATTCCCATTGATTTGTTATAGACTGAAGCTAGTCACAATCCAACTTAAATAATACTTGTGAATAATCACTATATCGAGGCAATCCACTCAAGATGCACATTTAGCAATAGAGACTGACCAACTTCAGTCTATAACTGTTAGGTCGGACCACAAAGAAGTGTAATAAACTTTCAGAACTGTGTTTGAGAACATTATTTCATTTATTCGAACTGTCTGTAATGTAAACATTTTGTTTCTATTATTATTACGCTCCGCTTGTCCTATCCACCCGTTTAGCATTATTATATTGTTATTATATTGTCTCTTATTATGGACTATAGTTAATTAGTTGTGTACAAGTTGTTCCTATTCACTACCACTATTCCCCTCGTTCTGTATTCATGCTAATTTTCTAATTGGTTTGCTGTGTGGTCTGATTTTGTGTATATATAAAAGAATGCTATGAAATATAATATGATTCTGTCTGGTTGATCTATTGGTTCGCATTCTTCTTATTTCGCCTTGGAACTAAGTAGGCACAAGGCAGACGCACAATTACCAACTAGGCACTAGTCATTGACACTCGACCAACCCCGCAATTTTCTCCCATCATAACAATAACAAATCAATGAGTAGATACAAATTCATCTTACTTGTATACTTAAATGTCTCCATCACACTATCACTAACTCATTCTGTACAATAAGTGACAATAACAATATCATAAACAACATAGAAATTACATCATACACTTACAGGTAATCGTAATGATTCAATTTCTAGTATTATTCTACATAACACTAATATCACTTCCATACCAGTTAATCCAATTATTGACAAATAATATTTTCGCATATTGAATACATGCTTTAAACGTTTTCTTGCTAATGTACATTTACCAATTGGTTGATGCTTTCTAAGAGATCTGGTTGTTGGATTAATTAATTCTTTATTGGCATCATCCATTTTGATTTGCATATCATTGAATAGAAGAAAAAAAAATTAAAACAACAAAAAATTAATTTTTTTTTCTTTTGATAACTTTGCTTTTTTTCTTCTTCTTTAAATAGTAAATCTAGAAGAAAAAAATAAAAGAAAAAAAATTTACTGAAATGCTGTTTACAGGTTAGCGTATTTTTTTTTAGCAAACTTGTGTTTTAAAAAAATATCATCAGGAGAGTACAGGTATCTATCAACAACTGTCTACGTAGAATATATTGAATGTCTGTTGGCCCGGAAACTATCAGCAACAGTCTACAATGGGAGAGAACAAACCAACTTCCAGCTGAAGAGGAAATCAGGACACGACGTTGGAAATGGATAGGACATACATTGCACAAATCATCAGACTATATCATGAGACAAGCACTAACTTGGAATTCTGTCGGAAAACGGAAAAGAGGAAGGCCAAAAAGCACACTGCGTCGAGAACTGGAAGCAGACATTGAGAGGATGAACAGTAACTGGAGACAGCTGGAAAGGATTGTTGAGCACAGAGTTGAATGCAGAATACTGGTGAGCGGCCTCTGCCCCTCTGAGAGGGGTAACAGTTGTAAATAAATAAGTAAGTAAGCTATTTACAGGATAACATCATTCCTAATTCACTACTTGTCAAGCTACTTGATATTTTTCGACGGTCCATTCAGGTCACTCAACATGTATCGCGCATATTCCTAAGAGAATGTATTCACAAATGTACATTATTACCAGAGAAATACTGGAATCATATTAATAATCTTGATGATTCAATAAAACATCTAACTCCCAACGAATTACAATCTCACATTTTCAGCATTTTTAATAAAAGAAAAAATTACTATTTAAATTTGTCAACAATTCGACAAAATAAAAAGTATAACAGAATGAAAGGAAGAACAGGAGAAAAGATAAATCTAATAACAACTACACTGAAACTGACGAAAGTAAGAACAGTCCACAATATGTCAAACAGAACATTAGATGACTATGAAGTCGCTTTACTTGAAAGAGGACTTAACTTTAATATTCACAGAAAGCCTGTCACCACGTTAGAAATAGCACCGATTCTAGAGCCATTAATACAAAAGTTACTCGATAAAGAAGCCCATACTTTACGTCAGAAAACTTCCTACATTTTGACTAAACAAACCACCTTCCTTCTAACTTGTCAAAGGAAGAATTAAAAGCTCTATATTCATTACCAAAAGATAAATCAATAATAATCATAAAGCGGATAAAGGTAATACCACAGTCATAATGAATAAAATAGATTATGAAAAAAAGCCCTTGAGCATTTATCCACAGGACCATATCAAATGATTGATTCAAAAAATCATTCAACAATAAAAAACAAAGTGAAATCTGAGTCAGGTGAACTTCTGAAAGAATTAAAACCATTCATTAGTACCTCTCTTTGGTTTACTTTATATCCTAAATCATTGCACAACTTCCCGTTTCTATGATTTACCAAAAATTCATAAATTTGGTGTCCAACTGAGACCAATAGTTGATTTCACCAGCACTTCAATGTATACACTTGCTAGATATCTAAGCAACATTTTGAAACCACTACAACAGAATTTACACAATGTTGTTAAAGGCACATAATGATTTCAAATCAAAAATTTCAGATCTAATAGTTGAAGATATTGAAACAATCGTAAGCTTAGATGTCGTATCTTTATATACAAGTATTCCAATTGATATATGTCTAGAATTTATTAATGGGTTGCTAGTAAATGATCATATACTATTCAGCCGTTGTCCATTAGGCATCAGTTTAATTATGAAATCCCTAAAACTATGCTTGAATTCAACTTTTTTCACTTTTAATGGGATTCTCTACAAACAAACTAACGGAGTGGCAATGGGCTCCCCCGTTTCACCAGTTGTAGCAGACCTATTTATGGCCCATATCGAATCGCGTATTTTCAATAATGTCATCAAACCACGAGTCTGGCTCAGATATGTAGATGACACCTTTGTCATTATTAAAAAGACTTTTCTGAGAACTTCCTCAAGACGAATTAACACAGTGTCTCAGCATATCGAATTCACTTTTGAAAGTGAAGATGAACACAATGAGTTACCATTTTTAAACTGCCCAGTCAAAAGAAATTTAAATGGAACTCTTAATCCGAGAATTTATCGCAAAAAGATACACTCAAATCGATACATCGATTTCAACTCAGCAAATCCATTCAGTGTAAAAATATCTCTGGCTCTAAACTTATTCAGAAGAGCCAATAAACTCATTACATCAGAAGATGACAAGAAATCTGAATACAAAAATGTAATTAGCATCTTACAACTTAATAATTTTCCAATGAATATTATTAAAATTAGCAAAAACGAAACGATTTATTATTAATTAATAGTAAGTCAATTAAAACATCATGGATCGGTACAGCCGTTCTACCTTACTGCCATCACACAACAGATGAATTACAAAGAATTCTAAAACAACACGGAATCCAAACATTCTACAAGACTACCAACACTCTTTGAAGTGCATTAGTTAGAATAAAGGACAAGATCTTCATTCACCACTACACAGAATCGTGTCTACATGGTAGGTTGTGTTGAGTGTGATACTTTCTATATTGAAGAGTCTTCTCGAAAAATCAAAACTCGTGGCAAAGAACATGAAAGCTACACTAAACGACCTCCTAATAAACCTGTTGAACTTGAAAAATTATAAATTAAATCAGCAATAGCAGTACATGCTATCTACCATAACCATAAATCGATATTAAAAATATCCAAATTATTCAAAGAGGTTTTTCCAATTATAAGGAAAGACGAATAGCTGAAGCACTTCACATTTTGTTAAATCCAGTTGCATTTAACAAAAGTGTAGGCCTTTCTATCCACCCAACATGGACTTTCTATCCAACCGAGTACAATTAAATTACATCAAATTTCCTTACACATCACACTTACATATGCATCCATACATGTCTCACTTCAAACCACTTTGACCCAAATGACTTGACATGACATGATTAAAACTCGCAATTTTCGATTGTACTAACTTCGGTTATTCATTTCTCTGAAGAAGCGACTTACACTAAGCCGCGAAACTTCAGAAGTTTTAATTTCTACTCATTGGAATTTTATAAATATGCATATTACTCACTTTATAAACAACCTATTCAATGCTCAGTTTATTTGAAATTATCAAAGTTAACCATTGGTAATGATGTATATAATAAAATTAGTGTTATTAAGTGTGTTTCGTTTGTTTTGGAATCTCATCAGTTGAATGTATCTATATCATAATGTTGATACTGTCATTAGAAGTTAAGATTAATTAGTTTTCGGTTTAGTTGTTATGTTATTCAATAATAGGCTATTAAATGCAAGCAGATTTACTTGTGAAATTGTATGTTTATGTAATTTTAGTGACTTAAAGCTTTACATCAGAATGAAGTGAATTTGAATTCCAGTGAAAATAACAACACTAGGATTCGGCAGGTAGGTTCAGTTGAATAGCCACAAGTAGGACTCTAGTTAACAGTCATAAATCTAAGGATGGCAACAGTTACAAATCAGCAGAACGATTCATATTTCTTAAAAGTTATAAAACTCAGTGTTATTCAATAATAGCTCTGCTATGGTTTCGCGAGTTTATGGTGACACCTAGATACCTGCTAATAAACGTAACACCAGCCGCCCAGTAACAGCAAGCTGAGCTATTCCTCAGCGCCCCAGCTAACTAGAGTAAGAAGTCCAAAGACAGCAAGAAGCGTTTGATTCCACAGACAGCCTGTCAGACGACATCAACACACATAACTCATGCGTGTATATACAAAACAGAGAGCGTTCCTTGGAATATCATAACTAGCTTACTAAAATAAACAATGAACCAATAAGATTTAGCGTCTTACCAAGTGAGAAACACGAACTGAAGGTAAGAAGGGAACTTTTTGGCGCAAAAACGGAAAATTTAAATTTACACAATAAAACCACAAAAATAATAGGTTTGCCAAGTGAGTTTTGGGGATCTAACATCCCCAACAAGCTCAAGACTCTCTACTTCACTTCTGATGATTGCTAGTTGATTAAAACATGTAGCTTTTTAGGTAATGAACCACTGTCTGCTAGAAAAAGTGATTCTATATACTTCAAAACTGAGAAGTACATCATGCAACTATATCCATTAGCTAAATGAAATGTTATTCGATTGTATGCTTGTTTAGGTTCATAGTGTTGATCAGATTTCAATGGAAGAAGTTGTTAGTTGCTAGCAATAAGAAATAGACAAACTCGAACTTGATCACAGTTGGGTAAGTAGTTAGTATAATATGCATCTAAATCATATAAAATGCTACCTATGACATGGATAGCTGTGTCACTGCTTCCATAGCTTTTTTTTCAAACACCATAAAACAGTCAACTGCTTCATATAACTAATGAACGTATGTGTGTTCTACTTACAGTGACATGCTAATCAATTAATCAATCAATCAGCTTATGTTACTCCACACAGAACATAAGCCGTCGATCAGTATTCGACAATCAACTCTTTCCTCAGCTCTCCGTTTTCAGTTCTTCCCAAGTGCTATTCATTTTTGTAATATTTGCCTCCAATTTCAATGCAATGTGTTATTCGGTCTTCTGCTTTTTTTGGCATTAAAGATTACAAGTTATTGCCTGTCTTGTGACGCAGTTTGATGATTTCCTCAATATGTGTTCCCATCGAGCCTTCAGCCATCTTTCCTAATTTCTTTAGTCTGTTTGTTTTCTAGCTACAGAGGGTTGGTGTTGATAGTATTTGTCCAACAGAACCAAAGTATCTTGCATGAACAGCTGTTTATGATTACATTGTACCTTATAATGATTGTTTTCGTAGTTTTCCATACAACAGAACTGACTTAACGTTCGCGCTGTAAATTGTAACTTTAATGCTGACTGACAGTTGATTTGACTTCTAGATGTTTTCCAGTTGTAGAAATCCAGCCCTTGCTTTATTAATTCATGCTTTCATATTTGCACTGAACACTCGTTGTTACCGATGATGCTGCCCAGATATGTTTTGCTTTTTCCAGAGTCTCTCTATCAAGTGTAATTATGCTGATATTCGTCTTTCTATGTTGTATCTAAGAATCTTGTTTCTCCCTCTATGTATACTGACTGCTGCTATTACACTGACCATTTTTACCTACTTTCAGTGCTGTATATGGAAAAAGGAGAAGCTACTATGATTACCTACATAGTCCGACTCGTCAACTTGCATTCATGTTGTCCACTGTATTCCTTACTTTGTATATAGTACTCTCTGTGTCCGAAACTTTTCTCTTACTACCATCGATATAACTACTACTTCTAATAAATCGATAACTATCTTCTTGTGTCAATAGACTCTAGTAAATTGAACTGATGATGCATATTTACTTGGTTCTCTATTGTATGTATCTGACTGATAGACTATATTCATACTGAACAATCTCTATATTCATTAAACTATGAATCATCTAGTTTAAATTATCATTTCGAAATCATAAATTCTTTCCTGTAAATTATTAATTGATCATGTTAACAATCACCTGATTAAAACAAAGAATTTTTTTAAGAATAACAAAAAAAAGTAAAGGAATCAGTTATGCGATACAATTATGACCTTCACATAGTTACCTTTTTTTTGTTATAATTCACTTTGTCAATTGTAAATAATGCAAATGTGTTTTATATCACAGTAACTAAGCATTTTATCATAATCACTGTTATATGTATTACGTGACAACTATAAACATAAACCAAATGAACATATTTTCAATGAGAGAAGGAAGAGATAAAAGAAGAGAGTGAGAAATGGAACTATCTTACTTTTTATTTCGTTATCTTTCATGTAAATATCTTTATGTATTTTCATATACTTGATTGTATGTATGTTAATATATTGGTGTCTGCATAACTAATTGACAACATTCTCTGATCAATATTGTAGTAATAACTTGAAAGGTTTTGGTTTTCATCTTTACTGAAAATTTAATCTGAAAGTTTTGTTGTTTCAATTAGACCAATAATTTAACGTGTGGTGGTTGTATTAAATATTAGCCTAGTATAGATCTATTGAAATGTTGTATTATCTTTACCATTCTTATGAAAGACATAACATTAGTTACAAAAGTTATATTATTATAATTATAATTATGTAATCTGAAGATTGTTAAATGTCAGTTAAATGTCAGTGAATTGGTCTGAATTAGGTAAATGTTGACAATCAAGTGAGCATTGAACAGCTGATTTCTCTTAGTATGGATTTCTTTATCAGTGCTCGAACTAAGGGTCTTATGATACTGCGGCGGACGCTATACAATTAGATCCATGAACCGGCTTTCAAGCGATTGATATTTCTTACTTAGTCAATTTACGACAGATTTATGCGACCTCATCTCATCTAAAATGCTTAACCAAATGAGAGTGAAAACTGTCTTTTATCAAAGCTAGTAACCTAAGCATTAGCTGCTGAGCCAGAAAGTCCTGCGTTTCAGCCCTGGTAGTATTATGAATGCGTGCTGCTGAAGAGTCCCATACCAGGACGGAAAGCTGTTCAGTGCTTCCTAGTGATCAATGGTTGTCATATTCAGATCAATTCATTATATCTAATTAACATACTATAATCTCCAATGAAAGTAAACAATGATGTACGCAACACTGAAAGCAGACTGTTAATCATAGTAATTCTATTCAGTGGCACATTTTACAATACGTATTTGAGGCAAAACACGGTAGGGATTTTAACTGTTTCACTGATTTAATGTTGAGACGCAGATAATATCACATTAAAGTAGTTACTGGTACATCTCAAATTATATTGGTCAAGTAACGAGGTAACCATAGATCTAACTGAATGAAAAATATGTCTTATTGTCAGTAGAAGGAAAGCAGTCAAGTAGAAAGCCATTTAGCTATGACTTATGTCAGTTGACATATGTTGTGAACTAATCCCTATCTTACTCAGATTCATCAATACCAAGCTAGCTGCTACAAGAATGGTGATGATGAGACACTAAAATGGATTAACTGTTTATTAGTAATGCCATTCAAGTACCAGTCGTAGCTCAAATATGTTGGCGTTAACGGGTTAGAATTTGAAATCAACTGGCTTAGAACAAAACGCCACTATGAGAAGAAAGGATTAGTGCTAACTGACACAAAAACTACACTTCATAGATTCCTGAGTATAACTTCAAACAGTTCAATAGTATAAAATGCCTCATAAGAAATTAAATTTGACTGAACTTTAAAAACATTAACTGGGTTTGTTTAATGCAAAGGATTAAGTGTATTACGCCATCCAAAAATGGATTTCTGCTAGACATATTACGAGTGAAGCAAATTATTATGACATTCAACTGAATCGAGTAATATAGCAATAGCTGAGACACCCAACTATGAATAAATCTATACTTTTTGTATACATTTACTCTTGATAATCTTTGAAAGATCAAAACCCACCATTTTGTGTACAGTCATGATACGGAAGATATACACAAATATAAGTGTAGCTTTAGATCCCTATTATTAAATAAAAGGATAACTATTGCATCTCAATGTCAAACACAGAATAACTATTAGTGCATATGATCCATAAACTTAAAAAATCTTAGATTATAGAACTGAAATAGTGTTTGCCAAAATTTCAAAGTTGTATCTTTGCTAAGCGTAATAATACTGTGACTGTTTTAAACACTTCAACTATGTCTGTTTTAAAAAGCCATCTATGTTATTCATAACTTAAATCCAAACACTTATATTAAACTCTTTGAATATGCTACATATAAAATACTGCTTATGTTCTTTTTTAACTTTCAATTAAAATCACTAAATTCTTTCAAACTGAATGTTGTAGTATTTCAGTGGCTAAAAGTAATTTATCTATCTACTGTAAATTAACTTTCTGCGTTCATATCACATTTAACACATTCCAAAGCCTGATGTTGGAACAATAACATCTCAACATTCCTACAACTTATTGAGATTTTAGATGACATGAAACTAATTTATAAACATTACAAAAGTTTTAACCATGTCAGGGAATTATTTGTGTAAGACAGAAGCTTCTAAATGAAAAAGGCAAAATGTTATTATAATATATCAAACTAGTATACAGATATTTTTATAATTATCTTTGTTAAATTTCAAAGGTGGTGAGGAGTATTCAAGAGTTTATACACCTGTCTCTGTGTGTTGCCGTTAATAAAAAAGTTTAAAGTGATTCAAAGAAAATTTAAACTTTATAGTTGTATGTCATGATGTTCAAAGTAAAGATATAAACAGGAAATCTATAAAACATTACCCATAAATATATATTTGTCAAAGACTTATAACGACATCATACGCAATGGAGAAAAATATTT
Organism: Schistosoma japonicum; assembly: GCA_025215515.1. Classification (NCBI taxonomy): domain Eukaryota; kingdom Metazoa; phylum Platyhelminthes; class Trematoda; order Strigeidida; family Schistosomatidae; genus Schistosoma; species Schistosoma japonicum. The sequence goes on along the minus strand of CM046063.1, from coordinate 2,714,576 downwards.
TGCATATTTTTAAGTAAAATTTAGGTAGATGACAAATGACTGACTACAGAGTTAAACGTACGACTTTTACTTCTTAATACAAAACTTGTATTGAAACCAAAATTTTCCAAACGGAAAGAAACATCATAGATAATAGTGTTATACGTATTGAATAATGTGGCTAGTTCTATATTATATCACTATCCTCATGATACATTGTAACCTCCTTTAATTCTAACTAACACGAAATAATGTACAAATTGATGATAGAAATGTTAGTCTTACGGAAGGTATAAGGCTGTGAATAAAAATCGTCTGTTCGTTCAATAAAAGTTTTAACTAATTAAGTGTTTTATAATCTATCATTTTGGACCATAAGACCTAGACAAGTAATTATATATTAAATCCGTTGCAAAGTTTGTTGTACTTTGTTATCTAGACTTAATTTTCAAAATATACGAATTACCTTTTTATTATCAATGAAATTGTGAGTTTAACATTTCAAGAACCCAGACGATCGAGTGTCATATAAATTTAAGTTGATAGATATTTATTTTAAGAAGTCAAACTTAACATCTCTCGCCATGTAATTAACGTTTAATAAATTTAACAAGGATCGAATATTTAGAACTGCATCAACTTTTAAAATTACATATTTATATGATCTTATCTCTAAAGTTACATATTTCTAGGATTCTTGGTCATAAAAATGTTTGTACATTTTCATACATTTTTAGAAAAATGTTCAATATCCAAGTTAAATTGTAGGCCAAAGTCCTTCTAAACTTTCTTAATTGTAACTAAATAAGTGCTTTTGTGATTTGTGTAAAAGTAAAATTAAGAAAAAGTAAAACAATTTTTAAAATGCGTAATCCTTAATAAAGATTAATTTAATAAACCACTCATATTGCTGTTTATTAAAAGCTTTCTTCGAATTCGACGTTCAAAGTAATGTAAGGACTTCATCAGTAATACTGTTTTTAGTAATGAAAATCAGTTCTCCTTAATGTTAATGAATTGAAATGAACACTAATGTTATCAATTATCTAATTTTCGAAATGACCTAAATATTTGATAAACAATAGACAGTGATACTAATCGGTTTGAACTGTAAGCTGAATTAGACGAACTGGCTAGATGTTGATAGGAAGCTTGTGTAATTAAATCAAGGGTGGACTGATACGCATTAACTATAGTAACAGCCACAGACAGTATCACCAGTAATTTACTACCTTTACTTACAAAAATATACAAAGACATAGGATCAACTATAAGTCACTATTTACAAGCACTGTATACTCCAAAGCAGTAACAAGTAGACAGTCTCCGGTAATAAGTTGTTTTGTAGAGAATACAAGTATTTTGATAGAGATATGCTCCGACTTATAAGTATTCAATGTACTCAACACTTCACCTTGACTAATATCCGAAAACATACCTATTTATTTAACAACGTAGGCACAGTTAAACTAGATAAAATTATATAAACAAAACTAGCATCAAATAACTTATGTATCTCCTACTATGATGTAAACTAATAACCAAACATTAACACCGTGTATTTTGCATGATATATATAATATAACACTGAAAAATGAATAAAAAAAGTGAAAATGATCGAGCAATTATTAATTTTTACAGCAAAAACTTTTTCATTATTAATAAACTCAACATCTAACAATACAATTTTCAAAAATGTCAGTGGCTAATAACTGAGAGTAGAATTTCATGATATACGCCAATAAATCTACTTTTCCTTATTTTTCACACAACAATCATTATAGGTGCATCAAATACCTTATACAAGTGAATTCGGTTTTTTATAATAAACATAGACGTAGATTTTTCTACATTTACTACCAAAATAAAACGAAACAAGGATGGAGGTAGTCAAGAAAATACCAACAGGTCACAAACTCACGAAGACATATGTTGCTTTTGAATGTGCTTATTAATTTCAAGGTCGATATTCTAGACTGTTGGAGTGATATAACAAAAATAGGGCAAACTTACTTAAATTATTTAAATCTCTGATAAGTATCATCTTCTCTTACTGTACACGCTAATCCACTCGAATTCATACAAAACAACACAATCTAGAAGATCTAGGAGTTTTTATATTGTAAAATACGATTTGGAAAAGAGTGTTTATTAATGAAATTCAGAGTTCTTTGCTTCCTTACCTTTTGCAAGGATCAAACTTGTTTTTGAATAAGTTTGGATCGTTACAAACGTTTTTTCTGTTCAGAATGAAAATATCAGCTCTCTATGGTGATGGCATCGTCTTAATAGGCTCAATGTTTTCCGAGCAACGTTATCTCCGATTTTTAACCACAATTAGCCGCAAGTAACGTACTGGATGCAGACTGAAGTCACATATTTAGGTGCGCAAACGTTAACTATAGTCCCCGATTCGTGTAAGCACTAAATCCAGCTTCTTTTCTAAATAGCCTTCATCTACACCCACAATGAGTACATCATTCAAACAAACAGCAGTACCAAAAATGGTCTGCAACATCGTGTCCATGATATGTTCGGAGACTGATGGCAGTTTGTCATAGTGAAACAATACTTTGTGAGTGTTTACAGTCAACTATTGTTTGCATTCTTCAGATACTTGGATTTGTTGGTAAGCGTTTAAAATGTCCAATTTCGTGAAGTATCTTCTTTTATTCAACTTTGTAAATAAGTCTTCTGGTGGCGGCAACGGGTACCGATGGGCTTATAATGCTTCATTAAGACCTGTAGAATAATCTGCACAAAGTCGGATGCTTCCGTCGGGATTCTTGACGATCACTATCGGGGCTGCACATTCGGAAAAATATACCAGTCCCATGTTATCACATTTTTGAAGGCAATATAACTCTTGGTCAGTTATAGGTAAAGCAACATACTGTACTGGACGTTTAAGTCGGAAAACTGGCGTGGCAGCTTGTTTTAGGAATAGTCGTGCTTTTGCATTATTACATTCCCCCACTTCTTCTATAAACACCCTATGACGCCTATCTAATAATTTGTTCTTCATATTTTTCTCCGACAACTCGAAACTCCTGATGCGGCTGCAGATATGATTAGTCGAGAGGTCTGCCAATTACAGAGTTTCTGTAAAGTCGAGCCCCAACAAACAAAACCTCTAACTCTCTGTAAGGTATAGTGTTGCATTTGTCCTTTGATTCCCCTTAGCAACTCCAGAACCTATCACTCCGATAATATTTAATTTACCTCCGGATGCACTGTGACCTAGCTGAATAGTACAGCACACAGAAGATTAGCCGATATGCTGCCAGGTCGTTCGGCTAATAGGCGTTATGTCAGAAGCAGTGTCAAGTTGCAGACCAGTGTTACGGCCGTTTAGCTTTATGGTGACATATTCTCTTCATCTGGAATGCTGTGTACTAGTGTGAACCACTATTATTTTGATGGGTAATGCACAAGATTTATATTTTCCGGAATAAAGTTTTAGTGGGTGACGACGATGTAACTTTTCATTACAGTGAGTCTTTTTGTGTCTTTTACGATGGCATTTGATAAAGCGGTTATCTTTGTGTGGACAAAACTTCTTACAGTGCCATTCTCATCATAACTAGCAGGTGAAAGGAGGCTGTGAGCTACATTGATTTTGCATACTAGAATCTTTTCTCTCTTTTATAAAGTTTGTAACGATCCAAACTTATTCAAAAACAAGTTTGATCCTTGCAAAATGGTAAGGAAGCAAAGAACTCTGAATTTCATTAATAAACACTCTTTTCCAAATCGTATTTTACAATATAAAAACTCCTAGATCTTCTAGATTGTGTTGTTTTGTATGAATTCGAGTGGATTAGCGTGTACAGTAAGCGAAGATGATACTTATCAGAGATTTAAATAATTTAAGTAAGTTTGCCCTGTTTTTGTTATATCACTCCAACAGTCTAGAATATCGACCTTGAAATTAATAAGCACATTCAAAAGCAACATATGTCTTCGTGAGTTTGTGACCTGTTGGTATTTTCTTGACTACCTCCATCCTTGTTTCGTTTTATTTTGGTAGTAAATGTAGAAAAATCTACGTCTATGTTTATTATAAAAAACCGAATTCACTTGTATAAGGTATTTGATGCACCTATAATGATTGTTGTGTGAAAAATAGGAAAAGTAGATTTATTGGCGTATATCAAATATAATTCGACATAACTTTTGATATATTGGCGACATTTTATTTATATTTTTCAATTTTTTGTCTTGGGAATGGCCCAGTTGGTACATAAACTATTTTTTTTGTTTTTTATCTAGTTTGTATATGATTTGATTCATTCATCCTATTGACAATTTACGAGACAGATCCAAAGTAATATTTATTTTGCACTTTAATAAGCAATTTTTGAATTTTCTGTGTTGTTACCACACTATTTGGATGTTTTATATGATACTTATCTATTAATTATCATGTCGCCCAATCAAAAACCATCTGCATTTAGATGATTCGAATCTTTTTTCTTCATATTGATCATTGTCCTCAGTCAAATCAGTTTGGTAGCATTTGTTTGCAAAAATTTGATTGTAAACCGAATTACAGTAAGTTTTTAAACGGCATTTGATCATGTTACATTTCAATATAATTCATCATGTGTCTATAAATTGATATATTATGTACCTTCTTGTATTTGTTTCTAACTTTGTATGCGTTACCTAGATTTTATCAATTACAATAGTAGTTAATATTTTAGAGTGGGTGTCAATATATTATCCATTTTTTACCATCTATTTACGCTATATAGACAGTGACCGTGAGTTGCAGGATTATTATATATCTTTTTTCCTATTAACACGTCGTTTTTGGATAAAAATACCCAGAACATCACCACATAAAATTTCCTATGTTTGGACTAACTGGCTCCAAAGCATATAATAAGTGGTTAAGTAACTCAGCATTTTAACTGATATGATTATTTGAGTAGCTTCAAATATCATATAGAATAAGCGACATAATAAATTGTCCAAATGATTCGATCTATTGAATTTGTGTATTCAAAACATCGTATTTCACTCTGCTGAACTAAGTAAAATATAGTTAATAGTCACTATAGGTGCAGGTTACTGCTACTTATTTAGTCTTTATTTTAGAAATATTTATACGATGCGCTAAAGGCATATTTCAAAAATGAAGTTTAGCATTCGGTAACAACCTTGAAAAGTTGCATAATTTTACTTAGATTTTTAAAATCTGCTTCAACAATTCTCACCATTTATGATTTTTAATGCACTGGTAAAAAGTATCATTCTATCTCAGTGATTCGCAAATTTTTTCTCAAACTTTACTTAAAGAGCTTCTTATTATAAATGAGTTGTGTTAAGGTTATAGTAATTATTAATTTTAATAGTATTATTTACATTTGATTTTCAATAACCAACTAAGACCAGAACTTAGATTGGATCACACTAATGTTACACCTGCTCGATTTTTTGCTTACTATTTGTCACATAAACAATTTTAAAAAATATCTATCCTAGTTAATTCTTTTCAATATTTAATCAGATGGATTAGAATCTCTTGACTGCTTAATGTAAAACAAATAACCTTGAAAGATGTTAAAAAAATTAAAAATGTGGTGAATTTTCACAGATTTTTGCAATAAAATCGCACATTAAAATAAGTGGACCAAGGTTTGGTGAATTTTCGAAGAAACATTGCATTCTAAGCATAAAGTAGCAAAGCAAATTCAAAAGGCTTTAAATAATTTGGCAAGAAATTAGCTTGCCCAACTGGGTATGGTGTAGAGAGTTTTTGTTAATTCTGTCATAAATTAACGATTTTAATTTATTTCCTGTCACAACCACGGGAAATTATAAACGTTACTCTAATTGTGTGTTCTTAAATTTATATTAAAATAAATTGCTTTGATCGGTTAACTCTCATAACCAGTAAACAGAATTATTACATTAAGAATCAAGAACTCCCAAAATTAAATATCATATTTCCTATTTCATTTCAAAAAAATCAAATACCTCTTATTTAAAAGCATGTTTTTTGTTTGTTTTTAAACATCTAGCAGTCTAATTGTAAAATTGTTGTATCACATTTACCATCTCCTTGACGTGTTGCTTTTTGTTTGTCTTGTTAAATCATTCATGCTGCGGAATCGCATTGTATATTCATGTTGAATAATGCAGTAAAACTTGGACGCAGAAATATCTATGGCAGGTAACACACACTAAAATGAAAAATGTTTATAAGCTGTCTATTCATGAAATTCTAAGTATTTAGTTAACGGTTTCTAATTTCTTCTTAGCTTTGACATATGACATAATTATAGTATGTCAGAAATTTATGGGTCTCGGCTTTACGGTTTACATGAAAACAAGTTGGTATCACCAGGGTTTTGTAAATCTTTTTGTTGGAATTGCTTCACTACCACAAAACCACGCTTTGGCGCCATATCAATGTTTGTAAAATTAAATGGCAAAAGTCTAATTGTACATACTTTGAGTTTTCAAATGATTACATTAATTGTTTAAGTTAAATAACAAAATTTAGGATGTACGTTTTGTTCTATTTAGAACTCGTCTGCATAAGTGTGACTGCCTGAACTCAGAAGTTCATTGGTGAACATGGTGGTGTTTGACAAGAAACTAAGCAAAGTTAGAATCTCAATGTGAAAATCGATATTCGAATTAAGCTATGCCCAGCCGACAAGTTTTAAGTATGACAAAACGCGCGTCCTGGATTCCGCTTTCCATTGACAATGCAACCCAATAATATTTCTATACTGCCGCTATACCTAAGGCTATCTGCTGAGGATGCACACTGTGCCATCAGGCTGACTAGTTTTGGTCTATAATAAATCAACGAAGAGACCCTAAAAACATTTGAAATTAGATTATGATGATTATTCGACACTTGAAATATTGTCCGAAACGTTTGAATAAATATTTAGGTATACACTACCAATGGTTTCGTGACCACATGTTCTACATCGTCAATTGTATCTCACTTTTCCTTAGAGTTCACTGTAACTTCTCCTAATAGATCACTTTTTGTTGTATGTAGAACCTTTAATTCATTCAATTTAAAATCACTCGTGAGTTACTAAAACGCAGGTATGCTTTTCAACTCACTTGAAATTATCTACTTAACCCTGTTCTTGTCAATGAATAAGGAACATATGAGACTTACCAACAAGCTTTTCTTATAAATTTTGACGACTCTATCTTTTTTATCCTGTCAAAAAATGTATGGTATATGTGAAGTAACATTTTATCAGACAAAAAATTGGTGTAAGAAAATTAATCAAGAGAAAACAACTGTAATATAAACAATGTGTTATGATTAACAAACTGGGACGTATTTACAAACGAATCATTAAAAATCGCTGTAGACTTCATCACCTGCTATTGTGTGTTCCACTTAATGCTCAATGTTCAAGCAGAAAGTTTTCTATGAGATCCTACTTGCTTACCTCTTTTCATATTGAAAGGCCAAGAAGAGCGTAAGAAAATCACTACAGTGACAAGAACTACGCTGAACTCGAAAGACTAAGTAATCTTATTAGCTATAAAATTAAAAAACTAAAGTGAAATGTATATTCAAAACACTAACGTTTAAAAATTAAGTGAAATCGATGTTTAATTATGTTTAAAAGTATTTATGTAGTTACGATGTACAAGATGTAATGACATTTCAGACCCCATTTTTATGAAATGAGTTAATGTCCTGTGTTAAGCGTTACTTGGTATCGTCTACAAATCCTTCTCTATAAATATTATAACAAAGGTTTGCCGGGAAATAAAATTATTACTTATAACCAAAGGACACGTTCACTGATGTGAACGCTAAGTTTAGATACAAGGCTACAACTTTTGTCAAAACAATCGGAAATCTATTACTACGTAAGCATCAACCTGCTTTGATAAGACATATTGGTTCATATTAGTTTGCATACAGGTGTAACAAAAGCACACTGAGTTCAGTGGTTATTATAATGTAGTGCTTAGCTTAGAAGGCAAGGGAATGAGAAGGTTTCTGCAGTAATCTTGAGTTAGACTTATATTACTAAGCAAATTTTTAAGTACAAACAACCAATGCTGAACAATCTCTCGGCTGTGTTCTTATGTTTTTTTAAGTGAAAGTATAACTTTTATATGAGAAAATGCTCTACTCCTTTAATAATGAAAACGAGTGTACTTCAAAATGTGGTTCTTTCCATTGTTTTCATGCTTCTTGAATAACCTACAATGGTTTGCGAAAAATAACTCTGTTTATCCAGCAAATTATTGCGCAAATTGTATGCCTATTTCCTCTTCCTTGAATTCTTCCAAAACGAATGGTTTATTAAAGAATCTTAAGCAACAATCTAATTTAAATAGCCTTACACTTAATTTTTACAAATGCCAAGCTGTCGATTTGAGTATAAAATATGAAACATTATCAACATCCTATTGAAAATTTTATAATTATTGCTACGTTGAATGACACCCATCTTGGCGCAATGTTTCATTTTGTTATCTATCTTTGTCTTTACATATTTCATCAATATCAAAGAAAACTTTTCGTCAAATTTATTGTGTAAAATATTGCATCGTTTTATAACCCCTCCAATATTAACTAATACATCATACTTCTTCCTATTATGTTTCTCGGACTTCCTAGATTTGAGTATTGAAGTTTGTTAATGATGCATATATCAAAACACTCAAAATTATTGTGAATATGTTTGCAGAAAGACATTTAAATCCTCCAAACAACTAGTCAGCATTATTCTATCAAATATAAACCACCAATATTAGTCACATATTTCTTTTTGTGTAACTTCCAACAGAATACAAAACAGCTGCATTAGATTAAATAAACTCATATAATAGTGTAAGAGCTCTACTATATCGTATCTAGTTGAAAATACACGTCAGATTAGAAATTTATGCTCTTAATAACACAGGTTTTCACTTGAAGATTCCCATTTCTTGTAGAATTTCTTCTGAATTCTACATATTCATATATGTATACCTTCTTTAATTTGTTTATACTATATATATATCGTTTGTTAGTACGAATTAACTGATAAGCTTGTTTGCTATTAAATCACTTTCTATAATTTCTTGTGGGGTTTTCTTTTCTATGTACAAACTTGTTTTCTATTCATAGACTATTATAATCTACTATCATAGCAACAAATTGCATGACATAACAATTAGTTATAATCTCAGTTAAATTGTGTTGATTTTGATCTTATTATGATCTTTGATAGCTACAAAAGTGTAAATAAAGCACGTAGAAAACAGTGTTTCAAAGACTGTTTTTCGTCAATAATAAATCAAAATCAATGATAATTCAATAAAAGTAGCTGTGAGTTTAGGTGATTTGTAGAGATTGTTAATAAGTTTTAGTTAATCGAATTCGTTACAGATTTATGTTGATAGGGTACCGTTGAAAACCACGGAGCACTAGATATCTATTTTGTCCTAGTATAGAACTCCTCAGCAGTGCACACCCTAGATTCTACCTCAGGGGTTATAAGTTATCTAACGCCTAACCCTCCTTACTACTGTGGTGGCAAGCATCCAATAGTAGAGTTCAGACTTTCATTAATTTGAAATATAATGCAACGGCCATAGTTTTCTTTTTAACAGTATTACTTGCCAGAGATGTCTGTAGTTTACGAACCATCATTAGTCTATGATAAGAGTAGATGGATATTACATCACTTGAACATGGTTGAAATTTATTTTCTTCAATACAGTTATATAACTTTTTCTGAAGCATCCATCAACATCAAACTTTGAAATCAAATGGTCTAACTTAAGACCAATACTAAACATAAATCCATGTACACGATAAACAGTAGTAATTCATCATTACGAAATTGACCTCCTCATACAAAACCAAGTTCATGTTCATCACTTACTCTGACCTTACAAATACAATTATTTATGATTATTAACTTGAGAGATTAATACTTTGTTTTTGGAGTACACATTCACTTTACAGATTGGTTTTCTTATCACATTTTGACCTATTTTTATATTCCATATTTACATATTTACATATATATATATATATATATATATATATATATATATATATATATATATATATATATATATATATATTACTAGATCTTACTTAGGTAGCATTAAAATCTAGATAATAAAGAATAGCTGTTCTGTTCAATTTGAAACATTTCAACAATACACATCTACGGATGCATCAAAGATATTCTACTGTAGCATTTCGAAAAACATGTTGGAGTAATACTGACTGATGGTACTTCGTATTTACTTGATTATTAACCTATGATTGCCAATCAACTATATATATATATATATATATATATATATATATATATATATATATGACTGTAAAGTTACGGTCACTAATGTCGTCAAGGAATACTTCCAGAAAGTGTCCTTGTTTTCATTACTTACATGGAGGTATATATATCATACAAGATATTAGGAAAGATTTCATCAATTAATCAGTGCTCGTTAGCCGTTACTCGTAAAGTATAGGCCGTCGACAAGCATTTTCAAACCAACCCTGCCCTCAGCTTTAGATTCAGTTCTTTCCAAGTGCTGTTCATTCTTCTGATCCCTGTCCCCTATTATCAAAGTAGTACGTTACTTAGTCTTCCTTTCTTTTTCAGTATTCAGAATTTCAAGTTAGTGCCTGTCATATGATACAGTTTGATAATTTCCTCAATGTGTGTCCCATTCGTCTCCAGCTTCTTTTCCTGATTTATACTTCACCCGGATCTGGGTTGGCTTATTCTCTACCACAAAAATTTGTTATTAGTGCTGTCTGCTAAACGCATCCAAAGTGATTCTTGAAGACAGCTGTTCATAAATACTTGTATCCTCTTGGATAATGCTATTCGTAGTTTTTTATGCAAGTTTCAGCTGTATACCATCAAATTATCTTGTCGTTTGTATTGAAAATTCTGACTTTGTTGTTGGTTGACAACTGAGTTCAACTACTTTCAAATGATAAAGAAGAATAGTAACTATGATTATTTATTTCACTTATGTTGCATTCTCTAAGTTTATTTGATTAACTGCTAATCATTCCTCATTACGAATATCGTTATCAGTGATTACTTTAAGTAGAATTAAGAATGTTGATTATTTCATATGTATTGAATCAATTTGTCTTCATGATCTTATATTTGACTTATTACATTCATGTGCACTTTTCATTCTCCTAACATTCGACTAACTAATCTTCTTGCTGTATTCTCTTTCAAAAATTGAAACTTGAGATTTATTAAATTTTCTCAGTATTTTCTGAGCAATCCACCAATTATATTGTAGGCATTGACTGAATAGTCTGTAAGTTAAGTGATTGATTTAGGATCTAACGTTTGTAGATCTACTGGTGGAATGAAAGATGGACATTGTATTGTTAAAGTTAAGATAACTTTATGTTGAGTCAAACCTAAGATATTCAGGAATGACAGTAAGTACGTTGTCAATTAGGCCTCAGATTGAAATTTACTGTTATCCTATAGGATTAATGCCTGAAATTTCAAATCCGTAGATTACAACCACTGTGCTCTCTTAAAGTCTCTCTACTGGCTTCTGAATGAAATCTTTAGTGAACATAGTTGAAGTGATTTCGAATAGAGCGAAACTCTCGTTAATTAATCTAGCTTATTCAACAATTGCCCGACTTAAGTCGGTTCGAAATATCCAAATATTGCTTATTCACTAGTTGTGAACCTTCGTAGCATCTCTCGTTTACCATGAAACAGTAGAATAAGTAATATGGAGATTAGACAAAAGGTTCTTGGGAAATATGGTAAATCAGTCGAATAGATCATTAACCTTCATCGACTGTGATGGCTAGGACATGTGTTGCGCATGCCAGACTACCGTTTGTCTCATCGTGCGATGTTGGCTAGAGTTGAAGTAAGATGGAAGAAGGGTAAAGGCGGCCAAACCAAGACATGGCATCAGTCCATGAAGTCTTTGACTGTTGGTCTAAGCCATGTTGGTATGTGTAGATTACCTGGTTGGGGTCCAAGTGATAGTCGCAATAAATAGCTGGAGACACTCGGTGAAATGGCTCAAAATCGGTCACAGTGGCGCAAGTGTATTCACTCTTCAACTTCATCAAAATCTTGAATCCTATTATTAGTTTCTGCACAACTTGACTTTACTCTTATCTCTTGTATTCCGTAATTATGTTACCACTGTTATCTCATAGTGCTAATGTGGTATGGTAACTTGAACTTGTGAGCGTATTTGCCTGGTTCTACGTTGATGATGATGACACTCACTAGTTATCAAGTGAATGTCTTTGTTTGTTTACATCGGTATTAAAATCTGAAAATGGTCAATCTTTATTAGCATATATCTATGTATAACTTCAAATCTCATCGAAAAGTTATTTGGTGCCAGTAGCCAGTGAATAATACAATTATGTTTGAAGTGAAAAATACTGTGTTACAGTCTTATTGTATACTTCAGTATTGAGATGCAAGTACTTACAGCTGATGAAGTGTACATCCTAGATTCCACTGCCTTACTAGCATACCCTTTATGTTATTAACACTGATTCTATTGATTGTTATGTAATAAAATAACATTTAACCAAATAACATTTACATTATACCTCGTAAATGGATGAATACACTATTAAACTAAACAAAGATTCTTTATTGAATTTCAGAAAACTTCCCTTGAATAGTAATAAGGTGATACTTATCAGTCTATACACACTGATAGGAGATAGAAAAAACATATACATCATCAGGTAACTAACATTAGTTCATCATATAGAATCTCATATCTTCAGTAAAACTTTGTTTATCTAATAAGTAATTTGTTTACTCTATTTAAATGTTACTATCCACAAACACATTGCCTAGTAAATAATCAATAATTTTATAAAACTTTCCCCCTCCTTCCCCCTCTCCGTCCCACCATTACAGAATATCATACAACAATCTACTGTACTATTGTCAATAATGTAAAGGTAAAAGAAAATAAACTATAATTTAGAAAGAAAATATTCCTCTCTACTAAATTTATTATCATAATAATATTAATGTTTATCATAGTGGATTCATATTAATCAAACAAGTAATGCTTGTTTTGACTTGTGGAATATAAACTTTCCAACCAGGATTCTCCATCCAACTTCATCCTGGGCTTTCTTTATCAGTTCTTCTTAAGTGTTGTTTATTCTTTTTATATCTACCTTTAGTTCCAGGTGAAATGTGTTTATCAGCCTTCTTCTTTTTCTTTAGTCTTGAGAATCTTAAGTTATGGCTTGTTCTGTGATGCCATTGCATATATCAATTGGAATACTTGTATATAAAGATACTACATCAAAGCTTACGATTGTTTCAATATCTTCAACTATTAGATCTGAAATTTTTGATTTGAAATCTTATGTGCCTTTAACAACATTGTGTAAATTCTGTTGTAGTGGTTTCAAAATGTTGCTTAGATATCTAGCAAGTGCATATGTTGAAGTGCTGGTGAAATCAACTATTGGTCTCAGTGGGATACCAAATTTATGAATTTTCGGTAAACCATAGAAACGGAAGTTGTGCAAAGATTTAGGATATAAAGTAAACCAAAGAGAGGTACCAATGAATGGTTTTAATTCTTTCAGATGTTGATCCGTCTTCGATTTCACTTTGTTTTTTATCGTTGAATGATTTTTCGAATCAATCATTTGATATGGTCCTGTGGATAATTGCTCAAGGGCTTTTTCTTCATAATCTATTTTATTCATTATGACTGTGGTATTACCTTTATCCGCTTTGGTGATTATTATTGATTTATCTTTTGGTAATGAATATAGAGCTTTTAATTCTCCCTTTGACAAATTAGAAGGAAGATGATTTTGTTTAGTCAAAATGTAGGAAGTTTTCTGACGTAAAGTATGGGCTTCTTTATCGAGTAACTTTTGTATTAATGGCTCTAGAATCGGTGCTATTTCTAACGTGGTGAGAAGCTTTCTGTGAATATTAAAGTTAAGTCCTCTTTCAAGTAAAGCAACTTCATAGTCATCTAATGTTCTGTTTGACATATTGTGAACTGTTCTTACTTTCAGTGTAGTTGTTATTAGATTTGTCTTTTCCACTGTTCTTCCATTCATTCTGTTATGCATTTTAATTTGTCTTAATTTTGACGAATTTAAATAGTAATTTTTTCTTTCATTAAAAATACTGAAAATGGGAGATTGTAATTCGTTGGGAGTTAGATGTTTTATTGAATCATCAAGATTATTGATACGATTTCATTATTTCTCTAGTAATAATGTGCATTTGTAAATACATTCTCTTAGGAAAATGCGCGATACATGTTGAGCTACCTGAATGGACCGTCGAAAAATATCAAGTAGCTTGACAAGTAGTGAATTAGGAATGATGTTATCCTGTAAACAGCTTACTTACTTACTTACTTACTTACGCTTGTTAACCCTCTAGGAGGAGCATAGGCCGCTCACCATTATTCTCCATTCAACTCTATCCTCAACAATCCTTTCCAGCTGTCTCCAGTTACTGTTCATCCTTTTAATGTCTGCTTCCAGCTGTCGACGCAGTGTGTTCTTTGGCCTTCCTCTTTTCCGTTTTCCAATAGGATTCCAAGTTAGTGCTTGTCTCGTGATGCAGTCTGATGATTTCCGCAATGTATGTCCTATGCATTTCCAACGTCGTTTCCTGATTTCCTCTTCAGCTGGAAGTTGATTTGTTCTCTTCCATAGTAGGCTGTTGCTGATAGTTTCTGGCCAACGGACATTTAATATTCTACGTAGACAATTGTTAATAAATACTTGTACCCTCCTGAGGATGTTTGCAGTAGTTCTCCACGTTTCAGCTCCATACAGAAAAACTGTCTTGACGTTCGAATCGGAGAGTCTAACTTTGAAGTTGGTAGATAGTTGTTTGGAGTCCCATATATTTTTCAACTGTAGGAATGCTGCCCTGGCTTTGCCGATCCTTGCCCCTACATCTGCATCGGATCCTCATTGTTCATCGATGATGCTCCCCAGGTATGTAAAGGTATCCACTTCTTTCAGAGTTTCACCATCAAGTTCAATTGAGTCGGTGCTCTCTGTGTTGAATTTGAGGATCTTGCTTTTTCCCTTATGTATGTTCAGGCCTATTGATGCTGAGGTTGCTGCTACATTGGTTGTCTTCACTTGCATTAGCTGTTGTGTATGGGATAGAAAGTGCTAGATCATCCGCGAAGTCTAGAATCTCACTAATGCCGAGATTCTAGTGGATATTAATTTTAGATATTTTCCTGAACTTATTTCTAAATGTCAATGATTTTCGTTAGATTGTATTCTATAATGTGAACAGTTTAATTGTGGTGATTTCATCTTCATTCTGAACGACATAATTGGTTGGAACTTCTGATAGAAGTAAGCTATATGTATTTCTCTGCAAGTGATTAGTAGATTGTTCTGTCGATTTAGAACTTAACTGATTATTATTGACAGTTGTCCTGCCAATAGTTTTTTGTACATTCATTTTGTTTACTTTACCTTTAGTGGTAGTCTAGTTGTTTATTATTTCCTTAGTTGGTAGGTGAACTCGTTCTCTTTTATTAGGTTCATTAATTTAGACTGATCTATGTGTTAAGCTTCTAAGAATTCATTGATCTACTTTATGTTTCCACTGTCTAAAATCACCTTGTATTCCCAGTCATACGTGAGTTATTAATTATCCATATGCATATATATAATAGACGATATGTGGTGGAGTTTGGATGATTAATTTATGTTCACGACTACTGATATGAGGATGGTGACCGTTTTGTGCAATGAAATGATTTACGAAGTTCGGAGTAATTCATTTTAAGCTGATATATTCAGCTTGTCTTTTCTCGTTAATTTGTCTTCTGGTTTCTATAGAATCAATTCAAATCACTTCGTTTGCTTGTGAGCTATGCTTTCCCTTATTGGCCTTAATACTCTGGTTAATATTTCCGAAGTAGGGTTATTTCTTGTAATCTTATATAAGATTCGTTGAATATGTTTCATAAACCCTTCATTCAAATGAACAGAAAACACAAAACAACACTATATCATGATAACCCTTGGATTCATGACGTCAATTTGACATTGAAATTTACCAAAGAAATTAATAAACCATCAGGCTTCAGTGTCATTAATTTTGCTGGAGATATTTTCACCAAACATCACAAACCTGAATTGTGCATGCAAAAGAGAAGTTGCTGTTAGTCTTTCTTGACCCTGATAACTTATACTTTATTCATCATAAAACACCCTTCCTAGTCATTACGTCATCAGGTCATTTGGCCTTAAATTTCATAGTTTTCATCATTAACTAATTAAGTTTAGGCCACTTGGTTTTGTTATTTCTCATCATTAATGTTTGTTAATTGCGTAATCACTTATTTCTAGTTCTCTAGTCTCTGTTTCTTAACTAGTTTTTCAAAACGTGCTTATATCATGTGAAATAGAATTGTAGTATTTTATTCTATCGAATATAGCATTATTTACATCTCTATTACATCATCCTAATGTGAAGTTTCAGCATGAGACTCTAATTGAACTCGTTTCTGTAAGTATGTTCAAGCCTCTTTATAACTTTGATTTTGGAACGTTACATGGTTTGTAGACAGCAGATGATGAGAATTTAAAGAAATAAAGTAAATCTTCATCTCATCCTACTTAAATATTCATTCTTGCTCTTTCCATATTATCAAAGTAAACCCAGTGAATGAAATTTGTTGTTAGTTTGTGATTGTAGAAATTTTAAAAGATATTCTATGATCAGGTTATGTGAAGGTAGTCGTTCTTTTGGGAAATAGTCAATGAATAATTGTCTTTTCTCTGTATGATAAATAAGCCACATTGTTTCTCGCCTTCTGAAGTAAAGTTTGTAAGTAGAACACTTTGTGAGAATTTGATCTTAGCGGGTTGGTTTCTAATACATTTAAGTCTTCAGTTTTCCAAGTTTAGTCTCGGTAGTCAGAGCATCTAAGAATGGTAGTTTGTTAATTCATTTCTTCAACAATAAAGACTGTAGTGATTACACTGAAAGCACCGAATGACGTGTTTATGATGTTGTTAATAAAGATGTTATCTACAAAGTGGATTTATGTCATTAGTCTAGCAAAACTGGTAATGCTTAAGTTTTACTACTCTCTGCATTATTGGTGATGTAGTAAATTCGAGCCATGGTGATTCTTATAGTGACACCCCCCCCCCCACCAACTAAAATTTGTTTATTCATTTTGCTATTGAAGTATACTGTTTAGTGATCTTGGCATAAATTGAATAATATTTTTACACAACATCAGAATCATATTGACGTAAAGAATGTGAGTTAAGTGCTTAATAACTTGAAGGCATTATGAATTGTTCAGTAAAGACTACATATTGATTACACGATGAAAGTACATCTTTTTGCACAAAGTCTCTGAATGAAGAGACATTACAAGATGGAATTAGTAATTGAAATCCCATATCATACCCAGCAAGTAACATGAAATGAAAAACAACATTATAAGCCAAGATAACTCAACTATATGAATATATATCCTAAATGACTGAATAAAGTACATATTGAATACTGGAAACAGTAGATAACAATAAATTGAAGTGAAAACATGAACAATATAAAGATTAAGAATAGAGTGTAACACTTGGAATGAGTTTGATGACCAGGCCAGAGTATGTGGTCTTATAAATATGTAATGATTATTAATATTGGCTTTGTTTTAATGTGTAGTTGTGAAGTCTGTTGCTTGTAAGAGACGATGTCTAAAGGATAAAGGATGATTTCAACAGAATTCGAATATATCGCTCTAAATGCTGAATTAATGTTACACTCGATGGCGACTAAAATGTGTTAGCATGGTGTTTCTTATCGCTCTTATCTGTTTTTCCGTAAACCACGAAGGATGATGTTCCAATACATAACTACTATGTTGTACGCCCAGTATGACTGCCTCAACATTAGAAGTTTAACTGATCAATCAATCAATGCCTGTTACCCTATGTGAAGGCATAGACTACTGGCCAGTATTCTCCAACCAACTTCAAATTAAACTGATAAATACACAATTAAAGTGGAAAATCTATCATTATTTCGTGATAGCGCCATGGTTTGAATGTAGAACAAGTGGTGTCAGTCCGGTGATATTAAATGTTCATTGAAGTGCATTGTTGACCTCCTCAACAAAATTCCCTTGACTATATCACCTTTAAATTGCAGCTTCAGAAACATAGACTTTTTCAATGTAGTTGATGACCATTCCTTAATTACACATATGTTGTCTCTAGTAACATTAATGGATAGACATTTTCAATTAATAACTCATGCATAGTTTTAAGTTCCACTTCAACAGTGTCTTCAAAGAAAGTACTTTTAGGTCAGTGAACCAAATACTGGACTATATTTGAGTTATATTATCATGGAATAAAACTCGGAAAATGAGTGTATTGGCCTAATAAGGTTGGTTTTTTATAAGACTCCTCTTTTTATTGTTCTATCTAATTTACTCGTTATTAAAACGTCCAGGAATGAAATGACTTTATTGTTTTCTTCTCCCCTCATCCATGCAATCGATAGAAAATTCTACATTTTAATTGATTATGTCACAGATTGCTTTTTGTAGGGTACCATTGAAAACCAGGAAGTAATGGACAGCTGTTCTATTCTATTTTTTGATTTCCTCAGCAGCGTGAACCTGGAATTTCGCCCCAGGGGCTTCAGGTTGATGGCGAACGCCTAACCCTCTGCACTGCTGGGTCAGCAACTAATAGTAGAATTCCCACTTCCATCAGCTTGTAATATACTATGCGACAATCATTAATGCTTATTAATGACTAACTTCAGGATGTTCATGAAGTTTTTGTGAGAAGCCGTAACTGGTGGACTTCAGACTTGTTGGAAGTGAAACAGTTATCACTAATGAAAAATGGATTATCGTCACGTTATATATCACCAATTGGTGGAAGTGTAAATTTTACCATTGGATGCTAGCCATCGCAGTGGTGAGGAGGGTAAGGCATTCACTGTCAACCTAAGGCCCCTGATTCGGAATCTGGGGTGAACACCGCTGAGGAGTTCCAAACTAGAACGAAAAAGCTGTCCATTGCTTCTTGGTTTTCAATGGTACCCTACTAACATCAATCTGTGACATATTCAATCAATTAAAATACCATTCCTTACATAAACAACCATTCCAATGCATTAGAGATAGACATGCAAAGGGTGATTAACACTTAGTACAAACTGGAAAAAAGAGCCCAGTACAGAGTGGATTAAAGAATCCTGGTTAGCGTCCTATGCTTCATGAGGGGAAACAGACATTGATTTCTTACTCGAGACTGAAATGACATTTATGGTATAAACTCAACTGAATCTATAGCAAAACGAGAATTAGAAAATCATTGTTTAAAAATGATGAACTTTTGTAATTCTTTGATTTGATTTAAACTATAATAAGCTTCATTTCTCTCCATTGAGTGTGTTATATCATTTCTTGTAATCATTGTAATGTTACATGAGTTAATCTTTGTGACTTAATAAGTCTGTTTAGTAAATATGTGATTCAGAAAAAGATGTACCAACAGTAGGTCTCAACATGCACAAAAAGAACAGTAAGGCCCTTAGATACAAAATAACATACACCTACAATTAATAGATAAACTCTGGAAGATGTGGAAACATTTACATACCTAGGTAGTATCATCACTGATAAACAAGAAGGACTTGATACTGGCATGAAGAAGTGAATTTAAAAGGCAAGATCAGCCATTCTACAATTGTAGAACATCTGAAACTCAAAGAATAAACAACACTTGAGAAAAAACTGAAAAGAAGATCCGAGAATAGAGTTAGTAAGAGAATGCTGATGAAATGCTACTCGAAGGCTGCAACCAAACTTATATATTCATAAAGAAATAATGATTCGTTAATTGGTGCCTTGGTAAATTACTTAGGCTTACATGCCAATTCATGTTTTTTTCTATTCTTACTAATCACCTTCATTTGAGCATTATTAATTGTTATTCTACTAATCTATTCATTTTCCATTTATGATTACATAACTCTTAAATTCAGTAATTAATAACCAGACTATTTGTCTTCATGTGTATTTCAAAGATTTTCTACCAGACTTCTCATATCAGTATAAAGTATAAATATCTAGTTGTATTTAACCACTTGTTTATAATCCTTCTATAATGATTGATTTCTTTATAATTCTTCATGAATATAAAGTATGTACAGTGATGATTCAAATTATGATTGACTTTTATCAGATGTCTAGTGAAACAGGAGCTGAGGAGAAATTTGGAAATTCAGGTGATTCCCATGGTATTCTTTCTTCATTCACCTACTATTTTACTACTTATATGCATGTAAATATTAGTTTTTGTTAGTAAAACACATCAGTGAAAAAGATGAAGCAACCAAATACTTAGACAAGTATACAAATGTGTGAACGAATTTCAGGTAGAGGAATGAATAGCATTCTAGTGATACAAAATATCCATATCTTCATATGTTATATTACAAGTAAACAGTTAGTTTGTGGTTTGTGAAGAATTGCATTTAGTTCTAGTTGATTGAATACGTTACAGATTAGTGTTGATTGAGTACCACTGAAAATCAGGGCGTAGTAGATAGCTGTTTTGTTGGAGTATGGTACTCCTCAGCTGAACGCCCTCTTGATTCATCCAGGCATTTCAACCCACGATCTTCAGGTTAGTGAACGCTTAAAACTCTGCCTTACTGTGGTGGCAACAGTATTATCTCCCCCTTTAAAACTTTCATCAATCTGTAATATAGCGCGACCATCATCTATTGTCATTGATGATAATTGTCTCACTGCTGACAAGTTTGAACTCCACCAGTTACGATATTTTACTAAAGCATTAGAAACAACCGCGAGTTAGTTATCATCAGAGGCCGACGTAATAATCCTGAGGATTGAATGTTAGACAGCCTGAAACTCCTGGAAAGGAGTCTAGAATTCTTATTGCTCATGAGTCTCGTACTAGGACAAAACAACTATTCAGTGCTCCCTGGTTTTCACTGATACTCTACCAAACATTATTCTGTGAAAAATTCAATCAATTACTATTGCTAACATAATTATTATCACATGAAATCTGTTTATAAAATGTTATCACCGACCCAATTGAACTTCATAGTGAAACTCTAGAAGAAGTAGATACATTTACATACCTGGAGAGCATCATCGATGAACAAGGAGGATCCGATACAGATGTAAGGGGAAGGATCGCCAAAGCAAGGGCAACATTTCTACAGCCGAAAAATATATGGGACTCCAAACAACTATCTATCGACCTCAAAGTTAGACTTTTCAGTTCGAACGTCAAGACAGTTCTTCTGTATGGAACTAAAACATGGAGAACTACTGCAAACATCCTCAGGAGAGTATAGGTATTTATCAACAATTGTCTGCGCAGAATATTGAATGTCTGTTGGCCAGAAACCATCAGCAACAGCCTACTTTGGAAATGAACAAACAAATTTCCAGCTGAAGAGGAAATCAGAAAACGACGTTGGAAATGGAAAGGACATACATTGCGCAAATCATCAGACTGTATCAGGAGCCAAGCACTAATTTGGAATCCTGTTGGAAAAATGAAAGGAGGAAGGCCAAAGAACACACTGCGTCGAGAACTGGAAGCAGACATTAAAAGGATGAACAGTAACTGGAGACAGCTGGAAAGGATTGCTGAGGACAGAGTTAAATGGAGAATACTGGTGAGCGGCCTATGCTCCTCCGCGAGGGGTAACAGGCGTAAGTAAGTAACCAACATATTTTCTTTGAATTATACGAACCAATAAAAGTATATACTTGACTGATAATCGTTCTTTAACTTTGAGAGTTTAACACTAAAAACAACATTGTTATACAACAACAGTGATACTGGATGACATAACATCAATATACTACTGTGTAATTTAACCTCATTATAACCTCTTGTAGTTCTTGTAATTGGTATAGTGAACTACTTTTTCTTTTTTTGAAGTGTTCACATTTACATATTCACAAGTTTATCCCTTTATTGTTATTTACAATCAATATGAAATGTGCAAAGATCAATTAATAGTATGTCGTTTGTACTTCTAATTCATAAGGTAAAACTTTAGAAAGAAAGAAAGAAAGTTAAAATGAAACTTTCACTACAATTAATGATGCTTTGTATGATGTGTTAAGTAGTTAGAGGTAGATAGATAAGAGATTAGTGGTTGGAAACGCTTGTGTTTATCCATGTTTTGTTCGTTTAATTTGTATTGTGACTGACAAGTGGAATCCAGGACGCGCGTTTCGTCCTATTTGGGACTCATCGGCTGGATGTACCTGCATCCCAGTGTTGATGTTCACAGTGTTTTGTTCTTGTTAAGATTAGCGAAATAAATTGATGTTCATTCTGGAACTTGATTTTCCATCGAACATGGATCATCCAATTTTATAGTCTAAAATGTTCTCTTTGATGTATTCAAACTATGAATGAACCTCTACAGCATTTAGTTATTGACTAATCACTAAATAGTGTTGAATGAAGTCTATTGATAAAAGTAGACTGTTGTCTTAAGAGCTCAGAATGATAACATTTCAAAATTTAAAACTGTATAAAATTGGTTCCAATCCCATGAATACAAATAGGTGGCAACTGTCAGTTATCAAAAAACCCATATCAAACAGATTCAAGCCATCATACAGTGTCACATTATGAACAGGATGTTGAATCACTATGGAATAAATAATGTGGCTCAGTTATCGAATAACATAGAAACTGATCTTTATTTTCAATTTAATATTCAGGACATTAACTGAGAGATATTTACTGGAACCAACTACTGCACATACTTTCATTATGTTGCTATAATACTTAAAAGAGATGAAATTTCGCATGTTTCTTAATTTAATTTAGTCCTACATAGTTAAGGCATCAATCAATGCCTGTTACTTCATGTGAAGCATAGGCCAACGACCAGCCTTCTCCAAACAACTCTATCATGGGCTTTCCTTTACAGCTCTTCTCAAGTGCTCTTCATTCTTTCCATGCCTGTCTCCGATTCCCAAAGTAATTTGTTCTTGGGTCTTCCTTATTCCCTTTGGCCTTCAAGATTCCATGTTAGTGCTTGCCTTGTGACACAGTTTGATGATTTCCTTAATCTTTGTCCTATCCACCTTCAGCGTAATTTTTTATTTGTTCCTCGGTTGGAGGTTGATTTAGAGTATTTTCATCATTCCCTATTGTCGTGTGACTTTGACAGATATTGAAGGTTGATTAAACAGTGGGTGTAAAGAAACAGATGAAATAAATTTATGAATTATCATCTTCTGTTCATGTAGTTATTCTTGTATCCTACAAATCTGAAGTAAGAAGACTTCTGTCCAGTAACTATAGTCAGCTCAAATGTTTCAGAAGTTGACTTTATTACATTCCAATAGCCTTGCTTCACCTACCCGTTTGATTAACTAAACAACTATAGCTAACATACATTAGCTAATGTCTACATTAAATGTATTGGTTGTATATCACTAAAGTGAAATGAGTTTACTTAAAAATGTTACCTTGCCCTTATCAATATGTTATGACGAGAGATAGATGGGGGGTTATTGGGTTGGCCGAGTGCCAATTTCTAGTGCCTAGTTGGTAATTGTGCGCCTGCCCTGTGCCCACTTAGTCCCAAACCGAAATAAGAAGAATGCGAACCAATAGATCAGCCAGACAGAATCGAATCTTATTATATTTCAAGCATTCTTTTATATATACACAAATTCAGACCACACAACAAACCAATTAGAAAATTAACATGATTACAGAACGAGGGAAATAGTGGTAGTGAATAGGAACAACTTGTACACAACTAATTGACTGTAGTCCATAACAAGAGACAATATAATAACAGCAATTATGCTAAACGGGAGGATAGGGCAAGCGGAGCGTAACAATAATAGAAACAAAATGTTTACATTACAGACAGTTCGAATAAATGAAATAGCGTTCGCAAACACAGTTCTGAAAGTTTGTTACACTTCTTTGTGGTCCGACCTAACACAATAATCCAATAGCCTAATAAACTAAAGATAATCAACTACGTCGTTAGACATTGAGATCATGGTTTGACTCCAAACATTTTTCTGAGGGATCAATAGAATAAATCAAATTTTAACTGTTTTGTGTAGTTTCGAATGAATCTCTAGCTGACACTAATCTATGCAAAACAATAAGATAAATTTCTACAGATCATTTCATATGACTCTTATATTACTTAAGTAATAAAAGTAGTTAAGACTGCATGGTTATACATTACTGTTACACGTAGTAAGATTATGTAAATACAAGAATATAAAATTAGGTGTATGTAAACTTTGAATGATCATTGTTGAAAGATCAGTATACAGTGTAATAGTCCTCCTTGTATTATTCTATTGATGTCAACCATGAACTACGTAAATAGAGGACAGATAAAAGTTGAAGTATTTTCATCTTACTTGTCATCAAAAATGATATTCATGTATCTTAGAATGATCATCTAAGCACTGTTGTAAATGCTTCATGTCCAGAAGAAAACATCTAAATGCTTGAGAGTAAAGATGAACATAGAGAAAAAGAAAAAACTGTCATAATAGATACGTATTGTATCTTACTTATCAGCCTCTCTATCGTTCAATCGGATTATCGTATGTACTAGTGGGATTACTAAACTAAGTTTATGATTGATTGTTAATCAACTGAACCACACAAGTAAGCAATTAAATTGCAATTAGCCACCCATATTCTTAGCATTTTGATAAAATAGTACTAAACAAAGAGTGTTAATCGGTTATTATGATTATGGATGCTCACCTGCTAAGATAGTTGACAGACAGACAGATACAACGCAGAACTTCGTACGTACGTACATTAGTTCAGGTTGCCATACCACATCAGCACTGAGACGCAACTGTCAGTTCAAATCCAAGAGTGATAGCGATAGTAGAAGTATTAGCAGTAATGCAGAAAATTAGGGAGCGAAGATATGATTTGAAAAGTATAATTCAGTGAGATAAAATTTGAAAGGAAAATGATAGAGAACTCAGAAGGTTAGATTTTGAGAGAACACAAAGAGTGGATGCACCTGCGCCATTGCAAACGATTCTAAGTCATGTCGTTCAAGGTCTCTAACCATTGGTGACTTTCGTCTCGCGGACCCCAACCACGCAGCCTACATCTACCAACATGACTTAGTCTACTTGTCAGTGACTTCATCGATTTCTGCCATGTTTTGGTTTGGCCACCTCTAGGTTTCTTCCAACCTATTCCTACACCGCAAAACATAGCTCGTCGAGGCAGTCGGTAATTAGACATGCGTAACACATGTCCCAACCACCTCAACTGATGAAGTTTCGATACCTCATCTATTGATTTGCTAAGATAGTTGAGACATATATTAACAATACCCAACCACTACCAACCTTAAAGAGCGTTGTTATCAAGTTTAGAAATAAGCTGAAAACGACCAATATAAAGTGTGACACTAGTTCATAAACTTATTAATTAATAATGACAGTTATGCTAATAGGTGAAAACAACCCTACTTCTGTATGAGCAATTATCACGATTAGTGGGATAAGTATTTTCAATAAATTTAAATTTCCATTATTCCTTCACATATATACCTTCCCATTCCTTCCTCTGGAACTATGCTTATGATGTTTAATCTATCTCATTATCTCTGATACACATCATCCCTGTTTTTAACTTGAAACGATCAAGAGCAATAAAGTGTACAGAATAAAATGAATATGTTCTTTTTTGTCAGTTCTCATCAGTGACATATAATTTATGGATGTAAATTTGGTAAGTAGTAAATTTCTGCTTTCTATTCCCCTCCTCACCCAAACACAGGACCTTAATATTTCACCAAACCATAGAATTCCCCATAACAAAAGACTGGCATAAAACTATAAGGAATCGGTATTCAGTAATATAAAATTACAATTCAATAATAATTTTGTTTTGTTTTGTTTTAACTGACTCAGTAACAAATTAGATCGTCCAATAAACCTATTCAGACCAGGTAGCAGTATGAATCAAAATATAGAAAATATATCTCATTAATTGTTAATTTCTATCATCGCCACACTTCATCAGAAACATTTACTGATATTCTGGCGGGAATCTATCATCAATGAGCTTAAAGTAATCTAGAAAGTAAAGTTAAAAGTAGTCATCTGTAGATACTGATTCAATAGTATGCGGTTATCATTCTTATGCTAATACATGAATATTCAGTTTTCTATAAGATTGTTGATTTCCATCACCAAGGAGTCTTAAATTAGTAATGTAGAGGTTATTTAATGTTTGAAAGAAATTTTTCAACTGATACTGATCTGTGCTAAAACAAGACAAAATTATTTAATTTGTATTGTGACTGGCAAGTGGAATCCAGGACGCGCGTTTCGTCCTATTTGGGACTCATCGGCTGGATGTACCTGAATCCCAAAGACAAAATTATGTTTTTGGTTTATTAATACACCTACTTAACTACTGAAGAACTTTTCTGAAGTCCTTTTATTGTTTATTTGACGTCCTGGTAATACGTTCAATAGTAGTGATCCTTAGATATACGATCTTAATCTGGAACCTCCCCCCCCTTCTAAGGTTACTAATGACCGTAACCTCAAATTAAGGAGGGGGGTTGTGTATAAGGATAACAACCCCATCCTGTAAATAACAACCTTGTTTTAAAAAAAATACACTAACCATTTTATTGTTTATCAGTTTACTTTTAATTATCACTATGCTATTCGTTATATATGAAAAGATAAACAATGTTCCTTTCTTAGCTAGTGTAGTAGTGGGAAACATTTTCCTACTTTCTTTATGTGTATAAGTTAATTGTCCAAAAAACCGTTTTATTGTAAAAAGGTGTTTGTCCAATAATGATTGATTGTTTAATAGAACTGGAAACTATTCCCTGATAATAGACACTAATTTATGATACCATTTTACAGCAAGTAACCGACATAAATTTTACTGTTTACTTTGATTATTTCATTAGATTTATAAGTAATTGATGACAATCAGTAAACCGCCATCTTAACATCAGGTCTTCATCAGTAGACTGTATTCACAATCTGGCATGTGTATGTGATGATTCTGGTATTATTTGAACTAACTTTACTGAATGCTACTGTTAAAAGTTATATCATTAAACTAGTTTCGGTGTTACTGATCTCCTGGGATTGCAATCATCTAAGATAGTAATTTACTGTATTGAGTAATAACTTCTATTCACTGGTTCATGATTTTCTTGATATTGTAGACTAACTTGTATCTTTCATATGATTATTCATTTCTGTTAGACTATAAGTTTACTAGTTACCCAATTGACAATTAATTCATATAGAACTGATAGGTCTTAATTGATATCTGCAAGTGTTGTATTATCATTTAATAAATTTATCTAAGAATATTACATCTTACTGAAATTAGTTAACAGTAATCTAAATCAATTGTGTGGAAACAATTCTCTGGAACTTTTAAAGAACACACTGATGTGTACTAAAGTCATTACATTTTAGATGGTAAACATCTTTTTAATCGATGCTAAAGATGACAAAAGTCAGATGAATTATTAGAGTTTTCAGGGAAACTAATAGAATTAAAGGGAATCTAACAAGAACACTACATTCTTGGATTCGATTTTGTTTTCGGTTACTAGGGGTGTTGCACTGAAGAGTTCTTTATTAAAATACAACAGAATTTCATTAAGTTCTAGTTTCAACGGTCTACTGAAAATAACATTCTAATCTCCATTTTTACATTCTCACTACTGTTGACTACTTTGATTTAGTCCTATATGATTTCCATTCACTGTAACCAACGGAATAAACAGAGTAATGTGTGATTACGCGAAAATACAGAACGTCATAAGTAATACATATACATGGCGTTTATTCATCTCTTTTCTCGTCGTTTGCGTTATTCGAATCAAGTGGGTTCTCGATTTACTTCTGTGCCTTGGTTTCTTGTTTCCTATGTATAGTGAACATGCCTTATATCCTATCACCCTTAGATTCACCTTGTTGGATGTTCACTAGTTGCAACTCACACGAAGCTTCGTTATATACGTACTTAGAGATAGCCTTATAAGTAGCATTCACCATAATACCTGATCTACAGTCAGGTGGTAACAAACCTAGAGATGTCGAACTGAATACTGCAAAGAGATATTTTCGTTCATGTAACCATCACTTATCTAAAGATATCTTGGTCACTGCTTAGTATATTATTAGCTAATAGAGTGATATATCATTAGATTTATTTTAGTGAACTTTGATTTCCTTGAATTTAAGCTGATATATTGTAGCTTGAAAATGATAAATCTTCATATAGTACTTTCTTAATTATTGAATTTTCAACATACAATCTAGGATAAGTGTACATAACTCCATGTTAACATATCATATCCATAAAAGACTGATGAACAGCAGGTAGAAAGGATGTGAATAACTTAGCATTAAGACTAAAGTAAGTGGTGTTAATATGCGAAAGTATATATGTGAAACAATACGATGCCAAATCCAGAGGAAGTTATGATAACCAATATCTCTAACCAGTAGTTCCAATTATTTTAAAGATCCCAGATACTTAGTGTACATTTATTAAATTGGTTTACTCTAGTAGTCAGTGATATTATCACTTGATGCCACAATGTAGTATTGTATACTCCTAGCTTTCTTTCAATAGATTGGCATCAAAATCTAGATTATGATGTAGTGGATACATGAAGTAAGCGTAGTACTCATCGAAAACACATACGTATTCGTAACCTTAATATAGATTGATTAATGAATAAGTATTTGTAGTGAATCTCAGAATATAAATTTAACTATGTTTAACTTCTATTCTCTTCTTCTTTTTTTGTATCTACTGTTATTTCCTTTTAGAGAACTACTAAGAAAAGATGAGAAATAAAGGTAAACATTTCAATACAAATGAATCAGATAGATATGAACTGGATGTTACAAACAATCTACTTGTACCTATGAATGATATGGATCCATTATCATCACCAATAACAACAACAACAACAACCACTAACAATACATTGAATGAAACAATTAATGTAGGAATAAACAATGATAACAGGAAATGTAGATCAATTCTAAGTTCAATATTGAATTGTAAATTGTTTCATATGGTTATTATTATATTATGCGCATTGGATGGATTACTTGTTATATGCATGCTTTTATTGGAAATAGAATCATTGAAGTTACAGGTAAGTTATAGAATAATTTAATTTTATTACTTTTAAGTGATTAAATTACGTCACAGATTGATGTTGGTAGGGTATTATTGGAATCTAAAGAGCACTGGACAGCTGTTTTGTCCTAGCATGGGACTTACTAGAATTGCACACAATCGATTTCGGCACAGAGACTTCAAGTTACAAACACCTAACACTCTCAACCACCGGACTAATAACTAGTGGTAGAATTTCTACTTCCATCAATTTGTGATATATAGCGCGATGTTCTGAGTTTTGGAAGTGAAACAGATACCACTAATGATCATGGATGATCGTCTAGCTATATCACAAATTGATAAAGGTGAAAATTTTACCACTGAATGTCGGCCTAGTGGTTAAAACTGTTAGGTGTTAGCCAGTCTGAAGTCCTCAGGGTGGAATCTAGAGTGCGCATTCCTGAAAGTCCCATACTTCGACGAAACTGCTCTCCAGTGCTCCCTGCTTTTTACTAGTACCCTACCAACATTTTTCTGTGACTTATTCAACTAGCTACAAATACCGATTTCCACAAACCGTCTCTATTTAATTTTAATACGTTGTATTTAATTAGACAATAGTACAGGTGTAGGATCTCAGGTATTATGTTGTTCGCAGATAATCGGTTAGAAATTCAAGGATAAGCTGTTAATATTAAATATGAACAGCCTGCAAGATAGAAAATAGAATAAAACAACTACGAACAGAATTCCAGCAAAATCATTCATAATCACTGGCATACGAAATATTACTTGATGCTCAAATGGATTGTGAAAGTGTTACGTAGATATGAGCTTGATATATTCATTAAAAGGCTATAACAACCAGCCATTTTAACCAGTTAGTATAGATTTTAGTAATTCATATGTTAAAAGCTAACCATAAAAAACTATAGATGAGATCGTAACAAAATATCTTAATTGACGAGTCAAATACTGTGATGGTTGCTATTCATATTGCTGTCTATATGTAATACATAATGGGACGATGCTCGAAAGTGTCAACAGTAAACAGCATACAATGAGTAAATTGTAATCCCAGTACATAGGAGATATGATGACCGTTTAAAAAAAACAATCCTACAACTAACTTAGATCAAAGAACACAAACGATGTACAAATGAATGATTGAAAGCAATCTATGTATATATACTAAGTATGGCGTTCTATGTTCTCACCGCAATTATTCTGTTTCCACGACACCATCACACACCACCTTTCAATAAAATCCAATCAAAATCATTTCAAACATTTCAAATACAAACAACTGATTAATGTAAATATTATCAAGTTAAAATATAATAACTAAACATAAATCATGAATTAATTGAGTTCATCTTATCCTCTAACATTTATTATTCTTACTTTATTCAGTTTGAACTTAAGCAAAATTTATTATTATAAATGAATTAGACTAAGTAGTTCATTGAATGAACAAACCACTGAGTTGATTAACTATAGTAACATTAATAATAATAATAATAATAATAATAATAATAATAATAATAGTAATAATAATAGTAATAATAATAATACATTGTATAATAAATAGAGTTTATATTAACATAATCATAATTATTATTAATTTCTCTTTAAACTTTTTTTTTTGCTTTTAATTATTTCTCTTTCGTTTTTCTTTTTCTTTTAAAACAAAATCGAAAATATTTTCACTTCGCTTTTTTTTTTTATTTAATTTAACAATGAAAAGTTGATAAAAGAAAAAAAAGGGAGAAAAATAATAATAAAGTTAATTAATTAGTTGTTCGGTCAAATTACATTTTTCTTTATTTTTTTTTTATTGTTATGTTATGCTTTAATTTCTGTTCGCCTATTCTTTCTTGTATAATCTACTTGAGTTACTATTCGGTTGAAATTAACTTTTGTGTGTGTGTGTGTGTGTGTAAGTAGGTAGGTAGGTAGGTAGGTAGGGAGGTTAGTAGATAGAGGAATTGTGTGCTGAAATTGAGGTCAGTTTCTAAATAAATCTGATGCATATGAATTAAATATTTACTTAGGAGTATTTTATTTTTCAAGTGAAAAACAAAATTTTGCAGGTTATTCAGTTAATTAATTTCATGTTAGAAAGTTGAAATTGAAATTAGAAATAAAAGAGGTAAAGAGAAATGATGAGGATTTAGTGATGATGTTGCTGTTGGTGTTGATGATGATCATCATCATGATACTGTTGCTAATGATGATGGTGATGACTTGGAAGATGATGATGTTATTGTTACTGAAAATGATAGTGACAAGGATTTGAATGGTGACTATTATATTGATGACAATGACAAGAAAGCAAACCAACAGTTATATCCCAATAAAATTTGTTACAATAGTTTAATAAAGTAATCACTTAACAATTTTTAACAGTTAACAATATAGATTCTTACATAGGAAGTACTATATGTAATGTAGTGTGAACACAGAATTTGTTTTATAGACTATAAAAGTACTAACCATAATTATCTTCAAAGCTTTTACTCCAAAACAATTCAATTCAAAAGGATGTAAGTATGGATAAACACGAGGATTGTTGAATATTAAAATGTTGATTGAATAATCTATTTAATGTTTCACATTTGAAGATCAACCCACCATAACCCCGCTTCTCACTATAGCTAATATTAAGGCATTTTCTGAGTAACATAGAACCTTAAATCAAATGATTCTCAGATGAAAAGTATTCTACATGACAATAATGTAAAAGATATCAATATGGTTCTGAATGATCATTGAGTGAGGTGTTTGAAACGTACAGTGTGAACGTTCATACACCTCATGATGAAGAGAGACTAGGGATAGCAAAACGAAACGGGTCATCAATCGATAAAATCGTGAACTTAATGAGGTAATTAATTCTCTCTGCTTATAATAGGTAACATGAAGTTTAAAGCAACTTAGGCGTAAAGCAGTTACCCAACGATAGCAATGCGTGACGTTGCTCAGTATATCACGGATTAACTGAAATAAATTATGTCAACAATTTAGTATTCTAAACGTTAATCGTCCGTCGCGAAACCCCTACGTCGTGGGCACGATTACTTGATATGTTCTAATAAGAAAACATAGGAATTTAGGTCAGTTCATTATGTGGTGGATACTATTCATAAGGTAGTTCATAAGTAGTAGGTCGGACATTACAGAAGAAACTGCCCTAGACAACGACTACAAATACCCTTTGAACGTTATACACCACCTTCTTTCTTTGGAATATCATTTCGGGTTGTTGGGTGGGTAATAGACAAAAAGAACAGGATGGTATGTACTAAGTACGAGTACTTCAGCATACATCAGAACAGTGAGATGGCTAAGACACAAACGGCGATCTTACCATAGGAAAACAAAGAAAACATCGATAAAGCGGTGGAAGAATACAGAAGCCTGTTCACTGAAGATGGAGATGCATGAAATTTCCATTAACAGTCATAGGAAGACGACGTTTCACATGTGCCGGACACCATTTCATCTAGAAAAAGAAGTTAATTGTCAAATTGGAGAAATGTTATAGGATGGGATAATTGAAGAGGCCGATAATCGTTATAATTCATCTGTGCTGTTGGCGAAGAAATCCAACAAAAATTATAGATTTTGTGTTGATTCCAGAAAACTAAACAGTATAACAGAGTTGTGATCATGTACAATGCCAACTATTGCAAAAACCCTAGATCGCTTACAACAAACAAAGTTGTTTACTGTACTGCACTTCGGGTCAGGGTATTTGCAACTACTGATAAAGGCGAGTGACAGGTTCAAGACAGCCTTCACTGTAGATCAGAAGCAGTACCAGTTTAGAAGAATGCCATTTGGGTTGGCACGGGTACCTTTCACATTTATGAGACTAATGAACTTATTGCTACAAAATCTTGAGAACGTGGAGGTCGCGGAGACGATTTAGTGGTTTAGAGTAAAACAGAAACAGATCACATAGGGCATCTAGAAGCAGTTCTCAGTCGAATCGAGAAGTTTGGGTTACGCATTAATAAGTAGTCGCGGATAGCCAAAAGTCACACTGTTGGGATATAAAGTAGGAGATGGTGAAATGAGGCCGCTACCCGAGAAAAATTTGACTATTCAAAGCATAACGGTGACCACTTCAAAAAAAGCTTAAGCAGTTTACGGGAAGAGCAGCATTCTAGAGCCGCTTTATAAGGAACTTTAACGAGATCGCTGCAACACTACACAAACTATTAAGCAATCAAAAATTTATATCGACAGAAGAGGAGCAGAAAACCTTTGATCAGATAAAGCGGCTATTAGACGCAAAGGAGATAACATTGAGATTACCTGTCCTAAGAAAATTGTTCACAGTGATCAAATACGCCAGTGATTTAGGCATAGGTACAGTACTTCGGAAGGACGATTTGGTAGTGGATTATGCTAACCGTGTTTTAACGCCGACAGAACAGAAGTACTCGACCATTGAAAAAAGTGTTTAGTTATCGTTTGGGCTATAGATAACCTAAAACCGTATCTACTGGGCCAGCTAATTCACATTGAGATTGACCACAAGCTGCTACAATCGTTAAATATGGCAAGTGATCCCTGAGAGAAATTGCCAAGATAAACACTACGCCTGCAAGAATACGATTTCATGATTGGCCACATACCAGAAAGGCGAAATGTATTAGCTGACTACCTCACACGAACATGTGAGGACGCTGGCTTACAGAAAGTAACTTTTGAAATTAACAAAGTGGAAACAGACCCTAGAAGACTAGTTCGTTGCCAGAAGTATGATCCAACGCTTAAGACAGTGTGTCTAGCGCTAACTGTAAGAGTTGATTACCAATCAATGCACGTTAACAGAGAGGTAAAAAATTTTAAGCCAAAAAGACAGATTAAGATTGAATGTAGCTGAAGTGCTAACATGGAAGGACAATGATGGAAGCTGGGTATCTGTAATTCCAGAGCCATCACAACAAGGATTAATCAATTAATGCCACCAACACACGCGTCGCGAGAACCACCGACCCCCTGAGACGGAGTGCGTACTGGCCAGGGATGCAAGAAGACATTATGAGATATGTTCTCGCCCGCCCACAACGCCAGTTAATGAAAGGTGATAAGTGCATACACACTTTGTTATGAACCATCCCCGTAACAACAGTAGGCGATCTGTGGTGAGTGGATGTAATAGGCCCGTTTTCTCAGACTTCGAGCGGTAACCAATACGTGTTGGTGATGACCGAACATGCCACGCGTTAGGTAGAGGCCATACCGATTCCTGATCAGCGAGGAAGGATGGTGACTGAAACAGTGATGCTGCACATCGTGGCCGACCACGGCGTCATGAGAATGTTAGTGACCGATCAAGGTCCATGTTTTGAGAAAGTGGAGTTCACATCTCGCCTTTGGAAGTTAGGTATCAAAAGGGTCAGAACAACACCATATCATCTGTAGACCAATGGACTAATAGAGCATGATAATTACACGCTAAAAGAATGGTTGGCAGCAAGAGGGGGGATCTGGGAGACTGAGTTACCGATGATATTGTTAATCTCGAGTCAAGGAACAACAAAGTAGTCGTTATTTCAGTTGATGAATGTAGGAGACCACGACTGCCAGCTAATAACATGACCTGACCTCAAGCACAAAAGTGAAATGAGAGGCAGTGGAAGAAACAGCGGAAACAACCAATGAGAAACATACAACGGAAACAGAAAATGAATGTTAAATGATCAGAACAAAGAATCGGCTTAACTGTTTTTCAGTGGGAGATCTGATGAAGTGTAGAGAACGGAAGAGCATATGCGGTGGCAGACTAGGCTCGAAGAAAGTACTCCTCAAATGGGAGGGCCCGTACATAGTTGTCGCAAGGCGTTGTTCGGTATTCACCATCAAAAAAGACAACAAAGAGAAGCGTGTAAACATAAGTCAATTGCAAAGATGGATTTGTTGAAATCATGGGGTAAATACGCAGAATCAACCAACGACCACAAAACCAATGAGATCAACGTACATACAAGCACAACATTTAAATAGACGGGATGAGAGTGATGGATACTATTCGTAAGATTATCCATAAGTAGTAGGTAGCGGAACGTCTTGTGAAATTGGAACCAATCAATAAACAGAATATGAGGTGAGTTACGAGGTGACGAGGAGCAAAGCTTGGTTGGAACACATAGAAGAAATGAAGACAACCTGGGGAGGCAAGACTACAACCGACACGGATCAGAGAACGCAATGTGTAAATCGATGACAAAAGGAAATGTATATAGTATTTTATGACCTTTTCTGTTTTCACCAGATAAGTAATTGTTTGTCAGAATAGTCTGTTTGCGATGATCTTGATCACTTTGTAGCGTAATCAACTTTTAAGTTGTATTATCTGTATACCTTCTGGATTCCCTTTCCTACACCACGATGCTCGGTTTCTATCCATATGTTCAGTCAAATCCTAACAAGTTTACACATAAATTGATTAACTTTCAAATAACAATTTATTCTTAGTTGGTTAAATTCTATACAGATTTATGTTGATAGGCTTTTACTAAAAATTAGTTTCATATACAGTGACTATCATCGATTCCCCCTGACAATTAAACCCATCATCATTGTAGTGACCATTATCCAATGATAGAATCTTCATTTCCATCAATTTGTGATATAACAATGAGCATCCATTGTCATTGATAGTATCTGTCTTAATCCCAATATATCTGAACTCTATTAGTCATAATTTCAAATTAGAACTTTAAGAAATTTCATACACTTTGTTCCCTTTATTATTGTCATGAGAGCAAGAACAAATAGTTGTGCAGAATAAGATGACGATTCATTTTATTTCGTTAGTTTCTCATCAGCCACTGCATATAACCTAGAATGATACTCTTTTACAAAATTAATATTTCAAACAAAGTTTTAACATACACATGAGAACGGATGGAGTTAGTTGAAATCAAGATTACATAAACATGTGAACATGGCTTGAAATGTTAGAGAAAATGCTGTGAATATATATACGATCCAAGCGAAGGCACCAGAAAGCAAAACAGAGATCAAAGGTCAAATGATTACACAATAAGAGGTGGTTGGAAATATTTGAGAATAAAGTGAATAAAACTCAGTTATTGAATATTAAATGACCTAATTAAACACGAAAGTTGAACTTAGCCTTCTAAAAAACGATGGTGTAACCGAAAGAAGGAATTGTTAAATCTGATCAAAAGAGAAAACGTATTAAAAGAAACTTAGCGAGAGAATAATAACAATGAAAACAATAACGTAAAAGTTAAGTTACCAGGGTAAAAAAAGGCTTATAAGAGTTTCTTTTTGAACACATAAGTTTGGTTTCAATAGTTTAATGGGAATCGCTTCGGCATATTTTAGAAGATTCGAAGTTTTTTGTCTATCAAACACTTTGAATGATTCATTAATATCAATCTGGTGTCCTGTGTCAATCAGATGCTTAGGCGATTGCGCTGTTAAATGTCTTTGTTTCTGTGAGTTGTAGATTTTTTGGGACATGTTCATTAAATCGTAGGTAGGCCCTTCTTTCTGTTCGGCCAATGTAACTGCTACTGCAGGTACACGTAATTTATATAGACAGTTGGCGGTAACATGAGAAGGATACCTGTCGATTTTCGATTGTTTCAGTGAACATGTTGTTATGTATGATAGAAACAGTTTTGCAGCATAATAAGTTCTATTTAAAGCTGAGCTAAGTCTTTTTCTGAATGTTTCAGCAATATCATCACCTCTAAAATAGAGTTGAATGAAAATAGACTTCTTGTGGACTGTAGTTTTATTTGGTTTATTAGGGTTTTGTTCAATGTATTTGTCAATGAAATTTTCCGGATAGCCATTCATTTTAAGATACTGTTTAATGTTAATGAGTTCTGAATGTATCATATCTGAAGTACGAATCTTTTTGCCTCTAAGAAACAATGTTTTCACTAATGTTGTTTTGTGGTGATTACATCATCGTTTTTTAGATGGTTAAGTTCAACTTTCGTGTTTAATTAGGTCATTTAATATTTAATAACTGAGTTTTATTCACTTTATTCTCAAATATTTCCAACCACCTCTTATTGTGTAATCATTTGACCTCTGATCTCTATTTTGCCTTCTGGTACCATTTCTTGGATCGTATATACATTTACAGCATCTTCTCCAACAGTTTAAGCCATGTTCACATGTTTATGTTATCTCGATTTCAACTAACTCCATTCATTCTCATGAGTATGTTAAAACTTGTTTGAAATATTAATTTTGTCAAAGAGTATCATTCTAGGTTGTATGCAGTGGCTGATGAGAAACTAACAAAATAAAATGAATCGTCATCTTATTCTGAACAAACAATTTTTTTTTGCTCTCATGAGAACTTTAAGAACATGCTAAAGTTAATCACTAGTTTAATCGATTACGTAATTTTTATTAAATTTAATATAAAATTTACCTTCTTTTAATTTTTTTCTCTCTTTTATTTTTCTTTTCCCTAAAATTATCTATTTGTTTTTCTTTTTTGGAATGTTTCAATCCATAGCCAAGTCTACTACGATATCGTCTTAATTTAACTTCATTTATATTTGAATGTATAAGTTATGCAATTATTTCATTATTTCTATTGAAATACCAATTAAATTATGGACATTTGGTTTAATATTTTATCGTAAACAATGGATTGAATTATTAGATGCATTTGTATGCATAATTAGTTTTGCTGTAGATACTTATAATATACATCGTCATGTAAGTCATACAAAATTCAATGAATCTAATAATGATTATTATTATTATCATTTGAATACAACTGTGGATTATTACAATGAATTATCTAATTCACATGTAAATAATTCAGTTCAAACAACTATTGCTGATGCAGCTGGATTATTAGTATTATTTCGTCTTTGGCGTGTTATACGTATTGTTAATGGTAAGTGAATGGATATATATATTTGTTTAATTATAATTGAATAGTATAAAGTTTCAATGAGTATATTGTGTATGTATGGATTGGTTCAAGTGGATATACTTCTAAAGTATAGTAAGATTAACATCATATTACTTACTTCCTTACGCCTGTTACCCTTCTCGGAGGAGCATAGGCCACTCACCAGTATTCTACATTCAACTCTGTCCTCAGCAATCTTTTCCAGCTGTCGCCAGTTACTGTTCATCCTTTTAATGTCTGCTTCCAGCTCTCGATGCAGGGTGTTTTTTGACCTTCCTCCTTTCATTTTTCCAACAGGATTCCAAGTTAGTGCTTGTCGCGTGATACAGTCTGATGATTTCCGCAGTGTATGTCCTATCCATTTCCAACGTCGTTTCCTGATTTCCTCTTCAGCTGGAAGCTGACTTGTTCTTTTCCAAAGTAGGCTGTTGCTGATGGTTTCCGGCCAACAGACATTCAATATTCTACGTAGACAGTTGTTGATAAATACCTGTACTCTCCTAAGGATGTTTGCAGTAGTTCTCCACGTTTCAGCTCCATAGAGAAGAACTGACTTGACGTTCGAATTGAAGAGTCTGACTTTGGGGTTGGTAGACAGTTGTTTGGAGTCCCATATATTTTTCGGCTGTAGGAATGCTGCCCTTGCTTTGCCGATCCTTTCCCTCTAACATCTGCATCGGATCCTCCTTGTTCATCGATGATGCTTCCCAGGTATGTAAAGTTATCGACTTCTTCCAGAGTTTCACCATCAAGTTCAATTGGGTCAGTGCTCTCTGTGTTGAATTTAAGGATCTTGCTCTTTCCCTTATGTATGTTCAGGCCTATTGATGCTGAGGTTGCTGCTACGTTGGTTGTCTCTACTTGCATTTGCTAGTGTGTATGGGATAGAAGTGCTAGATCATCCCTGAAGTCCAGGTCATCGAGTTGCATCCTACTTGTCCATTGAATCCCGTGCTTCCCCCAGATGTAGAGGTTTTCATGATCCAATCAACCACTAGAAGGAAGAGGAAAGGCGAGAGCAAACAGCCTTGTCTGACACCAGTTCTTACAGGGAATGCATCTGTCAGCCGGCTTCCATGCACGATTTTGCACTGTTGTCCGTCGTAAGAAGTCAACATCATATTAGTAGAAGTAGAAATTGCTTTGATGATAATAATAATAATAAAAACAAAGAAGAATGAACATATGGAATATGGTTCACGAGGCGTGGAAAGAAAGTTATGAAATAATTTTAAGTACATGATTTATGGAAGGACAATGAGTAAATACATCTGTGATATTGTGACCGATTCTGAGCCATGCTACCTTACGTTTTCAAAGACTGATTACAGTATTAACGTGGACTCAAACCAGCAGTCAATGACTTCATGGACTGATACCATGTTTTGGATTGGTCTAACTTTCGTCCACCCTGGTCCCATATCAGCCAACATCGTGTGTCGAGGTAGACGGTGGTTGGGTATACACAGCACATGTCCCAACTACTTCAGTCGATGAAGATTCGCTACCTCGTTGATTTATTTAACACTTTCTTCTAAGACCGGTCGTCTAACCTTGTTATTACTTACTCGGTGACTCCAGGTGATTCAAACGATGTTTCGAAGAAATCGATGGTCAAGAACAAATAACCTTCGAGTTTCGTCTACCCTTAACGGCTATGTCTTACATCCAAACAGTTAGACAGAGCGAACTGTTGCGCAGTACACTCTTCCCTTTGTTGAGAGATGAACATTTCGCCTACGCCATAGGTGACATAAGTTGGTAAAATCCAAGCGAGCTTTTTGAATTCGTACTGAGATTTCATCAGAGACCAACCCATTAGGGCTAATCAGACTTCGAAGATAAGTAAAGCAGTTGAAGTGCTCGACTACTTCACCCCCTATCTTTAGCTCAGGTGTTGACGAAGATAAGTACTGGAGCAATAGCTTGCATTCATAGGGGGAGAAACGCATTCCGAACATGGTTGCATTAGTGTTTATTGCTGTAAAAAGGTTCTGCATCTTATCAGCGTCTTCGCCAAACAGGACTATGTCATCAGCATATTCTAGGTCAATAAGTGGATCTCCTGGTTGAAGATAATTTCCTGAAAAGTCAGACGATTAGAGTACAATTTCCAACAGTAAATCGACTATAAAATCAAACAAAGATGGATATAATGGGCAGCCTTGACGGATAGCAGAGTATATTGTAGTAGCTCAAGTCTAACTAGTAAGTATTTTGTATTCCTAGAAGTGTACAATCATGTGCATAAGAAAGCCTGGATGGAAGAAAAGTAGAAAATAAAGGTATAACAATCAGCCAGTAAACAAGTCAAGTGCACTTACACCTTAAAACTAGGGATAGAAAAAGATTTGAAGCCCTTTACACAACTCTTCCTGATGAAAAAGCATCGTTCACCTACTTGATACTTCATTTGGGCTAGGAATGTTACCGTATTTACCGAAGTTATTTGTCATCTAAGGATTCAACATTCAGATGTTAGCTTCCCGGCATACTGGTGTCTTCTAGTTTAATAAGGAACAGTTCGTGTCTATCCAGAGGGTACTTTGTATTGCGAGGAGTTAGAAGTCGTGTTAGTAAGCAAACCTGGAAGGAAGAAAATTAGAAGATAAACATGCAGGACAGCTCTCGGATATCCGTTTCAAACGTGCAAGCTTCATGCAGCCGGTATGATTTCCCTTACAGGGACACATACTAAGTCAACCCAAAGTGTCGTTTTACCCATCACACTTCTTCAGATGAGGTTCTTTTTGGAAAAGTCAAAGTTCAATCGAGAAAAATGTTTACTTCAAAAATCTTGAGAGTCAGTTTCTAAGGATTTCCACTACTGTTTCTCCTGTGATGTCGATGTTCATGAATATTGCTTTCTTCAACACAGTGGTGGTTCTTTCAGTGTGATTCTTTTAATGTAGGTTCATGTCAATGGATCTAAGGAGGAGATTGAAACCATGCTGATTTCGTGCATTTCATCAATTAGTGTATTTCCTGTGCATATACATTTGACCTTCAAGAAAAAAGAATGAATTAAATTCCTCAATTCTGCTTAATGAAACCGAAATTTGAAGGTTAGTACACTGTCACTTTCATGTCGTTTTTTATAAATTGATCTTTCCAAGAATTCGTCCTGTTTTCGTTTCAACAGAACATCAAGACAATTGAATCTAGAATTTTCCTCCGATTCTTTCAAGAACCTGACTGAATGATGGCAACTGTTAAATCAAGGCAGAATCTCGTCAAGATCAACGTCTTAACCGCAGGTAATTGAGGTGTCATCCATATGCGTTCTCTAGAAACAAAGTCTGTCCATTATTAATCAAAGAACCGCACGTTACAGACTAGCCATAGAAGTGCCCCCTTGAAAAGGACGAAGATTTGATTCCCTTGCCTGTACAATTCATCATTTAATCTAAATTACACGTTGAATGTAGACTGTAATAGTAGTTCCTCCAGAAAATCCTTGAGTATACCAACGTTGATGTTGTTTTCTTTAATATAAACTTACAAACCGTTCCTGTTAGAGAAACGTTGTGAAAATAATATCAACGTCCAGTGAAATCATCCTCTTTCTGGATAAATTTAGGTTGTCTATTGAGTCCACAAAATCAAAGGAATTAATAGTCCTGTACCTACTGATCTGGTTAACAGAATACAGTGGACAACATGGATGCAACTAGACGACTTGCTCTTTGCAGATGACCTAGCTCTTCTATCAGACACACTAACAAATGCAAGTGAAGACGAATGGTGTGGCAGTAGCCTATACAGCCAGCAGTAAGCCTCAACATGCATAAAGGAAAGAGCAAGATTATTAGATACAAAACAACGACCATCAACCCAATTATACTTAATTTGACGAAGAAGCTCTGGAAGATGTGGAAGCATTTACATATCTGGGCAGAGTCATCGATAAACAAGAAGGATCTGATGCGGATGTGAAGGCACGAATTGGCAACGCAAGGTCAGCATTTATACAACTGGCGAACACCTTGAACCCAAACCAGCTATTAGCCAACCTCAAAGTCAGAATTTTCAATACAATCATCAAGACAATTCGAACTTGTATAAATAATTACGAAAAGCATCATTCAGAAAATACAAGCATTTTTAAACAGCATTCTAAACAAGATTTTCTCATTGGAACTCGAACTCAGTTCGCTTCGTGCGAAACTCCACCCCATTCACCACTAAACTACTAAGTCCAGAGAGCCACACTTGTGCAACGGGTATATGTAATTAGGATGAATTTGTATCTTGTCATGGACCAGTTTTAGTCCAGACAGACAGATACAACCCAGAACTTCGTACGTACGTACATCAGTTCAGGTTGCCATACCACATCAGCACAGAGACGCAACTGTCAGTTCAAATCTAAGAGTGATAGCGATAGTAGAAGTATTAGCAGTAATGCAGAAAATTAGGTAGCGAAGATATGATTCGAAAAGTATAATTCAGTGAGATAAATTTGAAATAAGAAAGATAGAAAACTCAGAAGGTTAGATTTTGAGAGAACACAAAGAGTGGAGAGAGTTTCAGTCCATGACGAATCAACAGGAAAATACAAATTCATCCTAATATCTAACTAAGTTTATAATGTGAATAAAAAAGTAAATCTGTAGTACTGCAACTAATTTTTGAGCAGATGAATTATGGCTAAGATTAGGATCCATGGAGGAAGTTTCCTACTATTTGTAACACATTAGCTAGATGCGTCTGTACCCAAATATCTATATTCACACTAAATAATCAGTTAACTACAAGAATTTCTCGAGGTTGCGATGAGTATTCATAAGTGGTGTGGTTCAGACATGTCGGCAGTAAGACACTTACCGTCAATAACAACTGATGATCATCGTAATATATCCTAAATTAATGAGAGTAGGAATCCCCACATTAGGCGTCAGTGTTTTTTCTAAAAAACTTAAAAATTGTTGATTCGATTTCCTGGCAGAATCAAGAGTAAGCACTGCTAAAGAAGAGTTCTATAATTGAACAAAACAGCTGCCGAGTGTTCTCAATTGAATTTCATTATTTTATTTACCAAAACAAAAAGAAAAACAAAAAAAATTTTCAATTTTGAGTTTATTCTGTATACGGTTAATGCAAAATAATTGTAACTTAACTTATCCTCAATGATATAAGGTCATGATTGATGATGTTTTCAGTATACAACATAGAACTAAACAATATGCATAAAAGTAGTATACAATAGTAGTAAATGCAATTATACATTAAAATAATGTTCATTAGATTGGGTCATTGTTTTAATAGGAGTATATATGAATCTATAGTAGTATAATAGTATTTTAATAGATTGACATCTCTATTAGTGATATGAGTGTAGTTATACAAGTGTTACTATACCAAAACTTATAATGGAATATTTTGCGGAATATAAAAGTTTAATGGCTAGGAGTATTCAATTAAATAGTAGAA
This sequence comes from Schistosoma japonicum, assembly GCA_025215515.1. Lineage (NCBI taxonomy): Eukaryota > Metazoa > Platyhelminthes > Trematoda > Strigeidida > Schistosomatidae > Schistosoma > Schistosoma japonicum. The sequence continues at coordinate 2,671,035 of CM046063.1, read as the reverse complement.
CCTAGTTTAGAAGAGAAAGTATACAGTTCATGTTAGGTGGTTTCTTGGAAACTGATAGTTGATAAGTCATATGCAACTAGTTAAATACTAGTCCCATTCGAACATCATTTAAAACCAAGAAGAAACATGATAGCCGAATTGTAGTTTTATGAGATCCTTCAACTGTGTATACCCAGGATTCTACTCCTTTAAGTTTCTCTTTAAAAGTATAATCATTAGGACCACTGGGCTGATTGGTGTTCAGTGATAGGTCTCTCACTTTAATCAATTAAAGGTAAAGAGAGATGATCAGTCAATCCTATTAATCATTATTGTCTCACTACTGACATTTTTGGATTCCACCAGTGCAGTTGCGTCACGATTTAATTAAAGTGGGAATTCTACAAACTCTGCCTGAAGCCCCCCTAAGGTTGCTTTCGGACCCAAGCCCGGTTTGAGGGTGGGGCATGGGGTTAGCAACTCCATCCCGTAAAACAACAACCTTGCTAAAATGATGCTAACCAGTAAAAACCTTTATAAATATTTTAACTATGCCCTTGGAGTTGAAAGGTCTTCATTTCTAAGAGTTATAAAGCCTCATCGTGAAAGACTAGTTTTGTCGGGAGACACGAGACCGATGCCTCTTCTGACAACCAGAGTAACAATTAATATAGGTGAATAGAATGTTCCCATGATGTGGGAGACAGGGAGAAGCATCCAAATACCTGAAGAAATGAAAAGATACAACCTGAAGATACTTTGAATAAGTGAAACCGATTGGTTACAAGCTGAACAGCAAATATTATCCTCAGGTGAAATGCTTTAATACTCCGGTGACGAAGAATAAAATGCCTCACACATACAAGGAGTAGCACTGATGTTGTCCCAAGAAGCATGGAAGGCCTTCATAGGATGGGAACCTCATGGACCTAGGATCATCAAAGCATCCTTCAAGACGAAGAAGGAAGGGATTACAATGAGTGTCATCCGGTGTTATGCACTCACCAACGACGGCCATGAAGAAGACAAAGACCAGTTCTATGTGGGGCTACAATCAACCATCGATAAATGCTAAACCAAGGACATGACCGTTCTGATAGGAGACTTCAATGCCAAGGTTGGAATGGACAACACCGAATATGAAGACATTGTGGGACGACATGGACTGGGAGAAAGAAACGAAAACGGTGAGTGGTTTTCAAACCTGTCCTTTTAACAAAATGATTATAAGTGGCACCATATTCTCCCACAAACACATACACAAAGCTACATGGGTTTCACCCGACCACCTTACCGAGAACCAAATCGACCACATCTGCATCGATGAGAAGTTCAGAAGGACCATGTTAGATGCAAAAACAACGATAGGAGCTGACATAGCTTCAGACCACTATGTGATAGTGACCAAGATGAAACTGATGTTGAAGGAGCACTGGACAACTGGAGCAGCAGTATTACGAAAGTTTAACACAGCCCTTCAACATAACTATCAACAATAGATTCCAAGCATTTCATGATTTACTAAAAAAAGGTGGAACTAATATGAAGGACAACTGGAAAGAGATTAAAGACATAGTAACTTCAACATACCAGGAGGTTTTGGATCGCAAGGAACTACATCGTAAAGAATGGATTTCTGTTCGTACTCTTGACTAGATCTAAGAAAGGAGGAGCAAAAAGTTAGCGATTAATAACAGCCGGATAAGAACAGACGAAGTCAAGGCGTAAGCCAAATACACCGAAGTCAACAAGTAAGTGAAAAGGACAATCAAGTCGGATAAATGGAAATATGTGGAGGACCTAGCAATGACGGTGGAAAAAGCTGTAAGGGAAGGAAGCATGAGCTGCCTATACGATACAACGAAGGAGCTAGCTGGGAAATTCAGTAAGTCAGAACAGCCAGTTAAGAAGAAGGATGGCGAACCAATCACTGAAGTGAATGAACAACAAAACAGGTGGATAGAACACTTCCAAGAACTCTTGAATATATCTGCCCCACTGAATCCACCAGTCATCAAAGTAGCAGCCACTTATCTCCCCATAAACACCGACCTACCAACAGTCGAAGAAATCAAACTAACCTTCCGACATATCAAGAGTGCCAAGTCAGCAGGGCCAGACAACATACCGTCGGGGCGAGGGACTGAAGACAGATATAGAAGCAACTGCAAAGATACTCCATATTCTCTTCAAAAGGATTTGAGAGGAAGAACAATTGCCAGCAGACTAGAAAGAAGAGTACCTCATCAAGATACCGGAAAAAGGTGATCTTAGCGACTGCGAGAACTATTGAGTCATCACTCTTCCTTCAATACCAGAAGAAGTTTTCAACAGAATGTTATTGAACTGAATGAAAGATTCAGTCGACGCCCAACATCAAGATCAACAGGCCGTAAAGACCGATTATGTTTCGACCAAATCGCTACTCAACGGTTCATTGTTGGGCAATCAATCGAATGGAATTCACCACTTTACATCAACTCCCTTGACTACGAAAAAGCATTCGACAACATAGATAGGAGAGTATTATAGAGCCTTCTACGACATTATGGCATACCCGAGAAGATAGTCAACATCATACGAAATTCTTACGACGGCCGAATTGTAAAGTTGTGCATAGAGGTCGGCTCACAGAATTATTCGAAGTGAAGACTGTTGTCAGATAAGGCTGCTTACTCTCAACCTTCCTCTTTCTGCTGGTGGTTGATGGGATCATGAAGACCGTAACATCTCAAGGCAATCTCGAAATACAGTGGACAACATGAATGCAACTAAACGACTTGGATTATGCAGATGATCTAGATCTTCTATCCCACACACAGCAACAAATGCAGTTAAGGACGGACAGTGTTGCAGTAGCCTCTGCAGCTAATAGTAGGCCTCAACATATACAAAGTGAAAAGCATGATTCTCTGATACAAAATATCAAACACTAACCCAATTTCACTTGACGGAGAAATTCTGGAAGATGTAGAAACCTTTATATACTTGAGTGGCAGCATCATCGATAAACAAGGAGGCTCTGATCTGTGGCAGATATGAAGACGCGGATTAGAAAGGCGGGCAGGGGTAGCATTACTACAACTGAATAACATCTGAGACTCAAACCGACTGTCAGTCAACATTAAAGTTAACATTTTCCATGCAAATGTGAATACAGTCAGTTCCCGACCGTAGCTGCTACCTTGTCGTGGTGGTCGGGCTTGCCTATCGTGATGACCCAACCGAGCTATACTGGCTGGAACATATGTTCCTGTAGGTTCTACCATGCTAGGTAGGTCGATTGGAGAACGATGAGACTAAAAGCAGCTACTCAAGGTCTGAGGGCGAAGTCGTACTGCTGACTGCAGAGGGGTGTGACAGCAGTAAGGTGTTTCCCTCGGACAACCAGCATCTGCAGCGATGCTGCCTTCTCACAAGGAAGGAGGGGTTAGAAAAGGTCGGCCCTAAAAATGTCACACCTCACCCTACCTCACGGATTTCCGTCTCCGGCGGTAAGGGTGCCCACTAAGGGCTTTTAAGTGCGGAGCTAATACTCAGAAAACTTTTCATAAAAAGGCCGTGCGTGACAGGCCTCAAGCAGTTGTCCCTTGGGCTCTGCGGTCACGCTCTCAGGTCTCTAAGACCGACACTAATCTGCCTTCTTTTTCAGGTTCCTCAAGAAATACCCTTCCACGGTGTGGGCAGCCGGGAAGTGACAACTGCCCTCATACCCGCAAAAGCACGAGAGTCCAAATTAGTCAAAATCAAATCCTTTCTACACCCCATAATATCTCTCTTATCTCTCCGACTAACTCTACTCACATTCCTTCATCTCACTGCACCGCTAATGCAAACGATGCGAGCTCACTAAAAATCATTCCTGGTCTCTTGAAACCCCGTTCTAGACTATATGTTGGAGCTTTTAATGTACGGACATTAAGTCAAATAGGGCAACAGGCTTCCTTAGCTAAGACTTTAGAATCTCACTCAATCGATGTATGCTGCGTCTCGGAAACGCGCATACAGGATCCTAGTAAAATCATTAACCTGATCTCGCCGTATCAAAACAAAGAAGCAGCTCGATTTACTCTTCGTGTATCCGGTAGCCCGGATGCTGCTTCCCGGGGTCTCGCTGGTGTAGGTATAGCATTGAGTCGTAGGGCAGAACTAGCTCTCCTAGACTGGATCCCTGTAGATAGTCGCTTGTGCGCTATCCGACTGAACGGGACAGTTAGGACTCGGAAAGATAGGGACACTCGTCGTTGCCTCTTTGTCGTATCTGCCTATGCCCCCACTGACTGCAGTTCAGACGAGGTGAAAGATGAGTTTTACAGCAAGCTTGCGGACCTCCTCCGAAAAGCTAGGCGCTCTGATATAGTTATAATGGCTGGTGACCTTAATGCTCAAGTAGGTAAACTAAGTGAAAATGAGAGACACTTGGGTGGTTGTTATGGTGTCACGGCTCAAAGAACAGATAATGGCGATCGTCTGTTGCAACTATGCTCAGATAACCGCCTGTTTCTAGCGAATACTAACTTTAGGCATAAGGAAAATCATCTTCTGACCTGGCGACCCCCAAAATCGTCTCAACGTTGGACCCAACTAGATCACATCGCCATCAGCCACCGATGGAGGGGTTCGATAGAGGACTGTCGCTCGTTCTGGGGCACATGTTTAGATTCAGACCATGCTTTAGTGCGAGCGCGTATTTGTTTGAGGCTTACTGGACGTAGGAAAGACATAGCAATGAAGCCTCCTAGGGATTTACTTAATGATAATAAGGCTAAGAATATATTTCAGGAACAACTAGAAAAGCAGTTAGGCGACCGTGTAAGCGATTGCCATCCGGAAGCAGGTTGGAATGATATCAAAAATGCTGTGGAAACAGCAATGATATCTGCTAGTAAGGTAAATCATAAGGCTAGGATGAAGCCGTGGATTTCAGTAGCATCCACCGAACTGATGGATGCTCGTAAACTCATCCCACCTGGCTCTGAATATAATAAAGAGCGAAGTGAGCTGAAGCGCAGGCTGATAAAAAGCCTACGCAACGACCGTGAACAGTGGTGGGTGGCGAAAGCAAAAACGATGGAAAAGGCAGCGGCGATAGGCAACAGTAGGCAACTTTTTCGACTTATTAAGGAAACTGGTATTAGGGATCCGAATGTGAGTGAGACTATCTCGGAAAGGGATGGGATTACAATTCATTCTCAGTCCAGGAGATTGGACCGATGGGCGGAACATTTTAGGGATCAGTTTAACTGGCCTTCAGCCACACTTCGGTTGCCCACGATGCCCAGTCATCCTGAATGGCAAATCGACTTAACTCCTCCTAGTCTTTATGAAATTGAGAAGGCTATAGGAAATCTGAAGCAAGGTATAGCAGCAGGTCCTGATAGGCTTACCCCTGAAATTTTTAAGGATGGTGGTCCAGTTTTAGCAGCTAGATTGACTGAAATCTTAGGTAAAATCTGGGAACTGGGCGTAATACCATCTGACTGGTCTCAATCCCTGATTGTCCCAATTTATAAGAAAGGACAAAAGTCTTCTTGTGACAATCACAGGGGAATCAGTCTGACTAATATAGTTTCTAAATTATTAGCATCGATTATACTTAGACGCTTAACTAGAGCTCGTGAAGAGCAGACTAGAGAAAACCAGGCTGGATTCAGACCTGGACGTGGCTGTATAGACCACATCTTCACACTGCGACAGGTCCTGGAACACAGACACACATTTAGGCGTCCTACAATAGTTGTCTTCCTGGACCTAAAGGCGGCATTCGACTCTGTTGATCGTGAGGTTCTGTGGCAGTGTCTGTCATTGAAAGGTGTACCAAAGAAGTACATTAACCTTATACGAGCTCTCTACTCTAAAACTACAGGTCGAGTGAGAGCATATGGCGAACTGTCATCGGAATTCCTCACTTCAAGTGGTGTCCGTCAAGGATGTCCACTTTCCCCATTCTTGTTTAATTTTGTCATAGACATGCTCCTAGATATAACCATGTCTTCGTCTGACTTTTCAGGAGTTGACTTACTACCAGGAGCCTCTCTTACTGACTTAGAGTATGCTGATGACATAGTCCTATTCGGTGAAGACGCTGACAAAATGCAGAGTCTTCTGACTACCTTGAGCAACAATGCAAGCATATTCGGGATGCGATTTTCCCCCTCGAAATGCAAAATGTTGCTTCAGGATTGGGTTGCATCGGCACCTGAACTAGTGATAGGGAGTGAAGTAGTCGAGCATGTAGACCGCTTCACGTATCTGGGGAGTCTCATCAGTGCTGATGGCCTGGTGACTGACGAAATCTCAGCACGGATACAGAAAGCTCGATTGGCTTTTGCCAAGTAGCGTCACTTATGGCGCAGGCGAGATATCCGCTTGCTAACCAAAGGACGAGTGTACTGTGCAGCAGTTCGCTCTGTCCTACTATACGGTAGCGAAACATGGCCGTTAAGAGTAGAGGACATTCGTAGGTTACTGGTCTTCGATCATAGGTGTCTCCGAAGCATTGCTCGTGTATCATGGGACAACCGAGTGAGCAATGCTGTCGTTAGGAAACGGGTTCTAGGAAAGGAGGGCAAATCAATAGATGAGGTATTGAAACTTCATCAGTTGAGGTGGTTGGGACATGTGTTACGCATGTCTAACTACCGACTGCCTCGACGTGCTATGTTTTGCGGTGTAGGAATAGGTTGGAAGAAAACTAGGGGCGGCCAAACCAAAACATGGCAGAAATCGATGAAGTCACTGACAAGTGGACTGAGTCATGTTGGTAGATGTAGGCTGCGTGGTTGGGGTCCGCGAGACGAAAGTCACCAATGGTTAGAGACCTTGAACGACATGGCTCAGAATCGTTCGCAATGGCGCAGGTGCATCCACTCTTTGTGTTCTCTCAAAATCTAACCTTCCGAATTCTCTATCTTTCTCCTTTCAAGTTTATCTCACTGAATTATACTTTTCGAATCATATCTTCGCTCCCTAATTTTCTGCATTACTGCTAATACTTCTATTATCGTTATCACTCTTGGATTTGAACTGACAGTTGCGTCTCTGTGCTGATGTGGTATGGCGACCTGAACTGATGTACGTACGTACGAAGTTCTGCGTTGTATCTGTCTGTCTGTCTGTCTGCTGCATGGAGCTGAAACTTAGAGAACTACAAAAAGTATCATCCATAAAAATACAAGTATTTATAAACAACTGTCTGCGTAAGATACTTCGGATTCGTTGGCCGGATACCATCAACAACAACCTCCTATGGCAGAGAACAAATCAACTTCTAGCCGAGAAAGAAATTAGGAAAAGAGGCTGGAGGTTGATAAAACACACATTGAGGAAATCATAAAACTGTGTCACAAGACATGGACTAACTTGAAATCCTGTAGGTCAAAGGGAATGAGGAAGACCCAAGAACACATTGCGTCGGGAATCGGAGACAGGCATGGAAATAATGAAGAACATTTGGGAAGAACTGAAAAGGAAAGTCCAGGATGAAGTTGGTTTGAGAAGGCCGGTTGTCGGCCTGTGCTCCACATGGGGTAACAGGCATTGATTGATTGGGAATTCTACAATTGGACGTCGACCCAATCGTGTTGATAGTTAGGTGTTTGTCGTTAGACCTCAGAGTCCTGAGTTCATTCTTGTGGCAGTATCGAGGATGCATATTACTAATAAAACGACAAATGATTTTACGTTAGTTGTTCTAAATTATTTGTTGTCTTCCAAACATACATATTGTAGAACCAATGGGCATGCGTTTAAAAACTAAACAAGTGCTCCGCTTCACCCTACCCCACCACCATCATCTCCCAAGTCTAAAAGCTAATAGACGGAAGATGAGTATTTTCACAAATGTTATATATGTGCAAACATATACCACTTTATATCACTTTTTTTTGGTTAAATAAAAGGACTAAGTGGTGTTTCGTTGGTAGATACAGAAATACCGACCAAGTCGTTTGACTGATATCGAACCGAGCCAATCATGGTCAAGGAAGCGATATGTTTATTTTGCAATAACTGTAGAAATCGTATGAAAAGTATGCAGTGTTCATGAAACTTATGAGTAGTAAGAAAAATCATGGCTTTATTATCGTAAAATGTAAATGATGGCGTTTAACACGATGTGATCATAGTGAGAAAGTAATCGAATCAAATTCAATAATATTCACAACGCTTAATTACAGACAATAATATTAACTAACCAGTAACTAACTTTAATAAGCAATTACTGGAGCTCTTTTTAGAAGTTGTGATTAGTGGAGTTTGAACATATTGAATATTAGGTAGTTACCCACGGATAGTAATGAATGTGGCCGAGTAGTTAGAAATATTGACTATTGGTTGCTGGCTCAGTGGTCTAACGAATGTGGCTTTGCCATGAAACCTGCATGTACTGGGTGTGATTACTTGGTTGGATCACGGACACGCCCATCTAAAGAGTCCCATACTAGGGTGAAACGGCTGTCGTGTCAGCTCCTGGTTTTTAATGGTTGGTTATAAAGGTAGAAAATATGCGCAAGGAGCAGGCTTTTGAATATCTTTAAAGCAATTATTGTGCATCATGGAATATCACCAGAAAGTGCTCAAATCAGATATATTGTACTAAACAAAGATGGTAAATCGGATGACAAGGTCACGAATCCTCCCCGACTGAGGTAGCTAGGCTATGAATTGTATATACAGGCATTGTCGGATGCAGAATTCGGTTGGTTTGCACCGGTTACTGTTTTTAGTGATCAATGTAAATGTATGCCTTATGGAGGGCTAGTTCCAATGTAAGTACATTATTAGTAATGTCCGAGACTGTAATCTTATAGATACGACTAGCTAATAAATACCAATTAACACGAAGCATATGTTCAGAATTTCCCACTAACTACCGCTGACCAAGTAACACCGGTATATTTAGTCAAAACTAATCTATCTTCAAGTACACATTGGTAAATTATTTTTGAAATTGAAAAATGCCACTTACTTTGGAGAAATTTATTAAGATTTATACAGACGATTCACAGTTTGCTACATACTCTTAAACTTTCTAACTGGGACTCACCATCCAACTGTTGACATTTTCACAGAGACATGTTCAAACGCCTAACGCATTATCTACTTTACCCAGACAGCCACCCACCATGTTCAATAGGTATTAAGTTGTTAGTAAACGTCTCCATATCGAGACGTTCAGTTCAAAATGCGTATATAGCAATAACGACTTATCAGCCGCAATGGTAATTATCAGCTAAGTGAAACTGTAAACACGTACCAGTATGATTGTATGCATGTCATTGAAAATCTCCCTAATCATCTCACTACTGATTAACTTCTGGAGGTAACTCCAGGAGTCCTAGTAAGAAGACGTGACCAGTGGGGTTCGGGCGTATAGGGTATGAGGAAGTTATCCACCTATGACAATGGGTAAGGTCTAGCAAATCTAACATGAATCGACTGAAGCATAAATATCACTTGTTGAAATCCGGTACAGTGGTCTGACAGTTAAGCGTTCGACTCGTTGATAAGGTTGTGAATGTACACTACTGAGTAGCCCCATACTAGCATTAAACAGCTATCCAGTACTTCCTAGTTTTCAATGATTGTCGAAATCAGAGCGATTGGTAATGTCAAATAAATGCTTTATTTTCAATATGCTTCTTTTTCAGCCATAATAATATCTGTTACTGCTAGTCAAGAAGGAGTTATGAAATCATTAAAAGAAGCTCAAATTGTTTCATTTAAACGCATTGATGAACTAGAACAATTACTTCAAGAAAACAATATACCTATACCTCCATTAACACCTAAAAGTCAATCAATACTACTTACAAAGAAACTTCAAAAAACATAATTAACTGCATTTAATCTCAAACATACTTTACAATGAAATACTATTAATATTACGGATATATCAAGAAATAAAAAGCATTAACACCATTATTTTTATTGATAACTTTTCAAAGATTTTACATTCTATTTATACTACTTATTTATTATATAAGTAGGTAGTTAAACAATTTATGTGATGTCAAACTAATTTAAGTTATTTAATGTTTTTATTATTTGATCAATTGAATATCTTTAATTATTATTATCATTTCATTCTATGTAGCCATTTATAGTTCATTTATTTAGTTTCCTCATATAATGTTTTCCTCGTAATCAACTCACTTTTTTTTTCAGATATATTTGCTTCATTCGTAGATTGTAATGTAGATCAACACTATAAAAGTACTTTTGTTAGCATCACTAGTTCAACTTTATTATTATTAATTCTTGAATTGATTATGTAGACATTCATTGATCAATATGAAGCATTTTTTAGAATAGATTTATTTCAGAAAACAAAAAAAGAGACTTATGAATTTTGAAAGCATTTATTTACATTAGAATATCGTGGTAGTTGGTACACATTAATAGAATCATTGATTGATCACTGAGTAGTGAACCATAGTGTTAGTCGAATTTTATGAGCCGGGCATCAATGTAGTCTCTAGTCTAAGTGACGTGCTATCAAGTACGTTTTTAATATATACGTTTGCAGCTATACCTGACACATGAATGACGACAACTTCAAAAATTAGGCTTTCTGAAAACTGGCATAAACTACATAGTATCAAGTCATAGTAAGTGAGGTGTTTGGTCACTTAGACTAGTGACTAAACTAGAATTCGATCGATAGGATTCGGTAAGCATTGTAAAAAGCAATAAAAAGATCATATTGGTCATTACTCAGTAATTAATGTTAATATGTCGATTTCAGAGGATGTTAGTCTTTGACTAAATAACTCAATACACTGTGAAGATGGTTGATTGAGATTCAAGTCTTGCATTGGGCGTCAGTTTCTTTAAGAGTACAAGTAGACTATAATTCAGAATAACTTTACGACCACTAAAAAACCAAAGTATAAAAATAATAGCTATCCCAGTTGATCAACATTTCCAAATAAATGTAATTTACGAAACTGTCAACTGTTAGTCACAGTCATGTTGGTAGGTCTTAACTACTTGGTTGAGGTCTGTGCAACAATCGTAACCAGTGATTAGAGACATTACATGATATAGCTTACAATCGGACATAGTATCACTAGTTCATTTACTCGTTATCTTCTCCAACATCTTAAGTTTTATTGTTCTTTATTGAATACATATGTTACACTTCTTCATAAGTTACAAATCTTCTTTACCATCTCAAATTGATTTAAATCACACGTGCCAAAATCTATATTGTTTATGATATTAATACCTTACTATATAAGTTATTTCAATGTCATATAATCCCGTCACGTTTAACTAATCATTAACAATATAAACAATACACCTGACTTTAAAGCAATAATAATAACAATAATAATTCATAAACGTAATAAAAGACGAAATAGCTAGACACATTATCATTATTCACTGAAAGCTTCTCTTTATTAGTCTTATTAGTAACCTTATATAAAATGCATTCATACAAATTTATCACTTAAGAACAGGCACACAATGTTAAATACTAAAGAAGTGACAACCAAAAAGAGAAACAGAATATTTTATTGCTATGAACGTATATCTTTGTGTATATTGGAATACATACCAATAATGCTTATTAAGTTACCTAATTCAAGGAATGTGTTTATTTGTGAGCAGATCTGAATGCGTTCATATCAGCTATGACAATTGATAACAATAATACTAAACAATCAAAGCGAAGTTAAGTGAAGGTAGAAAGGCAAAAACGAAGCAACATGAGATTATGTATAAGAACAAGAAAAGAACAAAAAACTCAATTGTATAATTTCTGAAATAGAAAACATTAAATCAACTATAAATCAGAATGTGATAACGACAAATAGGATGAAAGAAAACAAGTCACTACAAGTGGAAGAGTAAAACACCTTATTAAGCTTCATTTATAGTACTTCTGACCATATCAATTTGTTCTTGAACACTACCAGACTTCTCATTCCATTCATTTGCTTCTTCTAGAAATTAAAACGAGAAAGAAAAAACAAAATTAAAGAAGGACATAGTGATTATGTGTACCGACTGTAACTGCTACTTTGACATAGTGGTTGGGCTTGACTGTTCTGGACAGAGCGACCAGGTTACAACAAATGTTCTTCTAAGTCCTACCATATCAAGCAGACCAGTTAAACGGCGGTAAGATGAAAAACAGCAAACTAAAGGTCTGAGGGTTAAGTCGAACTACTGGTCATAGATAGGTATGATGTGTGAGGTGTTTCCTTAATGCAATCACTAATTCAGTGATACTTCCTTCTTACGGTATGGAGGGACAACACTAGAAAAGGCACACTCTAAAATGCATACCTCACGGATTCGCGTTTTCGATGACAAGACTAACATATTCAAACACTCTACTGACAAAAGTGTATGCATGATCAAAATTCAAGTCGTTGTTCACTGAGCTTTATGATAACGCTTTAAACGTCATCAAAATCACCCCAAACCTAGTTTCTTCCCCAAGCACATTAAGAACTCATCCATGGTCAGGGTAACCGGAAATTGGCAATAGCCCAGCTGAAAATCTAGGTAGCCGAAACACTATGATGATAAAAATAAATAATGAATATCGAGACAGCATTACCAATACAAATCCACACCTCCATTTTTCAAAACGTAAGTAGGCTAGAACCACTAAAGTTCATACAAGATCATTTTAATAGTGATTAAAAAATTGCTTACACTCAAATAGCTCCCCACCTCATTTTATTATTGTCTACACCTACAAAATATTTGACTGGTCTAGATAGGATATCAGAAGTCGAATCTTAAGCGATTCTATAGACATATTTACCAGTAACATATCAATACCAACTTCATAACATAATCTGATGTATTAGAAAGATGAACAGTGTGGTATGATAACATACAGACTTTAGCTAAACAACCATTAAAATCTGGGATTTGGTCTGACAATTTCATCTTTATCCGATAATTGGAGCACGGTAACTTGAACTGACGTACAGCGCATATAAAGTCCTACGTTTTGACTGACTGGCTGACTTGTGGATAACCTCAGCCATAGAAACAAAAAGAGGTTTATGATTAGTTCAAGAATGAATGTAAGTAATGAATCAATAATAGGAAAAGTCACTAGTACTTATGTAATTAAAAACATAAGTTTGAATTGAGATAGACTAACCTTCTAGAATCGCTAATTCACTAGCTAGACTTTCAGATTCTTGCTCTGCATGAACAGCCCGTTGAGCAGCCTACAAAAGATTTGGAGAGTTAAGATCTGCATTTTAAAATGTCCGAGACTTAATTATTATATAAACCAAATACAAACATTTACAACTCACTGATTAGAGATATGTAAGTAGCAGTGAGTGTCACAACCGTCGCTGCTACCTTGATGTGGTAGTCGGGTTTGCTTACTGTAATGTCCCAATCGACCTATAGTGGCTGGAACAATCGTTCCTTAAGGTCCTACCATATCAGACAGATCGGTTGAAGAGCGATAAAACTAAAAGCAGTAAACCTTAAGTCCGAGGGCGAAGTTACACTGCCGATTATACAGAAGCGTGACAGTAATAAGGTGCTTCCCTCAGAAAACCAGCTAAACACCGATGCCGCCTTCTCACAAGGAAAGGTAGGGTTAGAAATGGTCGACCCCAAAAAATACACTCCTCATTTTACTCCATGGATTTTCACCCCCCCCCCAGCAGAAAGACCTTAGAAAGCATGGAGTTGACACAACAAAAACCTCTTTCTAAACGGCCGTGTATAACTGATCTTAAGCAGTTGTAGCTTGAGACCTATGGTCGCGCTGCCAAGTTATTAAGATCAACCCTGACCCAACTTACTTTTCAAATACGTCCAGAAGAACCTTTTCACGGTGCGAAGAACCGGGAATAATTAACTGCCCCCCATACATCTAAGAGCGCTAGAGATAATTCTGTCTACAATTGAATCTTTGCTCCTAACATTTCCTCAATTTTCACTCACAAACGCATCTTTTTCCCACTTCTCTTACACGTGCCACTAGTTATTCAATTCTACAAAGCGCTATTATAGATTTCCTAAAGACACTCTAGAACTCCAGATTGAAGCTATAAATGTGAGAACCCTTTGTCAAGTCGGACAGTAGGCCTCATCAGCTAAAACTCTTAGATCCAACGCCACTGAAGTATGCTGTAATCGAATCATGAATACAGGATCCCAACAGCTTTAACCGACTTGTGTCACATGTGGCGTAGGCGAGATATCCGTCTCCCAACGAAAGGTCGAGTGTACTGTGCAGTAGTCCACTCTATGTTAACTTATAGGTGTGCAACATAGGCCATAAAAATAGACGATATGCACAGGTCTTTGACCATAGAAATCCTTGTTGTATCGTCCATCCATCATGGAATGACGAATAAGTAATATTGAAATTAGACACAAAGTACTAGGAAAATAGCAAATTAGTAAAGGAAGTTGCGAACTTTCATCGGCCCAGATGATTGACACATATGTTGCATATCCCCAACCACTGCCCATCTTGCCAAGCTCGATGTACGCTGGGATAGAAGTAAGATGGAAAAAGGTCAATGGCAACCAAGCCAAAACACGGCATCAGTCAATGAAATCACTAATTGTTGTCCTGAATCATTTTGGTGAATGTGGACTACCTGACTGAGGTCCAAGTGATAATCGCAATCAACAGCTGGAGAAGCTACGTGACATGGCTCAGAATCGGTCATGGTGGCGCAAGTATATTCACTCTTTATTTTTATCTAGATTTCAAGCTCTATCGTTCTTCCATACACACCTTTACTTTATTCTTCTTTATTATATTATATAATTGTGTCAGTCTTCCAAGTTTGACTTCGTTGTGCCAATGTAATATGGTAACTTGGGTTTAAGGGAATATGTACCAGGCTCTACGTTGTTAACAACTGAATGACTGAGTACAACATGTTTATTGATACTAATCAATTAATTATTTATATTTAAACATATGCAACACATGTGTCAACCATCTAAGCCGATGAAAGATTACAACTTCTTCGACTAATTTGCTGTGTTTTCCTAGTACTTTTTGTGTCTAATTTCAATATTACTTATTCGTCATTCCATGATGGATGAACGATACAACAAAGATTTCTATGGTCAAAGACCTGCGCATATCGTCTATTTTTATGGCCTATGTTGCACACCTATAAGTTAAATAAAGTGGATTACTGCACAGTACACTCAACCTTTCGCTCAGAAACGAATATCTCTTTACATTACAAGTGACGCAAGCTGACAAAAGCCAAGCAAGCTATATGAATCCTTGCTGAGATTTCGTCAGATACTGACTCACTAAAAGTGACAAGACATCCGAGAAGTCAACACGGTCAATTACTTCACACCCCACGACTAATCTAGGCGATGAGACAGACTAGGCCTGGAGCAACACTTCGCGTTTGCATAAAGAGAAACGCACCTTGAATATACTTACTTATATTAATATACAGATAATGTTCACTATTCTTCATAATGATAGAATTGTTTACTCTTCATCAATTAACGTGGGTCATTTACTAAGTATAAATTTACGTATGTGGCAGTGAGTCACACTTTATTTGATGGATAATTCGATAATGCGGTTGTACAAATAGAAGTAGTGGGAAACTAAATGTAAGACTACAACCAAGTGGTTGAAAGCCGATTAAGTTAACTAGCATGCCACCGCCCTCGTTAAAACAATAGCGATGAAACCTAGAAGTAGCTTGAGGATATGTTAATTAGATGAGCCTTACACCTAAGAAGTATAGCTACACCAAGTGAAATTCGGATTTTGGACCTATTATGTTACAAACGTGGAAGTGCCAAACATTAAATTACTATCACAAACCAACTGCAAGATCCAAGAGATTAATATTTTAATGTATAGAGATGGAATGGAGATTGAAGCAACTGTATTTACACCAATTGGTGGAAAATTTGAAACCGCTGCATTCACTCTGCATTAGAAAGCTAAGTAGTACTACTAGCCCTTACATAAAATGTTTGGCTCAAAGCTAAATATACACGTTCTTCACACAAATCGACTAATAACACGATAAAAATTAACTAGACTTATTAATAAAAATAAAAAAGTCAAGTCCAAGGTTAAATACAATGAATAAAGAACTGTTAACTTAGTATTAATTAAATCATACATTTATAAAAACATCGATAGTTGCGCCCGGTAAGTGACAAATGATTTGGACCAGAGACTGAATTTTTCCAAATAATAATCCATAACTTACATACACAAAATCTATATAAATCCGCTAAAACAATTTCATTTCACACGTACTTAGTGTTGTTCATAGGAAAACATAAACGACCTTATGGGTGCACATTTGTAATATAACCTGCCTGGGTGGTATGGCTAAGAATTCGTCACAGATGAGCAGGTGTATTTATTCTTTTTATTCTTTCGCGAGCTTAAATTTTTTTAATACCACTTTCTTTCTACGAATTTATCTTTTCCCCGCGTATCATATTTTATGAGACCATACTTACTTACTACCACTGACGAAACTACTACTCCATCACGAAATGCGGTAACTTGGACCGATGCACATGTGTCAGGCCTACGTTGTAAATTAATATATACAACACAACTTTCGCAAGACTAGTCAAAAAATGGTAGATTTAGTAAGATATTTTACATTTAAATAAACTGGAGGATAATGATCTCCGTAGATTTTTTCCATAACAAGAAATACGTAAAAGTTCATTTTGAGTTTTCTAACAGTACAAATGTGAAGACTGTCTCAATGCATGTTAATAAAAAAAATGTCTAGCGTAATCAGTTGGAGACAATGAAATCAAAGCGATGGAGGTGAAAGCAGTAACAAATAAGTGAACAGTGGCTTAGATTGACTAAAGAGCCGCTACTAAGACAATCACATGGAAAGATAGATCTAATTGTAGACCATACGATCCATAAAACACTTTGAAAAGCAGCGTAACTGGCTTTTCAACAAGTTTTAACTAACCACAAAAGACAAGCTTGTCTAACCAAAATCTACAACATACAGACCAAAACAAGAAGGCCTATGTACAGAAATAGTCAGTGCCATTCGCAAATGACAGAGAAAATAGAAGGTAACTAAAGAGATAAAGAACTAACAGATTACAAATACCCTACACTAACAAAAAAGAGACTTACAGAATTGATTTGCCTTGTTAACAGACTGATTTTTTCTTCAAGTGATTCTATGCGGCCATTGGTCTGTGAAAAGATTGAAAATACTTAAGTAAAATTAACTAACGTGTGAAGCAACGAGACCGGACGAGACGCTGACACTATGGAGCATATGTGCAGCTAAACAACACATCTATTTAATCGAAAAAGTAATGAAGTTTAAGACCTTAAATATCAGGCGAAATCTTGAGACTGCTGTGAGACATAATCGACATGATACGAAGTTCTGTAAAAATAATCCTGAACTGAATGCTAGTGTAAGTGTGCAACAACTAAACACTTCCTATTATAGTGTCCAAGATATATTAAAACGGAAACTGCAAGGGTTCATAGCAAAAACTTGAAATCAACATGTGTCAAAGCTACTCCTGACTGTCATTTATTATAAACCCAAGAACTATACGGTCGACGTAGCATAAATAACCAATTTAGTGTTCCGTTACGATGTTTTACAGTGGAAGTACTTTTTCTTTCTAAAAATGGCAATATATTGATTTGGTTCAAAGCTAGACATCTTAATTCACTACAAAGTATGAGTTGACTCAATGGTTTAATATGATATCTGCAAAAGGAAATCTTACGAATACAAAAATGGTTTTTGATGTGTTACGCTAAATAGCTAAAACGAGCCAACCTAGTCACATAAAACAAGCAGTTTGACATACGTAATGGGAACGCACTCCTCTTTTTTTTATATAATCACAATAATTAGACATCCTGTTAGTCCAATTGCCTACACTTGTAGTTCACAACCAACACCTTAGCTGTAAGTGGTAATCCGACGAGAATACTAGATGATTTTATATTAAAGGTTTTGGGCACCAGTCATTCTGAAGCTTGCAATCATTCTTACCTTACTCATTATCAAGTTTATATCTCACAAAACACCAAAATTCATATCAATGTAGTATGGAAACTACATGTAGTATAATAGTATGCATAACACTTATTAAAGTCAGTGTATAGATCCAATGTGAGTCGAGTATGGTGAGCAGACCTACCAACAACATATGTCTGAAATATTTGTTTGAACTATGAAAGATATCCGATAAATTGATGTTTATCTCGTAATCTGCACACACACACCAACAGCCGAGTAGCTTTACTCCTCATTGGAATGGGTTAAATAAACCCCATGCTTTAGTAATAAATTAACGTTGAAATTATACAATATTCTAGTAACATATTACAACAGTAAGTTTTAAACTGAAAATTCAAAACCCTTATTTTGGAACTGATAAGCTAAGTGAGAGTATGGACAATAAAGTTATACTGCTTATATTCACAATAACTAGATCAGAAAAAAGAAAAGCCAAAATCACGAACTCGTTTGTGCAACTTTTAATAATCACAAAAGTAAAACAATCTCTATGAAACGAGAATAACTAAGTACAACGTACTTCCTTTTCTTGTGCCTCCATGCGATGGAGCCTGTTACCATGCAAGTTGGCTTCGTCTTTTAACTCTTTGATAGTCCTGAAAACAAAATCTCAGAGTGTTTATTTGGTTACCTGGAAAGAGATTCCTCCTTTTTATCATATTTTTCCAAAACATCTAACTTTTCTTGAAGTTGTTTAAGAGTCTGAAGAAATTGGTATGATTGGTTATAAATACCTCATCATAAACTTGAGCTGATGACTTCGCAAGATTTTGTGCTTCGCTAACCTCGTCTTCCAAAAATCTAATAGATTCTTCCTGACTTTCTAGTCGCTTTTCTAAAGATTCGTGTGCTCTGTCATAAATAATTATAGGGTTTGAACTACTTTTGACACTCAGCAGCTGACTTTTGGAGCTCACAAATACGTTCAGTATTAATTCGAATAGCTTCCTCATGCTGTTCACTCTTTTGTTCTAAACTATCGAGAAATCTATGCTTCTCTTTGATTTCTGCGTCAAGCTAAACAAATGAAAAATCATTCGAACGCAGTACCTTTTTAACATTATTTTTTTGTGACTCATTCTCCTTGCGTTTAAGTTCCAATTCGTGAGACAATTTCGCTATGTTATCTTGAAGATATGATAGTTTCGCACTAATCGTGCTAACAGAAACCATGCTACGAAAGTCATAAACTCAGCGCTGTCAATCAGTCCTATATCCAATATCATTTTAACAAGCAAGTATAAACCTTTCAAGGAAGTTAAGGAATATGAGTGAATATAGAACAGATAATAGTAAAGAAATGAAAGTCAAATATAAGAAAGAGCGGAACGGTTGCTAGGAGGAGTGAGAAAGAAAGTGTAGTAGACGATAAGCATTAAAAACGGAAATGGATGAAATGAATTATATTTTATGGGTTCTTGTCTTGGCTTGCCTAGGTTAGCTGCAATTTCAGGCGGGTACTAGTAGCTTGTAGATGTACCTGTGGCTGCCTTACTTCTTGTTGTAGCACTTGATGGTAGTGGTTTGAGACTCACTTCCTATGGGTGTCCTCAACACCAAGAAGACTCTACAGTGGATAGAGACGAAACCTCACCTGTCTAGTTGCTCTTTAATACGTATTTTATGGACTATGATTTTGTTTGGGACTTTTGGTAAGAGGAAGGATACTTTTCTTACAGTGTCCTACAGTGCTGATATTGTAGTGGGTAATTATTAAGTGACACCCACCCCCACAAAGTCTCCTATATCCTGATGATGGAAGGTTAGTTTTTTAAGACAATCTACGTATGATTTATTTTATAAACTTTAAACATACTATGCTGTCAATTCTGAACCTACTACATCAGGCCATCATATTTTCAAAGAATGGGCAGGGTGGGACGATATAGTGACCTTATAAGTTGGGTATGATGTATATCTTGAATATGATAAAAAACAAAACAATTCTAGCATCGGCTGGCCAAGCTGACTGTAAGCGCAGTAAAAAAAATAACATAGGCTTTAGGGTCGGCTATTAAGTAATTGGCGGTAGGTGCCCAAGCACTCCGTTAAAAGCACGGTCCAGATAACGCTCAGTTTGGTCTCCAAGTATCATCTACCTGCAGAGTAAACGGATGAGTTAGTTCTCTGCAAATAAAATGAAGGACACAGTGCTTTAATAATTGAACTCAGTCTGATGTTTTAGGCTTATTCATTTAATGTTTGGATATCACTTTGCAGCTCGTACACACCCACTCACTATCTGATGGACCTCTATAGTTTTACATTCATCAGCACAGATGAGTTTAGGGGGGAGGTTCACATTTTCAACAGACACCAATAAAGATGTAAAACAGTAAAAGACTGAGTATCAGATCTTGTGAAATCCTGAATGTCAAAGTTCTCCAGGCAAAAAAGACTGTGCTCACCCAAATTCAAAACTCAAAATGGAAGTGTTTACATATAAGACCTAATTGACAAAGAATGAGTGCTTTTCGGCCTGGAAGCTACGATTCCAAAAACCGGATAAAGGTTATCAGAATGGATTATGGAGCATGTCCAATTGAGGGATAAGACCTAGAGTGCTTGAAACTCGAACGAGGACGTCATGTAGGCATTTATATAAGGATATTCCGCAGTAATGATGAAATCCATGTGCATTTTTTGAACAGTGAGTTACTGATGTATTGGTAGGCTTAAATTTTACGGCCGAACTTCAGTGACTGGGAAGCGACGCTGACAAAGTCAATCAAAATAAACCAGTCACGACTCTGCAAAACGGAATTAGCTATTTTTCTCCGAATTCTACTTGTTTACTAAGCAAATCAAAACCGAAGCCCATTGTGACATGCCTCCTTCCAATGGAAATCTTTGATGAAAAATGAAATATGCATCGTTTCAGAAAATATACAGATAAAATAAGGACTTAGCCATAATCTGAAATACAGTGAGAAATACATAGTTTTTAATGAGTTATTTATTGTTGAAATCGAACGCCATACGGGATATATTATTTTTATATCATCCAAAAAAATGATGTAGGCTGTTTCCGAATTCGTTCGACTTTTACATTTTACATAGGTATCCAACTACGTGACTCTATAGTATCCTTCCTTGCTATTCAAAGTCAGGTCTTAAATGAAACCTTACTCGACTCCGAATTGATTTGATATTATTGGTATGAACTCCCGTTGACCAATAAACAAAGTGCATCCTATAAACTACGACTGTTTGCACATACCCCATGTTAGAAAGTGATTCATACAGTTTTCAAATGTCATTATATGTTGTTGTTCCCGGTAAGATGTATTTTTCTACAAGCATAAAGAAGGGTAGCTTCCGATGTCAGGAATCCTTTCGCAATGTCCTTTGTTTAATCTTCTATCCCATATTCTGAAGACCTATAATTATTAAGAAACGCAGCCACTTATTCAGTCTTCCTTAACCTGCCATCCTTTATCATACTTTCGCTTGCTGATAAGTGTAACATCGATTTCAACGGTTTTTCCTAGGTCCTACGTATTGAATTCGCAAGGAAACTAATATCACGTAACATGCTTCACGGTAATGCTTGTAGCACCGAACTGCAGTCTTTTCATAAACATTTGTGAGTAAGGCAGCCACTATTATTTCAGTTCCAGTGATCCATTCTATAATTAAAACAGGAGTTAGTCTGGATTAAAGTCCAGAACGAGCGAAGATGATTCCGTTTTGATGAACTTTTTATACCAACATTCAGTACAAGGAAAAAAAGATCCGTCTCTATTTATTGCTTTTATCAACAATCCCATAGTTTGCAAACGAACAACGAGATTTTTGCGATTGATCAGAATTAGAACATGCTCTATCGTTAACAAGACACTTTCAGGTATCAGCTTTGACCTTGAAACGTTTCCATCACTCCTCATTGGTTCGGCCTTGAAAGTCTAATCCACCGATGTACTGAGCATGCTGCAAAACGGCATCAGGAATAAGGTGATTAAACGAGACAAATTCCTAATTAGATCAGATAGTAATCTTTTGTCAGTTCATAGTTGTATCTACTTGAGTTAGAGCACTACTAGAGTTTTCGCGTGAACACCAATGTGTCGGACGCAATTTGTTTCATCTTCAAGGTGGCTAACAAAATTCAAAGAAAAGTGAGTAGTAGTATCCAAGCCGGTCCCATTTTTGCTTCATACAACGTCATCTATAACTGAAAAAGAGACGAAAGCAGACAGAAATGTTAGCACGAAACGAGCCTAATTAAAGCATGGTCAAAACATGCTCATGAAGCTGTGCTGTGATTGGTCCATTCTTAGCCAACTAGAGCTAACGACCGATCAGGAAGTTTCTAGAATACTCTATACCATTGTTTATATAAACCCTAGTGTAATCATTTGCTTGTCTTTGGCCTTTTGCCTACTGCTGTTATTTTCTCAATACATCTTGCTACCTGCTCTCCTCTTGTTCTGATTTGGGATCAAGTCGCTGTCGTTGTCGAACCGCAGAATACTAAGCGGGATTAGCAATAATATTACTGGGACTAATAGAGATAACAGTAGACCAACTTAACAGTGGCGACGGAGAAAACAAAACGAATTCACGATGCCTATATCAGATGATCAACTTCATCGCATCCTTCAACGACAGCAGACGCAGCTGGACTCTCAAATGCGATTAATTGAGACTCTGACCCAGCAACTCCAAATGCAAATCCCTGTATCATGCACCACATCATCTATGTCTGTGGATACAATTGCCAATAGTATTCCAGAATTTAATTATGATCCTGAATGTGGAATTATTTTCACCACGTGGTTCAAACGATGGGAAGATACATTCAGAATAGAATTTTCAAATCAGGATGATGCATGGAAAACACGTCTGTTAGTGCGCAAACTAGGTCCCAGCGAATATGCACGTTTTTCTGACCATATACTGCCGAAGTCGCCTCGGGAGCTCAGTTTCGAGGAGGTAGTAAAACAACTGTCAAAGATATTTGGTGAATCTACATCACTGTTTAGTATTCGTTATAAGTGCCTCAGAGTGGTGAAAAGTGAAACCGATGACTACGGAATGTTAGCTGATGTCGTCAACCGAGAGTGTGAGCGCTTCAGATTACACTCCTTGACAGATGACCAATTTAAATGTTTAGTCTTCATCGGAGCTCTCCAGTCACCTGAAGATGCCGAAGTTCGGACACGTCTTTTATCTCGACTTGACCAAGATCCCAACATACAACTCAGAACACTGGTGGATGAGTGCAAAAGACTACAAAGCATCAAACACGACAACGCATTGGTTGAGCAGGTAAATCCAAATTTAACTAGTCGTACTGTAAATGCAATTAATAGGTTCCAGTCTCAGAAGCCGAATAGAAAAGAGTCAACATCCAACAAACCTAATATTGCTTGCTGGTTATGCGGTGGTTGGCATTATGTACGCTTCTGCAAATTTAAAAAGCACAGATGTCAGATGTGTCGCAAACGCGGACACAAAGAAGGCTTCTGCCTACCGAATGATATGTCTCAGTCCAAGAAGAAATATAAACGCTCTCGACATACGGTGAAGTCAGTCGATTCTCAATCACTTTCTGTAGTAGCAGCTTTCAGAACAGACTACAACACTCACAGAAAGTATGTTACTATTCTAATCAACGGCATCCCCGAGCGTCTTCAAATTGACACAGCGTCTGATATCACTCTAGTGTCTAGAAAAACCTATGACTTGCTTGGCAGACCACCAATGACACCATCTACGAAGACAGCTACAAATGCATCTGGCAGTGTATTGAAACTTGTCGGCGAGTTAGATTGCGAATTTTCCTTCGATGGAAAAAACTCTTATGGGACGTGCTATTTAACAAATCGACCGAACCTTGACCTCCTTGGTTTAGATATGTTGACGAAGCTCGGACTAATGGACATTCCTATCAATAGCATTTGCAGCAAAACATGCTCTTCAGCAGGTAACCAAATGTTGTCAGTGAAGACAAGTGGAAATCTAGTTGAGAAGCTACGGCATAAGTGTGCACCTGTCTTCCATAATAGTTTGGGCTGTTGCACGATGATGAAAGCTCATCTACCTGTGAAAGCAGATGCTAAACCTATTTTCCGTCCTAAACGTCCTGTACCGTATGCTGCACTGGAACTGGTCGATCAGGAAATTAACCGTCTACAACAAGCTGGTGTTATCCAGCCGGTTAACTATTCTGCTTGGGCAGCGCCTATTGTGGTGATCAAGAAGTCTAACGGGAGAATACGCATATGTGCTGATTTTTCTACCGGTTTAAATGCTGCATTGGATACATATCAGTATCCTCTACCAGTCCCTGAAGATCTATTTGCTAAGTTAAATGGTGGTGCATGTTTCGCAAAACTAGACTTTTCTGACGCCTGTCTTCAAGTGGAAGTAGCTGATGAGTCTAGAGAGCTTCTAACTATTAACACTCATCGGGGATTATTTCAGTGTACCCGCTTACCATTTGGTATTAAGACCGCATCAACCATCTTTCAGCAGATAATGGATACAATGTTGACAGGTATATCTGGAGTAGCAGCATACCTAGGTGACATAATCGTAATGGGTTCAACTGAGAGAGAACTTTCGGATCGTCTACACCAAGTACTGAGTAGAGTGATGGAGTATGGTTTTCGCCTTTGTGAAGAAAAATGCATCTTCTTCATGCATTCCATCAAATATCTTGGTTTCATCCTTGATAAGAACGGCCGTCGACCTGACCCAGACAACATAGAAGCCATCCAAAAGATGCCAGCACCAACTGATGTTCCTTCACTACGATCTTTCTTGGGTTTAATTAGTCACTAAAGCACATTTCTCCCTCAAATGCACCGCGTAAGAGGTCCTTTAAATGAATTACTGACGAAAGACAAACCTTGGCATTGGTCAGCGGAATGTCAAGCATCATTTGATAAAGTCAAATCAATGCTCAGCTCAGAGCTTCTGCTAACACACTTCCATCCCAGTTTGGAGATTGTTGTTGCATCGGATGCCTCTAGTCGTGGAGTCGGAGCAGTGATATCTCGTGTGTTCCCGGATAAATCAGAAAAAACAATAGATCACGCGGCTAGATCACTCAACCCAGCAGAAAGAAACTACAGCCAGATCGAGAAAGAAGCCCTTGCAATCATATTCGCTGTTAAAAGATTTCATAAAATGCTCTATGGACGTACGTTCACCTTACTAACTGATCATAAACCCTAAGTTGAAGTCTTTGGTTCTAAGAAAGGAATCCCTGTGTATACAGCTAACAGATTACAGCGGTGGGCGACAATGCTTATAGGCTACGACTTCAACATCAAGTATCAATCGACGAGCACCATCGGCTAGGCCAATGCTCTTTCTAGGTTGATCGGAGTTCAACATCCTGGACCTGAAGACACAATCATTGCCTCTATAACTGTTGATCCAGAAATCAGGTTTGTAGTAGCAGATGCCATCAGAAACACTCCAGTGTCAGCAGATGAAGTGAAAAAATACTCTTCGAGATCCACTCCTGCAACAAGCTAAAAAGTTCCACTTAGAAGGGTGGCCCTCAAAGATTAGCTCCACAGAGCTTCGACAGTTTTACCAACGCAGACTATCTCTCTCAATCATCGATGATTGCATCCTATTTGCCGAACATGTCATTATCCCGAAAAAGCTGCAACCGGCAGTGCTTCAACAATTGCATGCAGGACACCCTGGAATAAATCGAATGAAATCATTGGCACGAAGCTATGTGCACTGGCTTCATTTGGATACACAGCTGGAGCAATTATCCCGCTCCTGCACTAAGTGCGTACTAGTCTCAAAAGCACCGCGCAAGGCAGAGCTTCACTTATGGCCAATAACAAAATCGCCGTGGCAGCGCGTACATCTGGATTTTGCTGGTCCGTTTCATGGTCAGATGTATCTCATGTTAATTGATGCTCATACGAAGTGGCCGGAAATCTTTCGGATGGAGCGTCCAACTGCAGTGTCTACAGTACGAAGGTTACGACAAGTATTCAGTCGTTTTGGGCTCCCTGAAACAATTGTTACAGATAATGGAACACAATTCGTTTCTGCTTTGTTCACCGAATTTTGTCGACGTAACGGTATCAATCATGTCCGAATACCGCCCTTCCATCCCTAATCTGACGGTCAAGTCGAACGCTTCGTTAGTACCTTCAAAAACGCCATGCGGAAATCTAACGGGGAGGGGACAACGGAAGAGATCCTAGAGAGATTTCTATTCATTTATCGAACTACTCGAAACCCACAAACAGCAACTGGTATCTCTCCAGCAAAAGCACTACTCGGTAGAAAGGTGCGTACAGCTTTCGACGTTATTCATTCAGTAACAGTGAAAGAGTCTCAACGAAATATACCTATGGAGATGCAGTTTAACCGACATCATGGGGCGCAGAAACGATATTTCACTGTCGGTCAAAAAGTGCTCGCAAGGGACTACCCTGGCAATTATCCTAGATGGGTGGCTGGTCGAGTCCTGCGAAGGAGAGGTAATGTTACTTATGAAGTATCAGTCGGTTCGTCAATTTGGGTAAGACATGCGAACCAGTTGAGATCAACTTCTGCTTGTTTCGAGAAAACCCATCATAGAATACCACTGGATATTCTACTTGATACCTTTGAGATTCGACGACCTGAAGTAGCCCGGTATGACGAAAAGGAAAAAACTACTTCCCTACTCCCAAGAAGGTGGACAGACAGAAAGCGCGAACCAGTGGGTTTGATGCAAGTGGATCCTAATAGCAAATCCTACGGATCTTTTCAAAGGGGAGGTGTTAGCACGAAACGAGCCTAATTAAAGCATGGTCAAAACATGCTCATGAAGCTGTGCTGTGATTGGTCCATTCTTAGCCAACTAGAGCTAACGACCGATCAGGAAGTTTCTAGAATACTCTATACCATTGTTTATATAAACCCTAGTGTAATCATTTGCTTGTCTTTGGCCTTTTGCCTACTGCTGTTATTTTCTCAATACATCTTGCTACCTGCTCTCCTCTTGTTCTGATTTGGGATCAAGTCGCTGTCGTTGTCGAACCGCAGAATACTAAGCGGGATTAGCAATAATATTACTGGGACTAATAGAGATAACAGTAGACCAATTTAACAAGAAACAAAAACATGGGTATCCTGAAACGAATGGGCGAGAATTAGTGTTTCTTAAATTTGCTCAAAGAAAGCCAACTCCCTATGAGACCATTCCATAAGCTCGGTGAAAGGTAATACAGAATAATATATGGAACAATGAAACAATTAGTCAGCAGTAGTCAAACAATCAGTTCTAAACCATAAACTACTGTTTACTGTTACTTTATAATATAACTCACGTAATCACTCAAAGTTTTCCACTCCTAACGTTGGATAGACATGTCCACTTTATACTAGCGATAAAACAACTATGTACGGACACCAAGACATGAATAAACAATCGATTTATTCGAGCTCTATGGTAACGTGCGACGTAATCGGTCCAATCAGTGTGTAACACGCGTGTGCCAAAGGAATACCACCCAACAGTACTCAAAATATGTATCAGTTGTAAGACAATGAAATACCAAAAAAGACGGGCTACAAAACAGTATCCACTTACATCAGCACTCAAGCAAAAGCCAAGCTGTGTTAACTAAGGAGAACGTACCTCATTTAAAATGACTTCGCTGCTCTGAATCAAATACACTGTTTACTAGAACAAGTAAGATATCAACATAAAACTCGCCTGAAAGATGATGAATGTATAGCACTCAATGGCGCACCCAAATCTCTAAGCCTATGCCATCTATCAGAAAAACGCTTAAATAAAACTGAAGATTATAGTATTCACTCAATACTGCAAAATAGAGTAACCCACGATGACCCATAAGTTATATACGAACTTCTCAGCGAAAGGTTCGCGAATAGCGGAAACACAAATTGAACGCCGGACGTTAATTTAGACAGTATATGCAATACAACGCTAAGTACTATAACATTTGGCTTTAAAGTACTAATGAAGCTATTAGGACGGTAAGGCCAAATAGTAGCTCAGCAACCAATAACACCCCATCAATATTTTACAGGCATGCTGGATCTGACATACCTATTCTCCTACTTAAAATATTTACATTTATCTGGAAATCCACCTACGTACTCCCTAAACATAAGACAGGCGGATGGAACTTGGTTCAAGAATATTGACCCATTAATATGACGCCAGTGACCTCACGAGTAATGAAGAAGGTAATCAAATATCAAACATATGACTATATACTAAATGGAGGCTTAATTAATGTCTTCCAGCATGGCTTTCTCAGAAGAAGGTCATGCGCCACATGTCCCAACGACATGAAAAAGCCTTCAACAGAGTACCGCATAATCTACTAGTCTGCAACCCATAGGAATCACTAATCCTCTCCTAGGGTGGTTCAAATCATTTCTCACAATCCGATATCGGATAACGAAAGTAGGTACTGCAACGTTAACACAACGACTCACAACCAGCGGAGTTGCGCAAGCTAGTGTTCTAGGAACCCTACTCATCATTATATATATATCAATATTATATGCAGGTGCTTCATAGAAGGAAAGCCATACCCGTATGCCGATGACTTTAAAATAGTCTATAAGACTGAAGACCGGGACGTAACACACTGCATCCAAAAGATGCAGGACGAGCTAAACGATCTAGATAAATGGCGCACAGATTGGTGTCTGGAATTAAATACTGAGAAATATGGATAGATAAGCATAGGGAACCCAAAACTCAAAATGCAACTTGTACTTAGTAACCACACACTTCCTAAAATTAATTATGTAACTGACCTAGGCGTACAATATTCTCACAACATTAACTTCTCTAAGCACATTTCTGCCGAACTATCTAAATCACGACTACTCTTGGGTTTCATTCTAAGGAACTTACCAAAATGCGTCATGACTCCCTCTTTACAAGATATGTGCAAGACTAGTGCTTGAGTATTGTTCCTTTCTATTTAGCAATCTAAAAACAGGTGACAAACTAAGGGTGGTGAGTGTGGGACGCTACTTAACACGGCAAGCGATTAAAAACAATTATAAGATTGATTACAAAACTAGGTGTCATGTGCCCGAACTTGAACCACTATGAAGAGGAAGACTAAGAACAAACTTAATCCTCTTCTATAAACTGCTGTACAATATGACCCATGCATCCACTGACAACGCCCACCGCACTTAAATTACAGACTATTATCTGAGAAATAAACTCTTTCAACTTGAAATTGAAAAATACAAAACAGAAGCTCGCACAAACATTTATTAGATTAGGTATGGTAAAATACGGAACACACTTCCAGCAGAAGAACACATGGCAGATAATCCACTAGTATTTTACAAGCTACTTAATATTGCTCTCAAAGATATTAGCCTCCTGGCTGGTGAAGTCACTTACGAAAACACACTGGATGTAAAGGAAGTTGAACATTGGTACCACTTAATGTTGTTTAGTTGTATCGAGTTCCATTGTTAGCGGCCATTTGTTCCGGAACGATTGAGCGAACGTTCTGTTACTGTCGGAGTCAATATTATTCAGAAGTACACTTCTAATTACTTTCTATATTTATTGTATCGTTTTAGACTATTGTTATTGCTGTCGCTGCTGTTATTGTATTCGGTGTAATTGGAGTGATTAATCGTTTTCTAACGACTTGTTATTCCTTTGGGTTGTGGGGATAATAATCAAGGTCGATACTCCGTTAATTAGGAGCACTCGGTCGGTGGAGGAAACACAATAGTAATCTGAACTCCAGTAATCGCTCAGTCATAGCTTTCAGTCGGCTGATTTGACAGTTTCTGAATATTGGCTCGTAATCATTGTTCCTTGGATTGGTCGCTGATTGTTGGAGGAACCTTGGACGATAAAACTTGGCTCTTGCACTGACCACAACAGATATGCCAGGGTCTTCTAAGGGACGTTGGCGAATGATTGCTGGCACGGTGAGTAATGTTGATAATAACCATGTTGATGTCAATGCATGTATTGGTATGATCAATAAGACTGATGCTGATATGTCACATAGCTCTGTAGATAATAAAGGAATATTACCGTTTAAGTTTTCTAAATTCACACCTAGAGTTTTCGATGGCAATCATGTGGATTATCCTGGCTTTGTAAAAGAACTTGATGTTATCTGACCCGAGGATGTCAGAAGATATGAAGTTTATGTTTCTGACTGAGCAGTGCACGGGAGCAGCTGCCAGTGCTATTCAGTGTTGTCAACCTCTACCACCAAGAGGCTATGAGAAGGCACGACGTATACTAAGGCAGAGGTTTGGTCGACCGTCTGTTATAGCGAGTAAGGTGTGAAGGGTAATGGTCGACTAATAAAGGATAATTCACAGGAGATGGCCTTCTTTATAGATAACTTGTTGGTAAAAAAAACACCTTGATTTTTTAGGTGTGGCCCATGATTTTGACTCGATCCTTGTAATTGAGGCGATAGTTGAACGTTTTTCCACTAGATTGCATGAGAAATGGGTGTAGATATGTACACCCATGGAAGAACTACCGACTGCCTGGACGACCTATGTTTTGCGGTGTAGGAATAGGCTGGAAGAAAGTTAGAGGCGGCCAAACCAAAACATGGCAAAAATCGATAAAATCACTGACAAGTGGACTAAGTCATGTTGGTAGATGTAGGCTGCGTGGTTGGGTTCCGCGAGACGAAAGTCACCAATGGTTAGAGACCTTGAACGACATGGCTCAGAATCGTTTGCAATGGCGCAGGTGCATCCACTCTTTGTGTTCGCTCAAAATCTAACCTTCTGAATTCTCAATCTTTCTCCTTTCAAATTTATCTCACTGAATTATGCTTTTCGAATCATATCTTCGCTCCCTAGTTTTCTGCATTACTGCTAATACTACTACTGTCGCTATCACTCTTGGATTTGAACTGACAGTTGCGTCTCTGTGCTGATGTGGTATGGCAACCTGAACTGATGTACGTACGTACGAAGTTCTACGTTGTATGTCTGTCTGTCTGAACGTGGAATTGAGCCGAGATTTTTAGACGTCCTAAGAATACTGGAAAATAGCCTGAGTCAAGCTATAAGCAGATTCGCAAAGCTAGTATATTCTCCTTCGGAATCTGTCAAGCCAGTTTGTCGTTGATCATTTGTAACTACAAGCACCATTTTTTTTTTACAGAAAAGTGATGTGTTATTTGTAAGGGCAGACATAAATTGAACAAATGCGATCAATTTATTGCTCTCGGTCTACCACAGCGGATGAATTTGGTAGGAAAGTTACGTCTTTGTTTCCAGTGCTTGAGTGAAGGTCACGTCAGCAGGAACTGCCAGAGTTATAAGCTTATGAGTGAAGGCAAGCGGAAGTCTTGTCATCCACATTTGCTAAGCACAAAGTACGGGGGGTGCCACCAACCCCAAGAGATCAGACAGTGAAGACAGATGGGACAGCATACCTCATAGGGTAATTGGTTTGTTCCCATTGTTTACTACGAGTCTCAATTTATCAGTAGCTACGTTCTATTGTAAACCCAAAGTCCTCTCATCAGCGGTGCATCCACCGACTGATCTCTCATAGTGGGTGCTTGATCGCATGATTTGATTCCTTCCAGCACCCCTTTGCTTTTGGATGTAAACTTCGTTAACTTAAATACCGCCTTTGAAAGGGCTGCACGAATCTCGGTTACAAAACGTTGCGCATTAATTGTTTCATCGAATGATGCTAGGCAATCGCCTACGTAAAAACATCTACCTATCACGTATCTCATATCAGGCGCATCCCCGGTGAACACAGATATCACTTGTCGTAAGGCATGGTCCGTACAAAATGGTGAAGTGGCGCCAAGAATATGGACCGTCATTCTATACTCGGATAATTTATCTCTCGTATCAGTTTTCCACCAAAGGAATTTTAAGTAATAGCGATACCCTTCCAAAATCTTAACTTATAATAACATTTCTTCTATATTTGTATCAATTGCGATAGGTGATTGACGAAACCTAAACAGTACTTCTAATGACGAAGATAAACAAATTGGTCCACTAAGGAGCATATCGGTTAGTGATAGTTCATTAAATTTCGATGAGCAGTCGAACACAACACGAACTTTACCCGGATTACGTGGATTAACAACCAGGTGGCGTTGGAGATACCATTTTACCAAGGGCTTCATGCTAACCCTCTCCACATATCCCTTTGCGACGTGAGCTTGTATTACCTCCTTATACCTTACCCATAATTCAGGATGTCTTAAACCGTGCTTCCAATTATTGTAATCTTTTAAACGCTAGGTCTGTATTTCACGCCAATACCTTCCCTCCCAACTTCCTAGTGAGACCTATAGAAGAGTGACCATCTTCATATTAACATGATTGCTCTACTAAACTGACAGCCGTGACGTCATCTTCTGACCATTCCAACCCATAGACCATACCTAAAGAAATCAAGGTGTTTTTTACCAACAAGTTATGTATATAGAAGGCCATCTCCTGTGAATTATCCTTTATTAGTCGACCATTACCCTTCACACCTTACTCGCTATAACAGACGGTCGACCAAATCTCTGCCTTAGTATACGTCGTGCCTTCTCATAGCCTCTTGGTGGTAGAGGTTGACAACACTGAATAGCACTGGCAGCTGCTCCCGTGCACTGCTCAGTCAGAAACATAAACTTCATATCTTCTGACATCCTCGGGTCAGATAACATCAAGTTCTTTTACAAAGCCAGGATAATCCACATGATTGCCATCGAAAACTCTAGGTGTGAATTTAGAAAACTTAAACGGTAATATTCCTTTATTATCTACAGAGCTATGTGACATATCAGCATCAGTCTTATTGATCATATCAATACATGCATTGACATCAACATGGTTATTATCAACATTACTCACCGTGCCAGCAATCATTCGCCAACGTCCCTTAGAAGACCCTGGCATATCTGTTGTGGTCAGTGCAAGAGCCAAGTTTTATCGTCCAAGGTTCCTCCAACAATCAGCGACCAATCCAAGGAACAATGATTACGAGCCAATATTCAGAAACTGTCAAATCAGCCGACTGAGCGATTACTGGAGTTCAGATTACTATTGTGTTTCCTCCACCGACCGAGTGCTCCTAATTAACGGAGTATCGACCTTGATTATTATCCCCACAACCCAAAGGAATAACAAGTCGTTAGAAAACGATTAATCACTCCAATTACACCGAATACAATAACAGCAGCGACAGCAATAACAATAGTCTAAAACGATACAATAAATATAGAAAGTAATTAGAAGTGTACTTCTGAATAATATTGACTCCGACAGTAACAGAACGTTCGCTCAATCGTTCCGGAACAAATGGCCGCTAACAATGGAACTCGATACAACTAAACAACATTAAGTGGTACCAATGTTCAACTTCCTTTACATCCAGTGTGTTTTCGTAAGTGACTTCACCAGCCAGGAGGCTAATATCTTTGAGAGCAATATTAAGTAGCTTGTAAAATACTAGTGGATTATCTGCCATGTGTTCTTCTGCTGGAAGTGTGTTCCGTATTTTACCATACCTAATCTAATAAATGTTTGTGCGAGCTTCTGTTTTGTATTTTTCAATTTCAAGTTGAAAGAGTTTATTTCTCAGATAATAGTCTGTAATTTAAGTGCGGTGGGCGTTGTCAGTGGATGCATGGGTCATATTGTACAGCAGTTTATAGAAGAGGATTAAGTTTGTTCTTAGTCTTCCTCTTCATAGTGGTTCAAGTTCGGGCACATGACACCTAGTTTTGTAATCAATCTTATAATTGTTTTTAATCGCTTGCCGTGTTAAGTAGCGTCCCACACTCACCACCCTTAGTTTGTCACCTGTTTTTAGATTGCTAAATAGAAAGGAACAATACTCAAGCACTAGTCTTGCACATATCTTGTAAAGAGGGAGTCATGACGCATTTTGGTAAGTTCCTTAGAATGAAACCCAAGAGTAGTCGTGATTTAGATAGTTCGGCAGAAATGTGCTTAGAGAAGTTAATGTTGTGAGAATATTGTACGCCTAGGTCAGTTACATAATTAATTTTAGGAAGTGTGTGGTTACTAAGTACAAGTTGCATTTTGAGTTTTGGGTTCCCTATGCTTATCTATCCATATTTCTCAGTATTTAATTCCAGACACCAATCTGTGCGCCATTTATCTAGATCGTTTAGCTCGTCCTGCATCTTTTGGATGCAGTGTGTTACGTCCCGGTCTTCAGTCTTATAGACTATTTTAAAGTCATCGGCATACGGGTATGGCTTTCCTTCTATGAAGCACCTGCATATAATATTGATATATATATAATGATGAGTAGGGTTCCTAGAACACTAGCTTGCGCAACTCCGCTGGTTGTAAGTCGTTGTGTTAACGTTGCAGTACCTACTTTCGTTATCCGATATCGGATTGTGAGAAATGATTTGAACCACCCTAGGAGAGGATTAGTGATTCCTATGGGTTGCAGACTAGTAGATTATGCGGTACTCTGTTGAAGGCTTTTTCATGTCGTTGGGACATGTGGCGCATGACCTTCTGAGAAAGCCATGCTGGAAGACATTAATTAAGCCTCCATTTAGTATATAGTCATATGTTTGATATTTGATTACCTTCTTCATTACTCGTGAGGTCACTGGCGTGATATTAATGGGTCAATATTCTTGAACCAAGTTCCATCCGCCTGTCTTATGTTTAGGGAGTACGTAGGTGGATTTCCAGATGAATGTAAATATTTTGAGTAGGAGAATAGGTATGTCAGATCCAGCATGCCTGTAAAATATTGATGGGGTGTTATTGGTTGCTGAGCTACTATTTGGCCTTACCGTCCTAATAGCTTCATTAGTACTTTTTAAGCCAAATGTTATAGTACTTAGCGTTGTATTGCATATACTGTCTAAATTAACGTCCGGCGTTCAATTTGTGTTTCCGCTATTCGCGAACCTTTCGCTGAGAAGTTCGTATATAACTTATGGGTCATCGTGGGTTACTCTATTTTGCAGTATTGAGTGAATACTATAATCTTCAGTTCCATTTAAGCGTTTTTCTGATAGATGGCATAGGTTTAGAGATTTGGATGCGCCATTGAGTGCTATACATTCATCATCTTTCAGGCGAGTTTTATGTTGATATCTTACTTGTTCTAGTAAACAGTGTATTTGATTCAGAGCAGCGAAGTCATTTTAAATGAGGTACGTTTTCCTTAGTTAACACAGCTTGGCTTTTGCTTGAGTGCTGATGTAAGTGGATACTGTTTTGTAGCCCGTCTTTTTTGGTATTTCATTGTCTTACAACTGATACATATTTTGAGTACTGTTGGGTGGTATTCCTTTGGCACACGCGTGTTACACACTGATTGGACCGATTACGTCGCACGTTACCATAGAGCTCGAATAAATCGATTGTTTATTCATGTCTTGGTGTCCGTACATAGTTGTCTTATCGCTAGTATAAAGTGGACATGTCCATCCAACGTTAGGAGTGGAAAACTTTGAGTGATTACGTGAGTTATATTATAAAGTAACAGTAAACAGTAGCTTATGGTTTAGAACTGATTGTTTGACTACTGCTGACTAATTGTTCCATATATTATTCTGTATTACTTTTTCCCCAAGCTTATGGAATGGTCTCATAGGGAGTTGGCTTTCTTTGAGCAAATTTAAGAAACACTAATTCTCGCCCATTCGTTTCAGGATACCCATGTTTTTGTTTCTTGTTAAATTGGTCTACTGTTATTTCTATTAGTCCCAGTAATATTATTGCTAATCCCGCTTAGTATTCTACGGTTCGACAACGACAGCGACTTGATCCCAAATCAGAACAAGAGGAGAGCAGGTAGCAAGATGTATTGAGAAAATAACAGCAGTAGGCAAAAGGCCAAAGACAAGCAAATGATTACACTAGGGTTTATATAAACAATGGTATAGAGTATTCTAGGAACTTCCTGATTGGTCGTTAGCTCTAGTTGGCTGAGAATGGACCAATCACAGCACAGCTTCATGAGCATGTTTTGACCATGCTTTAATTAGGCTCGTTTCGTGCTAACACCTCCCCTTTGAAAAGATCCGTAGGATTTGCTATTAGGATCCACTTGCATCAAACTCACTGGTTCGCGCTTTCTGTCTGTCCACCTTCTTGGGAGTAGGGAAGTAGTTTTTTCCTTTTCGTCATCCCGGGCTACTTCAGGTCGTCGAATCTCAAAGGTATCAAGTAGAATATCCAGTGGTATTCTATGATGGGTTTTCTCGAAACAAGCAGAAGTTGATCTCAACTGGTTCGCATGTCTTACCCAAATTGACGAACCGACTGATACTTTATAAATAACATTACCTCTCCTTCGCAGGACTCGACCAGCCACCCATCTAGGATAATTGCCATGGTAGTCCCTTGCGAGCACTTTTTGACCGACAGTGAAATATCGTTTCTGCTCCCCATGATGTCGGTTAAACTGCATCTCCATAGGTATATTTCGTTGAGACTCTTTCACTGTTACTGAATGAATAACGCCGAAAGCTAAACGCACCTTTCTACCGAGTAGTGCTTTTGCTGGAGAGATACCATTTGCTGTTTGTGGGTTTCGAGTAGTTCGATAAATGAATAGAAATCTCTCTAGGATCTCTTCCGTTGTCCCCTCCCCGTTAGATTTCCGCATGGCGTTTTTGAAGGTACTAACGAAGCGTTCGACTTGACCGTTAGATTAGGGATGGAAGGGCGGTGTTCGGACATGATTGATACCGTTACGTCGACAAAATTCGGTGAACAAAGCGGAAACGAATTGTGTTCCATTATCTGTAACAATTGTTTCAGGGAGCCCAAAACGACTGAATACTTGTCGTAACCTTCGTACTGTAGACACTGCAGTTGGACACTCCATCCGAAAGATTTCCGGCCACTTCGTATGAGCATCAATCAACATGAGATACATCTGACCATGAAACGGACCAGCAAAATCCAGATGTACGCGCTGCCACGGCGATTTTGTTATTGGCCATGAGTGAAGCTCTGCCTTGCGCGGTGCTTTCGAGACTAGTACGCACTTAGTGCAGGAGCGGGATAATTGCTCCAGCTGTGTATCCAAATGAGGCCAGTGCACATAGCTTCGTGCCAATGATTTCATTCGATTTATTCCAGGGTGTCCTGCATGCAATTGTTGAAGCACTGCCGGTTGCAGCTTTTTCGGGATAACGACATGTTCGGCAAATAGGATGCAATCATCGATGATTGAGAGAGATAGTCTGCGTTGGTAAAACTGTCGAAGCTCTGTGGAGCTAATCTTTGAGGGCCACCCTTCTAAGTGGAACTTTTTAGCTTGTTGCAGGAGTGGATCTCAAAGAGTTTTTTTCACTTCATCTGCTGACACTGGAGTGTTTCTGATGGCATCTGCTACTACAAACCTGATTTCTGGATCAACAGTTATAGAGGCAATGATTGTGTCTTCAGGTCCAGGATGTTGGACTCCGATCAACCTAGAAAGAGCATCGGCCTAGCCGATGGTGCTCGATGATTTATACTTGATGTTGAAGTCGTAGCCTATAAACATTGTCGCCCACCGCTGTAATCTGTTAGCTGTATACACAGGGATTCCTTTCTTAGAACCAAAAACTGCAACTTAGGGTTTATGATCAGTTAGTAAGGTGAACGTACGTCCATAGAGCATTTTATGAAATCTTTTAACAGCGAATATGATTGCAAGGGCTTCTTTCTCGATCTGGTTGTAGTTTCTTTCTGCCGGGTTGAGTGATCTAGCCGCGTGAGCTATTGTTTTTTCTGATTTATCCGGGAACACATGAGATATCACTGCTCCGACTCCACTGACTAGAGGCATCCGATGCAACAACAATCTCCAAACTGGGATCGAAGTGTGTTAGCAGAAGCTCTGAGCTGAGCATTGATTTGACTTTATCAAATGATGCTTGACATTCCGCTGACCAATGCCAAGGTTTGTCTTTCGTCAGTAATTCATTTAAAGGACCTCTTACGCGGTGCATTTGAGGGAGAAATGTGCTTTAGTGACTAATTAAACCCAAGAAAGATCGTAGTGAAGGAACATCAGTTGGTGCTGGCATCTTTTGGATGGCTTCTATGTTGTCTGGGTCAGGTCGACGGTCGTTCTTATCAAGGATGAAACCAAGATATTTGATGGAATGCATGAAGAAGATGCATTTTTCTTCACGTAGGCGAAAACCATACTCCATCACTCTACTCAGTACTTGGTGTAGACGATCCGAAAGTTCTCTCTCAGTTGAACCCATTACGATTATGTCATCTAGGTATGCTGCTACTCCAGATATACCTGTCAACATTGTATCCATTATCTGCTGAAAGATGGTTGGTGCGGTCTTAATACCAAATGGTAAGCGGGTACACTGAAATAATCCCCGATGAGTGTTAATAGTTAGAAGCTCTCTAGACTCATCAGCTACTTCCACTTGAAGATAGGCGTCGGAAAAGTCTAGTTTTGCGAAACATGCACCACCATTTAACTTAGCAAATAGATCTTCAGGGACTGGTAGAGGATACTGATATGTATCCAATGCAGCATTTAAACCGGTAGAAAAATCAGCACATATGCGTATTCTCCCATTAGACTTCTTGATCACCACAATAGGCGCTGCCCAAGCAGAATAGTTAACCGGCTGGATAACACCAGCTTGTTGTAGACGGTTAATTTCCTGATCGACCAGTTCCAGTGCAGCATATGGTACAGGACATTTAGGACGGAAAATGGGTTTAGCATCTGCTTTCACAGGTAGATGAGCTTTCATCATCGTGCAACAGCCCAAACTGTTATGGAAGACAGGTGCACACTTATGCCGTAGCTTCTCAACTAGATTTCCAATTGTCTTCTCTGACAACATTTGGTTACCTGCTGAAGAACATATTTTGTTGCAAATGCTATTGATAGGAATGTCCATTAGTCCGAGCTTCGTTAACATATCTAAACCAAGGAGGTCAAGGTCCGGTCGATTTGTTGAATAGCACGTCCCATAAGAGTTTTTTCCATTGATGGAAAATTCGCAATCTAACTCGCCGACAAGCTTCAATACACCGCCAGATGCATTTGTAGCTGTCTTCGTAGATGGTGTCATTGGTGGTCTGCCAAGCAAGTCATAGGTTTTTCTAGACACTAGAGTGATATCAGACGCTGTGTCAATTTGAAGACGCGCGGGGATGCCGTTGATTAGAATAGTAACATACTTTCTGTGAGTGTTTTAGTCTGTTCTGAAAGCTGCTACTACAGAAAGTGATTGAGAATCGACTGACTTCACCGTATGTCGAGAGCGTTTATATTTCTTCTTGGACTGAGACATATCATTCGGTAGGCAGAAGCCTTCTTTGTGTCCGCGTTTGCGACACATCTGACATCTGTGCTTTTTAAATTTGCAGAAGCGTACATAATGCCAACCACCGCATAACCAGCAAGCAGTATTAGGTTTGTTGGATGTTGAGTCTTTTCTATTCGGCTTCTGAGACTGGAACCTATTAATTGCATTTACAGTACGACTAGTTAAATTTGGATTTGCCTGCTCAACTAATGCGTTGTCGTGTTTGATGCTTTGTAGTCTTTTGCACTCATCCACCAGTGTTCTGAGTTGTATGTTGGGATCTTGGTCAAGTCGAGATAAAAGACGTGTCCGAACTTCGGCATCTTCAGGTGACTGGAGAGCTCCGATGAAGACTAAACATTTAAATTGGTCATCTGTCAAGGAGTGTAATCTGAAGCGCTCACACTCTCGGTTGACGACATCAGCTAACATTCCGTAGTCATCGGTTTCACTTCTCACCAGTCTGAGGCACTTATAGCGAATACTAAACAGTGATGTAGATTCACCAAATATCTCTGACAGTTGTTTTACTACCTCCTCGAAACTGAGCTCCCGAGGCGACTTCGGCAGTATATGGTCAGAAAAACGTGCATATTTGCTGGGACCTAGTTTGCGCACCAACAGACGTGTTTTCCATGCATCATCCTGATTCGAAAATTCTATTCTGAATGTATCTTCCCATCGTTTGAACCACGTGGTGAAAATAATTCCACATTCAGGATCATAATTAAATTCTGGAATACTGTTGGCAATTGTATCCACAGACATAGATGATGTGGTGCATGATACAGGGATTTGCATTTGGAGTTGCTGGGTCAGAGTCTCAATTAATCTCATTTGGGAGTCCAGCTGCGTCTGCTGTCGTTGAAGGATGCGATGAAGTTGATCATCTGATATAGGCATCGTGAATTCGTTTCGTTTTCTCCGTCGCCACTGTTAAGTTGGTCTACTGTTATCTCTATTAGTCCCAGTAATATTATTGCTAATCCCGCTTAGTATTCTACGGTTCGACAACGACAGCGACTTGATCCCAAATCAGAACAAGAGGAGAGCAGGTAGCAAGATGTATTGAGAAAATAACAGCAGTAGGCAAAAGGCCAAAGACAAGCAAATGATTACACTAGGGTTTATATAAACAATGGTATAGAGTATTCTAGGAACTTCCTGATTGGTCGTTAGCTCTAGTTGGCTGAGAATAGACCAATCACAGCACAGCTTCATGAGCATGTTTTGACCATGCTTTAATTAGGCTCGTTTCGTGCTAACATTTTTGCCTGTTTTCGTCTCTTTTCCAGTTATAGATGACGTTGTATGAAGCAAAAATGGGACCGGCTTGGACACTACTACTCACTTTTCTTTGAATTTTGTTAGCCATCTTGAAGATGAAGCAAATTGCGTCCGACACATTGGTGTTCACGCGAAAACTCTAGTAGTGCTCTAACTCAAGTAGTTACAACTATGAACTGACAAAAGATTACTATCTGATCTAATTAGGAATTTGTCTCGTTTAAGCACCTTATTCCTGATGCCGTTTTGCAGCATGCTCAGTACATCGGTGGATTAGACTTTCAAGGCCGAACCAATGAGGAGTGATGGAAACGTTTCAAGGTCAAAGCTGATACCTGAAAGTGTCTTGTTAACGATAAAGCATGTTCTAATTCTGATCAATGGCAAAAATCTCGTTGTTCGTTTGCAAACTATGGGATTGTTAATAAAAGGAATAAATAGAGACGGATCTTTTTTTCCTTGTACTGAATGTTGGCATAAAAAGTTCATCAAAACGGAATCATCTTCGCTCGTTCTGGACTTTAATCCAGACTAACTCCTGTTTTAATTATAGAATGGATCACTGGAACTGAAATAATAGTGGCTGCTTTACTCACAAATGTTTATGAAAAGACTGCAGTTCGGTGCTACAAGCATTACCATGAAGCATGTTACGTGATATTAGTTCCCTTGCGAATTCAATACGTAGGACCAGGAAAAACCGTTGAAATCGATGTTACACTTATCAGCAAGCGAAAGTATGATAAAGGATGGCAGGTTAAGGAAGACTGAATAAGTGGCTGCGTTTCTTAATAATTATAGGTCTTCAGAATATGGGATAGAAGATTAAACAAAGGACATTGCGAAAGGATTCCTGACATCGGAAGCTACCCTTCTTTATGCTGGTAGAAAAATACATCTTACCGGGAACAACAACATATAATGACTTTTGAAAACTGTATGAATCACTTTCTAACATGGGGTATGTGCAAACAGTCGTAGTTTATAGGATGCACTTTGTTTATTGATCAACGGGAGTTCATACCAATAATATCAAATCAATTCGGAGTCGAGTAAGGTTTCATTTAAGACCTGACTTTGAATAGCAAGGAAGGATACTATAGAGTCACGTAGTTGGAGACCTATGTAAAATGTAAAAGTCGAACGAATTCGGAAACAGCCTACATCATTTTTTTGGATGATATAAAAATAATATATCCCGTATGGCGTTCGATTTCAACAATAAATAACTCATTAAAAACTATGTATTTCTCACTGTATTTCAGATTATGCCTAAGTCCTTATTTTATCTGTATATTTTCTGAAACGATGCATATTTCATTTTTTATCAAAGATTTCCATAGGAAGGAGGCATGTCACAATGGGCTTCGGTTTTGATTTGCTGAGTAAACAAGTAGAATTCGGAGAAAAATAGCTAATTCCGTTTTGCAGAGTCGTGACTGGTTTATTTTGATTGACTTTGTCAGCGTCGCTTCCCAGTCACTGAAGTTCGGCCGTAAAATTTAAGCCTACCAATACATCAGTAACTCACTGTTCAAAAAATGCACATGGATTTCATCATTACTGCGGAATATCCTTATATAAATGCCTACATGACGTCCTCGTTCGAGTTTCAAGCACTCTAGGTCTTATCCCTCAATTGGACATGCTCCATAATCCATTCTGATAACCTTTATCCGGTTTTTGGAATCGTAGCTTCCAGGCCGAAAATCACGCATCCTTAGTCATTTAGGTGAATATTTTTTATTCACAAGTATCATTTTGTATATATGAGGAATACAGTTCACAGGCATGATCAGAGTGATATTAGTTAACGTAAATACACATATTTTGATAAAGTGTCACTGCCGGGACATTCATGACATATAGTGATATAAATCGGAAGCGAAACTGATGGCATCAAGTTTGCAGTACCAGGATACTAAATGCATATTTTGTCATAGTGTATATATTACTACAAACCGCACGCATCTCAACAAGGGCGTTATGGTTTTAGAAGATGGCTGAGTGTGATCGGAAAGGATTATTAGGCATGTTTAAATGCCTGATAAGACCAAGAGTACATGGAACTTGAGTCTTGAAAAGAAGTCAATAGTCTTGTGCAAGTTAACTCCATACTTGTCTTATACATTATTATCCACAACTAGAAAGAAAACGAAAACAGAGAAAACACTAAACAACAGAACTGGTATCGTGTAACGAATAGGCGAAAATTGGTGTCTATACGGGATTAAAATACACGACACAACACGTTTGCTTAGAAATGGAATAAAAAGGGACAATATTTGCATATTACTAAGACAAGTGATTGGTGCTCATACGTTTGAAGTCACTATTACTTTGTTAGAGAAATGAAACTACAGTTGTTGTGGACATTCTTAGTGTGATATTAGAAGACATAAAATTGCCAACATATCGT
This sequence comes from Schistosoma japonicum, assembly GCA_025215515.1. Taxonomy (NCBI): domain Eukaryota; kingdom Metazoa; phylum Platyhelminthes; class Trematoda; order Strigeidida; family Schistosomatidae; genus Schistosoma; species Schistosoma japonicum. Next base: position 2,628,037 of record CM046063.1, on the reverse strand, counting down.
ACAGTTAAAAGGAATCAGTTCCCGAATGGTTTGGGGCAAATCGTTACAAATTCTCGAGAATTAATTTGCAAAATAATTCATTTAAGAGCGGATTTAGAAGGTGACACTTTTATTTTCGACGCTGAATTGTGTAGGTCATAGCAAGAAGGTTCTTCGAACTTAATTATATTAGATGATGATAAAAACGCTAATTTGTTCTGTATCTCATAAAAAAGATTGGGTTTAACTTCAGTCGGCGCCTCCATAATGTATCTAGTCCTAACTTTTGGCATATAGTTTTATAGTCTAGAGTACTGTCAGCCTCAATAATACGAAGAGTAAAGCGACGTTGTACAGACTGCAGTCTGAGCTTATTCCTAATGTAAACATTATTGAGAATAAAGATTCAGTAATCCAGTAAAGGTCAGACACAAACTTTATGTAGCAGAATACGAGAGTTGTTGATATGAAAGTTACGTAGTATGCAACCCAGTAGTCGATGTGACTTAGGTGTCTGCATATCGACCTATTCTGTAAAAGACAGATTATAGGAGTGCCTGAGTCTTAAGTTAACTACTGACTGAAGTCTAGACAAATTATTACAGTTTATGGATAAATCAAAATCGAGGCACTTTTCTCCAAAACATATCCAACCAAACTTAGAAGCATTAGGATCTAACTTCTGTTTCGAGCACCATACTGTGACCTTGTTGAGTTTAGCAGTGATGCAACAGAATGTGTATGCAAATTCATGAGGAGGGGATGAGTACACTATTTTAAGATCATCTGCGTTTTGAATGTGTCTACCCATGCCTGGAGCATTTGAAAATATCATTTATGCGAGCTTTGAAGAAGAGTGGGCCTAAAACACTACCTTGTATATAGCCACTTGTAACCGGATTCTGCTTTTGAAAAGGATGAAGTCAGTTTTGGCAGTTTGATATCGATGAATGAGGGAAGAGATAAGCCATGAATGTGATGGATTCCTATTTCTATACGAAGAGAGTTTGTTTATGGGGAGCCTGTGTTTAAGGATGTCAAAAGCTTTAGATATGTCTAAGTACTATACTAATACCTAATTGCCCAAGACTTCGTTTATAATAAAGATGCAGTTGCCTGATAATTGGAGGGAGCTATTTTTACAGACGAGTTAAAAAAAACACATCAAACCATAGAAGGGTTGATTGGTTACATAAGCAAATCTTACTACGACAAATAAGCATCCAACATTAAAGTGTATTTTAACGATGAGAGACGTTCAACTGTGTAGATAATGACCAGAAAAGGAAAGGATCTCTATACATTGGGGTACAATTATTAGATGTTACGGAATTCGGAATTTTAAACTGCAAGGAGTAATAAAATCACACACGAAAAGCAGTATTTCTGAAAAGGCATATATCGGATAACACAGTCTAATTGTTCGAAAGCGAGTAAAGACTGAATTAAAAATTCAAAGTGATAAGTCGTACAAGACCTAGTTTCGAGAAACAATGTTAGGAATTAAAAAAAGTTTTTCGGAGAGTAAATAATAAGATATTTCGTCACATACTCTTTTTCTTTTGTTATTCTAGAGGTAACTTGGGTGATATTTATGGATCAATAGTTATGCAAGTTTGTTCTGTTACCTGATTCGAATCGAGGGCAAAAGTATGAGGTTTTCTATCTACTAAGGTATGAACCTGTTGTCAATAAAAGGTCAAACAGTTTTGGTAGGAGTAATGGGATATTAGGTCCATCGAGTTTAAAGTAAGTGGATGCCATGCCATCTATTTCGTAACTACTTGTCGTCCTAAGTGAGTTGATGGATCTAGAAATGTTGTCATAAGTGAAAATAACGGATTCCATATGGTTAGTAGCCGAGTTGATGGTGTCTACCCCAATGTCATTCATGGGTTCATTCCTGTTAGCGAAGAAATCGCTGAACGGGTTGACTATAATATTATGGTCGTCAATCATTAATCCTTTCGTAAAATGAAGGGAATATCATTATTCCCGGAAGGTTTGGGGCGCTTATTGAACAGCCATACAAAGTTTTGTATCTTGGAGCTACTGTGCATTGCTGATAACTCTTCTTTAATCACCTTTAATTTGTGAACTTCTTTTGGTTGAATAAAGGTCATGGTATTTTTCACGAATGCTAAAAGGTCATTTGAATTCAAATAGTACTTCTGTTGGTATTTCAGCTTCTTACAGTAATGAAGTGATATGCACAAATCACTAGACTTAATTATGATGCTCATTTTAATAGGTGCAATTAAATCAAAACAGGAGTCATCAATTTGATAAAAAAATATCTAGTGCTTCTGCAAGATTATTGAATGAGAAAAAAATTTTCAAGTTAGAACAAGTTAGAAGATTATGCAGAAGATTCCAGTCCACAGTTTTATAATCTCAAAATTATCTAGCTTTTTCTAGTTCAGGATTACTAAAGTGGCTAAAATTAAAAGTGACACCTACAACAGAAATTAAATTTTGTGTTGAATACAAGGCTCACCAGTTTAATGCCTTGGTATATCTTGCTCTATTTGACAGAAGAAACTAAATTATTAGGGAATAAGACCTTATTTTATTATTGTGGGCAGGGGACACTGGAACGCGATCTAACGATTCAAACACTTAATACTTCTCAAAATTCATTATAAGATAATAGAAAATAAAATCCCCATTCAGAATAAGGAAGTAAATGAATACTTGAGCTATATTGTTTCGGCGTATGCTTAAGGTATGAAGCCAGCTCTTAATTAGTCAACCTAAGTTGCTACACAGTCTTTATGTTAAGGAGACCTAGGATTTGAGGCCCATGACTAGGGTTTGTTATTATGGAGCATAAGTTAAGATCACCAGGCGAGAAAAAATTGATAGGTAGGTTAATTAAATGTGGAAGGGATTTAACAATAATAATGATAATATCATGGAAGTCCTATTGTCCGTTGGTTGTTTGTTACTGGCAAAATTCAACCAAGAAACAGCGGTTCTAAAGGTTCGAATTGTAATACTAAATATATTGTTACGTAGATCATAAAAAGGCTCTGTTTGGATCATATTTTGTTATTTGTAGAAAACTTCAACTTTTAGGCAATTTTTAAAGAAAAATGGGGTTGATTTTAAGGCGTCGAATCGAAAAGGGAGGAGGATTATTAATCCGATATTAATATCGTTAACGTATAGCGAAACTGATGGTGACATAAGGTTAGGAAGATCTTCAACGTACAGAATAATAATAATACCGGAATCAAGACTATGTTCTGATACACACGAGTTAGACGACGTCTAGCTTTTTTATACCCTGCACCCTCATCTAGTTAGAAAATATTTCATCCGAAAGACTATATTTCCACAAGCTTTGATATTGCGTTATTAAAAAGCAACCTTGTGTTAGAGACCTTGCTAAAATCAGGTTCGGTTTCCTTGAAAAATAGACTTGATGGTCACGATCAGCAGCTCAATTAGCCCACCAGTGTTGATCGTTAACTTAACCCGGTTCATACTGTATCATCAATAGTGTAACTGCTTAATTTAGGTAGTGTTCTGTGTGTTAAACTGTTCATGAACTCTTTTAACCCTATCCACCCTAATAATGACTTTCAGTCTCTTTGATAGAAACGAAGCTCACTAGTTGATAAGTTAAGCTTCTGGTGATTATGAACACTTTGAATACACAAGTAAAGTTGCTTCTCGGCTCTGAGTTATCAAACTTTACCGATTAATTATGGAGTCATCAACAACACTAACCCATATGCTACGAACAATATAGCCTTCATTGACCACGAAATGGAGGACCATTGGTGAAGATTAGTTGTGTTATTTTGCTAAATCCACAACATTTATAGAACGTTTCTGTTTTTCAGAGCACGGCGGATTTATAGTACTAATAACAATTTGCAAGTCATGAATACACTTTTAAAAAATTGCGCAATATTTTGGAGTATGATGTAATTATCTAAATACTTTATTAGTGCACGCAGATAATCTTCTGAATTTCGATAATGACTTCAGTTAAACGTATCTTACGATAATTCTCAAGTTTGCGCTTTGTAATAAATTTTAAGATTGGACTTGCACTAGAAATCTTCCAGACAAGTGGTAATAAACTTTTAGTTATAAACAGATTAACGCATGCTCTTAAGGGTTTACGATGAATATCGCAATTTCTTCATTTAACCCAGGACGCAATTCATAAAGTCTAATAGATTTCCCTAGATCGAGCTGATTTAATTATTGATTGTCATTAAATTTTTATAGAACCGGACATTCCAAGTCGTCAAACACTAAGGCCGAGTAGAAATAAGTTGCATGTTGTGATGTTAGGCGGACTGTTACATGAAATGAGAGAACAACCGTGCTTTAATATTTGTACTGCATGCTTAACTGTACATGTTGGGTTAAACATATTTGATTAAAATGAGGCTGCTGGTAGGTTGAAACTTCTTATTTGTAGCAAGTCAGCTTGGCTGACTCAACAGTATTAGGTATGAGAACATCACCATTTATGGTTTGCTAGGCCTTTATGTTATCACTAGTCGTGGAAACTCGTTAACATAGATGGGGAAATAAAAATATATCTTATAAGAAGCCACTTAATGCGTGCTTCTATTTTAAATGGCGTTCTTTTAGTTAGCAATTTTTGTCCTTTGTAAATAAAGAAGTCTCCTTATCCATTTGTGAATTGATTCATTTGTCCTGAAATTTAGAAAGCTTCAGTTCAATGCCCGCTCAAAACACTAACAACCATCCTAAAATCCATCCGTCCTTCTCACGGATGGTAAGAACTAATGCTCGCTTATCTGACACATTCACTTTTGAAGGTCAATAATTCTTGTGAGTCTATGCGGATGGTTAAATCAATGTGAATGGCTAAATCAATGCGGACTGTTTTTTCAGTATATTATTAACTGTACTAGTCAAACTGACAGGTCGAAGTTAGACAAGTGCAAATATCTATACTAAAAATCAGACTGATCAAGCTGTCCCACAAACCCTACAATGAAAAAGAATTAAACCTGTGAGTTTGTCACGTCAAGAACTCGAAACTGAGAGTATGCGTAGCAGAATCAAGCTTCTATATCGTCTAAGCAAAACGGAATGTCTTGGAAGCTTTGTGGCAGGGGGGTTTTGGTCCCTGAAAAAAACAGGAACGTTTAATCAGTCATAATAACAATTCAATTACTTGCAAATCCAAAAAAATAGTGCGAAAATGTGGGGATAAGCATGGGTACGTAAAAGTACTCTACAACAGCTATAAACAGGAAAGAACTTACAGGTATGATTAAGTTAAGATCACCTTTCGCTCACTAGTTAAGGGCACGCTGTATGTGACCAACTTACTCTTGCTGTATAGCCATAGTAACTTCTAACAATTAACCACACATATACGAATAAGAGGAAATCAGATGGTAGTAATAAATGGAGAAGAAGATATGTTTGACCGTAAGTAGAGCATAAACGAGATAGTAATATATATGTTAGGTTGTATCGTGATTCGGTAGTGACGTTTGACAAAGCCGCTTCAGCTAGCTATGTTTACCAAAAAAACATGGCAAACATCGATGACATAAGCCAATACAATTATTTATTTGAGGAATTATTTACCGCTAAACACCTAATGCACTGTCAGCTGCACAGGAATTTCCCAATGCAAGCTTATATTTACTCCGTTATGCCAAAATTAAACAACGTGTACAGAAGTCCTACGTAAGATACTTTGTTCATAGATTTGCTAAAACCGATTTTTATCGTCTAGAAGCAAATTTCAAAGAACATTAAGTTCTCCGATTCCGCCAAACAAAGATGAACATGGAATGAATTGATACTGTAGCAATTAATGATATTCTTAACTCCTCATTCAACCGTTTACCTCTAAGTTTTGTAAGTATTTCAACCATTATTGCAAACCAAGAGCACTCCGACCATCTAGACGGAGATCTCAAGGAATGAGTGATTCGTTGATTCTGCAAAGTTTACATTGAAGCTGAACTTGGATTATAGGATCGAAAGTTAAATCTATGCGGCGTTGAAGGTCACATGCTTTTGCAAAATGCCGTTTCCAGAACCGATACCGACAAATTTTAGTTTACAGCAACCTGCAGGACCGTTATATCATTTCAGATCAATAGATGATGTCAACAATCTTATCCAAATGCTCTTATGGAAAATCTCTCAAGAGCATCGTTATACTGGGCTAGGTTGCCTACAAGAGGAGCTTATTCGGGTATGGATACTTTACTCTTACGAAACATCTTATCTTAAGCACTATCCATCAGCTATTGATTTTCTCAAAAGCATTCGAATAAGTATAGATTTCATACCGCGAATAGTGGAACATAGAAAGCTAATCCAACGAATTAACACACATCTTTGGGCATATGCTGCTACTCGTAACGTTCTAACCTTGACAGATATGGAGGAGCTAGTACGAGTATGTCTTGTGTTTTTTTATTTACTTTTACCGCTTCCTAACACATTGCAACTGTATACCACAGTCCTTCTATATCGCTAGAATTGACTGACGTCTACTCCAAGACTAATAATGATTTTTTATTTCTGTGGCTCAACAATGTAAGAATGTTAATTCAGTGTGTTTCATTTGAGTCCTAAACGTTGATATTCAGACAATTTCCATAAAACACGTTCTGCAAAATAATTCATTCCAATGAAAAACGCTTACAGCATTTAATTATACAACTGGGTCATAGGTTTAATAGTTACTAAACCTACTTTGGTTTGGGCATTTACTTGGCATCGATTGCCTTTACAAGACTTGTTGTTCAACACCTTTACTTAATTACCGAGTACGTAAGCTAAGATTACTTACCTAAATAACTAGTGTATTTTATTTTAACAGTTGGAATCGCCAAGTAACTATCGACTCCTTGGTCCAATCGTAAGGCTACCAGCTGCATTAGAAATACTTCAGACTACTGAATTCGACCAACGTATAGTGACGTGTTTCACAGTTGGATGTACAAATCAGGCATTGAAAATGTGCACAGAGGATATCTTAGAGGAATTAAGACTTTGCATCTGTAAAAATAGATATCGTTTGCCTTCAACAGTTAGTCGTGGATCAGTTTCTGCTTGGTGGGAGTCAATATTTACGCAACATATGTTAGGAGTTCTGGATGGTGTTCGTGTTGTACAACATAATCAGTCGCATAAATTAGATCTACTAGCTAAATATGGAATAAGAATCAAGGGGATTTTCTCATCTTGTCCAAGTAAGTTCGTTTTTACCTGGTTTTACAAAATCATAACAGCAAAGTTTTTGTGATTTACATATAATTACGTTGCAGGTGCACCCATTCCTTGTTTTCCTCCAAAGTTTCAGCTTCTTAACTCATCATAATTTTCTTTCTACTGAACCATATTTTCTTAAACCATATCTTTGATCTGTAGCTCTTCATTAATGCTAACTCTGTTGCTACATTCACTACTCTGGGATTTGGTCTGACAGTTTAATCTCTATCTGCGAATTGGGGCAATGGCGACTTGAACTGAATGTACGCATTTACCAAGTTCTACGTTGCAGCTGACTGACTAATTGACTATAAATACACTGTTTATAAGCGATCAGCAATAGGATTTAGGTTTTTGTTATGATACATTCAGTTGCTATTATTTATCGGACATAAAGTAACATACAGTCTAGTGTAGTATGCATAGACAGGATGTAGTCGATATTTACTTGTCGTGTCGTAATTTTGCACATATGTACAGATACATGGTTAATTACTTCTAAAAACAAGTAGGAATGTCATTATGAGTAATCGACTAACAAGATCCATCAGCTATTCAGTCATAATATTTTGTCTTTTTTTATAGGAAATTACAAGTAATCTGCGACCTGAAAATTTGAATAAGGCAGCGAGACTAGCACAAGACCAACTAGATAATGATATCCGTCAACTATATGAAACTTTCGCCTACTTCTTTATTAAGTAAATCCGCTTTACGTAAGTGGTTGAGTTGGGTTTTTGCATTATTGTTTTAATTTACAAATAAATTTAGTTATTTAAGAAAAGAACACTGGCGCAAGTATTTTTCTGATATTTTCCTTCCTGAATCTTGAAGCAAACACAACATGTTGTTACTTAATTTTAAACAAAATATTCGTTACTAATTTATTATCTTAAATAAGAAAATGTCTTGTTTTAAACCTACAGTTCCAGTAATATGTTAACAGTTTCAGAAATCCTTAAAGGTATTGGTAATGACATTAAATAGTATGGTTTAGTTGATAAAGCATTCAGCTTTCTACCCTTGTCACGGGATTCAATCTCACTCACCTATTATAGTCAAGTAATATCACTAGCCCTCACAATATGACTTTAAGCTAGTTCATAGACATATACTTGAGGAGTTTTATGAGTATATGTTCTAATAGAATTAATAAAGTTACAGCAATTTTCGTACATTGCGAGTTATCCATCTTTTATGTTTCTCAACTAGCAATTTAAAAAAAGCGTGTTCTATCCTAATATGTAGTTTTAATTTATTTTTCTAGAATCGTATAGATCTATGAAACCTATTAGTGTTCTCAAACATTTGGCGAATTGTTCTACACAGTTACATAATGAACTGCAAAGTTGGGCAGAAGAAAGAAGTTTAGTATGGCCTAAAGGGCATTTAGATTCACTATTGGTATTTGGCCAATTTATGCAACGTATTGCTGCTACTGGGGTAAGACTTTCAGTATATGTAGTATGTGTGTTTATGCAGTATGTACAAAAATTTACACTCGTTCAGGTAAAGTTTTAAATAATCGTTATTCTTTAGGTTCTTTTTGATATCTTCATTCTTTTTTTCACATCTTTTAGCCTTTTCGCACACTTGTACATTTACTGATATTAATTTTTAATACGGAATCAATGGATATTAAGAAATTATTGACTCGCGTCGTATCTTCTGTACCTAAGACGGACAGGGTATTAGAATCATCTTCAGTATCATCAACAGCAGTAAATAATCCGGAACTTATTGACCTGACAACAAATTCAGATGATGATTTATGTGAAATTTCACCACAAATTGACGGTACGACTATTATTTATTAAAATTCATGTTAACTAACATTATTTGTTATTTTTGTTCTTTTTCTTGTCTATGTTTTAAATGATTTTCCTATTGCGGACCCATTCATTAAGTAATAATGGCCTATTAAATATTATCTGTTTGCTTACAGTGTAGAATTTTCAATTGAAAATATGAATGAAACATTTTTGAACAGTGGTTATGTAATTCGTATTCACTCAAATTCTTAAGACCATTCTCGCTTACATGACATCTTTTAGTTACATAATATTATTTAATATATGGATTCGGTAGTAATCATTCCTTGTTTCTCTTATAAGATAGTTAAAAATATTGGAATTACCGTGTTAATGGCTTCTCAGTAATGTGTGATAAGTTTTAAACATTTCGTGGATGTTTATTAACGCGGTATTGCCCGTCGTGGTTAGTTAATTAAATCAAATTATTACTAGGAAAATTTGTTGCAACAAATAAGCTTTGAAAAACGGTAACCCAGAAGCTTGTGCAAAGTGCCTCTTCTTCGGCATTCATGTACTCGGTTTTCAAGCACGCTGTTTACATGAGGATGAATAACGCTATCTGGTTTAAAATCAAATGATTAAAACGATAATACATTAGTCGTATGGAATATTTAGATATTTTAATAATTTTTCTATACATAAATCATCAGTTATGTTCAAAATCTATTATTTGATTAACTGTAGAAAAAACGACTTATGTATTAACACAGTATCCTTTTTATAGCGCAACTAGCCACAGTCATCAAATGTTAACACGATAGTGAATCCAGGACTTAGTTTAATAGGTGGACATAAAATATGTACACTTATAGCTTGTACTCTACTCCAAATAACCCTGGACTCAGCCCGCAACTATTAAAAAACACAAAAGAAAGTCAACGAGTTGTTTCCCACCCCAGCCGATGGTTATGGATAAAACGTATGTAGGTAGTAGTCTGCCTTGAATTATGTATTCAGGGTGTAGATTCTACAACGCTTAATTTTTGATGGTACATTTGGGGTTTAAAATTCCAAAATGTTAAGTATCCAAAACACCCATTTTTAGTTGATCAAAGTAGAATGTTTGAGAAAGAAATAAGTATTTTAGTAACAATACGGATGTTGTAATATTGAGTGATGGATAAATAATCCAAGCTCTTGATTTTCACCTAATTATGTTTTTGTTATATTCCCGTTAGTTTTAAATGATAAAGCAGTACGGCTAACCCATGTTGTGTGTAAATCAAGTATCAGTACATAAATCTTATATGATAATCACGTGGTGTAGATATTTATATCGGCTGAGCACTGAGTAGTGGTCAGTGTCATATTTATTTAGTTCTTACTGCTGGTCATATTTTATCTATCAAGTCACAGTGTGGTCACTAATACTAGTGACTCGGCGTATCTGCATTATTGGTGGGACTTAATGCTCCATATGTGATTTAACCTAGCACGAAATCTATGTTTAGGGTTTTTGCTGGCTATGTCTAACAGCTTAATGTCAGAACAGTACATACACTATCGAGTGACTAAGACTAGTAGCCGAGTTGCAACTTGATCTACTGAATCGTATCAGTATTGAGAATTTCTTTCTGCTGAGTGCTAACTAACGCTATGTTTTGATCCAGGGTCTCGTAGCAGCTATCTTCATTCATCTAATGTATGTTGTAGGCATCCACAAGAACTGTTAAATGCTATTATTCAATAAAATATTTAATATTCTATTTATTACTTTTTCCAGATGTCACAACACATCCTAGATTAACAGAGATTGTCAATAAATTTAACAATTTACTAAGTCAACAGCAACAAGATGGTAGTGTAAACAAATCAAATAATTTATGGTTATCATTAGCATCATTGGAACGTGAAATTTTAACACCAATTAATAAGAATTCTCAGTCTTTATTAAGCTTACTTTATGAAGCTATCAATCAAGATGTGAATAGTGTGAATTTAGTAAGTTAAATAATTTTATATCTTTTTTAAGAAACACTATCTTCTGTGTTATATAATGATTTCCAAATATTTTAAGCGTTTTAGTTTCCAGCCACTAAATCTCAGGTCTGAACTCCCGTTCTCACCAAAGTAATTGTGTATCATCACTAATCCTTGTAGAAAATGTGACTGAAAACCAAGTTCATAAACCGCTACACGGTAAATATGTTAAATTACTGAATAGTAGTACTCTGATAAATGATTGGTAAAAAAATACATTTATTCAAAGCATATAATTGCTGGTACGATAGTTCACCAATAGTGCGTTACATAAGTAGAAAAATTATGTGTAGAATTAATGTAAAGAAGACTAAACTAAGATTAAACATACAGCTGATTTAAAAGTATCCGCAAGGAAGATCTCCCTTAGTTGTGGAAGTTTATCCCACTTTTACAAAGTGCTCATAAGAAAACTAAGGCAGCATCGCTACTAACTTCTGAACAAATTTTATCCAATTACTTCTCAAGCCACTGAGTTGTACAGTCTTTAGGATCCCGGCCGAAGGGTAGTGGTAAACCGAAGAATACCAACTCTGCACAGCTATCTTTCATATCACGACGCCATGTCAAAAACTAACCACCTTTGCATACAACCTGGGTGTCGTTAATTAATGTGCGACTTTTAAGTTACTGGGATGATATTTGCAAAATATGACCTAGCCATCAAAGAAAGTGTTTCATAATAGTGACGTTAATTGAATTATCATCACCGCCAGGTGGTCAATCGGTCAAGGTGCTTGGCTTCTACAGGTTTGAACCGTATTTAAATGGCTATCCATTTAAACAACTGAGCAATATTAATGGCCCTCACATAATTAAAGTATCATATATACATCTATACTCAATATATGAGAAAAACAGTCAGAGTCACTGAACCCAAACACAGCTGATGATGGACATTATTAACACCTTGTTGTTAGCAGATATCAGCGATCCTTCGAATACAGCCGTTCATCAGTTATAAACAATATAGATCCCGACATGTATGAGCGTTAGCAAATTATTTTGATTAACGCCAGAATATAGTTCGACAAAAATGGAACTCTATATGTTGAAGATAAAGAGTAAATGCATGCGAACTACTATCACCAATTATAAGTTATGTAATCTAGTGTCTCAAACTATTGATCATGATAATTATAACCGGGATCCCAAGCAAGTCGTTTGTACCAGCTGATAGTGCTCAGACTAACGGTCCACGATTTCATTTATTGATGCCATGCCTTAGTTTATTAGCCCCAATTTTTATTTTAGCACACTATTTCATCAGCCAACATCACACGTTGAGATAGGCAGCAGCTGACCATACGTAATGAATATCTCAGCCACTTCAGTAGATGAAAACTCCCAACTTTATCAACTGATTTGTTACTTTTGTTTAGTACACTGTTCATAACCTTAAGATTGTTTACTAGTTTGTTTGGAGATACTTGGACAATACTTCTATTATCTCTACGAGTAAAGACTTGTAACCTTCAAAGGTAATCATGTCCGGACATTAAACATACTTACTTACTTTACTTACTTACGCCTGTTACCCCTCTCGGTGGAGCATAGGCCGCTCACCACTATTCTCCATTCAACTCTGTCCTGAGCAATCCTTTCCAGCTGTCTCCAGTTACTTTTCATCCTTTTAATGTCTACTTCCAGCTCTCGACGCATTGTGTTTTTTGGCCTTCCTCTTTTCCGTTTTCCGACAGGATTCCAAGTTAGTGCTTGTTTCGTGATGTAGTCTGATGATTTCCGCAATGTATGTCCTGACCATTTCCAACGTCGTTCCCTGATTTCCTCTTCAGCTGGAAGTTTGTTTGTTCTCTTCCAAAGTAGGCTGTTGCTGATGATTTCTGGCCAATCCACATTCAGTATCTTGCGTAGACAGTTGTTTATAAATATCTGTACCCACCTAAGGATACCTGAAGTAGTTCTCCACGTTTCAGCTCCATAGAGAAGAACTGTCTTGACATTCGAATTGAAAAGTTTAACTTTGAGGTTGGTAGACAGTTGTTTGGAGTCCCATATATTTTTCAGCTGTAGGAATGCTGCCCTTGCTTTGTCGATCCTTTCCCTCTAACATCTGCATCGGATCCTCCTTGTTCATCGATTATGCTCCCCAGGTATGTAAAGGTATCCACTTCTTCCAGAGTTTCACCATCAAGTTCAATTAGGTCGGTGCTCTCTGTGTTGAATTTGAGGATCTTGCTCTTTCCCTTATGTATGTTCAGGCCTATTGATGCTGAGGTTGCTGCTACTTTGGTTGTCTTCACTTGCATTGTCTGGTGTGTATGGGATAGAAGTGCTAGATCATCCGCGAAGTCCAGATCATCGAGTTGCATCCTACTTGTCCATTGAATTCCATGCTTCCCCTCAGATGTGGAGGTTTTCATGATCCAATCAACCACTAGAAGGAAGAGGAAAGGCGAGAGCAAACAGCCTTGTCTGACACGGGTTTTCACTGGGAATGCATCTGTCAGCTGTCCTCCATGCACGATTCCGCACTGTAGTCCGTCGTAAGAATTCCGGATGATGTTGACGAGTTTCTCTGGTACACCGTAGTGTCGAAGAAGTTTCCATAGCGATCTCCTGTTTACGCTATCAAACGCCTTCTCATAGTCAATGAAGTTGATGTACAGTGACGAGTTCCATTGAACTGATTGTTCAACAATGATCCGTAGTGTTGCGATTTGATCTGTACACGATCGATCCTTACGGAAACCAGCCTGTTGATCTCGAAGTTGGGCATCCACTGAGAATTTCATCCTATTCAACAACACTCTGTTGAAGACTTTCCCTAGTACTGACAATAGTGTGATTCCTCTGTAGTTTTCACATTTGCTCAAATCTCCTTTCTCTGGTATCTTGATAAGGTATCCTTCTTTCCAGTCTGCTGACACTTGTTTTTCCTCCCACATCCTCTCGAATAAAACGTGGAGCATCCTTGCCATTATGTCTATGTCTGATTTGAGTGCTTCGGCTGGTATATTGTCAGGTCCTGCTGCTTTCCCACTTTTGATCTATCTGATGGCTATCTTGATTTCTGCCATCATTGGTGGATTGACATTAATCGGGAGGTCTGTAGATGCTGCTTCGATGTCTGGTGGATTCGGTGGAGCTGGTCTATTCAAGAGTTCCTCAAAATATTCTACCCATCTGTCTCTTTGTTCTTGAATCTCGGTGATTGGCTTGCCTTCTTTGTTCCTGACCGGTCGCTCTGGTTTACTATATTTGCCTGACAGTTTCTTCGTTGTTTCGTTTAGCTGTTTCATATATCCTTCTCTTGCAGCTTTTACCGCTGTCGTTGCAAGGCTTCCGATGTACTTCGGGTTTTCGGCTCTAATGCTCTACTTTACTTGCTTATTTGCTTTTGTAAATTCACTTTGTTCTTTGATTTTCTCTGCTCTAGTTCGGCTGTTGTTGATTTCTGTCTTGTTCCTCGTTTGTTCAATTTCGTTCAGAGTCTCTGTGGAAATCCATTCCTTATTATGGTATTTTATGCGGCCCAGAGCCTCTTGACTAGTTGATGTTAGTGCCTCTTTGATTCCTTTCTAGTTGTTTTCCGTAGTGGCTTCTTCCTCGTCCAGCAGATCTTGTAAGGCTTGAAACCTGTTGTTGAGAGTTATTTTGAATTCCTTGAGTTTGTCAATATCTCGAAGAGAGCCTGTATTGAACCGTTGTAATGCTGTTACACCAGTTATCCAATGTTTCTTTAGCTTCAATATCATTTTGGCAACCACTTGGTGGTGATCCGAAGCTATATCAGCTCCTCTCCTGTTTCTCGCATCTTCCATTGATCTTCTGGATTTTTTATTGATGCATATGTGATCAATTCGATTCTCTGTATTATGATCCGGTGAGACCCATGTAACCTTGTGTATGCGTTTGTGAGGGAATATTGTACCACCTATAACCAGTTTGTTGAAAGTGCATAGATTTGCAAATCTTTCACCATTCTCATTTCTTCCTCCCAGTCCCTGTTGTCCCATGATGTCTTCGTATCCGGTGTTGTCCATTCCGACTTTGACGTTTAGGTCCCCCATTAGGATTGTCAGATCCTTTCCTGGACACTTCGCTATAATTGACTACAGCCTATCATAAAACTGATCTTTGTCCTCGTCGTTGCCGTCGTTGGTGGGTGCATAACATTGGATGTTGTTCATTGTAATCCCCTTTTTCATTGTCTTGAAAGATGCTTTGATGATCCTGGGTTCATGTGGTTCCCATCCTACAAGTGCATTGCGCGCTTTCTTGGACAGCATCAGATCGACTCTTTGGGTATGAGGGGCATTTTCCTCTTCGTGCCCGGAGTATAGTAGCACCTCTTTCGTGGCTAATGTTTTCTGTCCAGTTTGAGTCCAAAGGGTTTCGCTGATCTCGAGCACAGTCAAGTTGTATCTCTTCATTTCTGCTGCCATCTGGGTGATCCCAGTCTCCCATATTGTCCGAACATTCCATGTACCTAAAAAAATTTTTGCTCTGGTCGTTAGAAGGGGTGGCATCAGCCTCATGACTTCCGAAGAATCTCGGCTTTCATCATGAAGCGTCATATAGATTCCTTCCACTCCCAGGGCAGAGTTTAAATGGTTAAGTTTGTTTAATCTAGTAAGCGTTTTTTAGCAAGCTTGTGTTTTACGGGATAGGGGTGCTAGCCCTATGCCCAACCCTCCTCCTTTACCCGGGCTTGGGACCGGCAGCAACCCTAGAAGAGCTGTGGGCGGAGTTGGACATTAAACATAATCAAACACGATTTATTGATGTGTCATATAACCAGATAAATTTCGTGTTGCATTATTAACTAGAAACCTTAGTATTAGTTAAGATATTGTTTATTTTCGCCAGCCTTCGTTCAATATTAGTAATATTCAACAAGATCAAACAGTTGATATAAGAAATTGCAGTGAATCAAATTCGGAGAAAATTGGCGCTCCACAAGAAGATCCATCTACATCAAGTGATCTTGATCCAGGTTTAGTTCTTGACTTTATCCAGAAATTAACATGTATCTCTTTAAGGAGTAAAGAGGTTAGTTGTGGTTGTAGATTTTATCATTATATTTGTTTTAATAATTACTGAGTCTTATATTTCTACAAGTTAATCAATTGTTATATTAATGTCTTCCTTGTTCATATATAATGCATTAAATACAGACATTAGTAGTGCATAGATTTTACATAAAGTTGCATCACTTCCATCTATGATCTGCAGATGAATGCGACTAGACGATAGGTTTTCCAAAGGAAGTACATGTAAATTCCATATGAACAAGTAATTAAAACCAGCCTAACTTATACTTCGTTGGAACGATAATATTTCCTTGCGTCTATAGTTGATTATATACGAAAATATGTCGCGCCAAATACCTTCCTAACTGATCTCTCTACAGGCACTCTTTCACACACATCAGTAGTGTTATCCCACTAGTGTTTTTTTAAGTATTTGCACTTTTAATTATTCAGGGAACTCTATATTGAGGGTGTAATTGAAGTTGGCTTATGGTTAACAATTGGAATTTAGGATTCGCATTTCGTTCCATTTGAAACTCGTCTGCCGGGTGTTTCCGGCGAAATCCAATTATTAATGTTCACACTAGCACTTGAGCTCAACTTGTCTGTGTTAAACACAATTACTTTTCCAATTCAGGCTGCTGAGTTCAGGCGGGCACACGCGTGTAACGGAATACACATATACCCTTGAATATGCTTTTAGCTCGCAACCGATGTTGTTAAAAATTGAAAATTAGTCTCTTTCTAAAGATGAATCCTGAGCTGATTATCCCGATGTAGTATTAGTTTACAGATATGATTAAAGTAGGATTGTGACAAGGTGAATAGGAATCTACGATGCACGTTTCGTCCTTTTAGAGACTCGTTGGTCGTGTAGATGTACTCACCGAGACTATCTTAAGTGTTTACATATTTCTCAATAAATATATTACTTTTTTACTTGTCTTTTCTATCCTTTTTCTCCTAAAATGTTTAGGAATTATGTAAACTTGTTTGTGAAAATTTAAATATTATTCACTCACCAAAGTTGGATCAGTTTATTGATTCAGTTTTATCACAACTTATAGATGATAATGAAATGAATAAAGTGAAGCCATTAGTATATCAGTAAGTTTCTTTCTTGTCCTTCTCGAATTGTCATTGTACATTTTGACTGATCTATGGATGTAAGTCATAAGCAACGTAGGGTCTGACCTATGTGTCCATCAGTGTAGGTCGCTATATTGTATTAACACAGTTAAATGAAATTATCAGGATGAATATTATTGAAGAATTAGTGGGTTTGTGAGATATGAGGTATAAAATAGTTTTAAAACTTCAAGATCTAAAAGAAAACAAAGAATAAATGCACCAACACCACTGCAATCGATTCTCATCTTACGTCATCCAACGTCTCAAACTAGTAACTATGATAATCTTACTGATCCTAATCAAGTAAACTCCACCTACCAACGTTGGCTCAGATAAACAGTCTGTGGCTTCGCACATTTATGCCACTTTTTGCATTGAGTCCCTTATCTCTATTCCAAACTGCTTCTACACCAGCTATCATTATGCGTTGAGATGAGTCATGATTAGGCATACATAAAATGCATTACCAAACCGCCTCGGATGATGATGACACAGTATTAAAGGCCGATTCTTCATCTTTGCGTCTAACGTCAGCGTTCATCTGACTGGTCTCAGAATACATAATCAATGCTTCTGTGACACATGTGGTCAAATGTTAGTAACCTTTGATTATTATCTGCGTTTAAATGTTTTGTCTGAAAAACATCTAAAACTCAAACTAGCTGTTAGCCAACCTGAAAGTCAGAATTTTAGATGCAAACGTCAAGACAGTTTGATTGTATAGAGCTGAAACTTGTATGGAGAGCTGTAAAAAGCATCATTTAACAGATACAAGTATGCATAAACAGTTGTTTACGCAAGCTACTTTGAATCCATTAGCACGACATCATCAACAACAAACTTCTGTGGCACAGAACAAATTAAATGAGATCCAGGCAAAGAAATTATAAAAAGTCGCTGGAAGTTGACAGGACATACATCGAGGAAATCATCCAAACTGTGTCATAAGACAAGCACTAACATTAAATACTCAAGATCAAAAGGGGAAGAAGAAAGACCAAAGAACACATTGTTTTGGGAATTGAAGGCAGACATTAAAAAAATCAAATACACTCGGGAAGAACTGGAATGAAAAGGTGAGGACAGGGTTAGTTGGAGAATACTGGTCGGCGGCCTATGCTCCATGAGTAACGCGTAACAGGCGTTGACTGATTGATTGAAAGGCGTTTCACGTCTGTAAAGGGAAACAAGGAGAACCTCTGCTTAGTATGCTATCCCTACAGAGGTGGTTGTTTACTAAAGCTTACTATAGAGTGTACGAATTGAAGTAATGTAGTCAGGGACTTGCCAAAATCCATGTATAACTGCTACATATGTGCGTTGTTCAAGTTGCCTTACCATATTAACACTGCAAGATAAAATTAACAGGATTGTTACCAAAAGGAATAAAGAGGTATGTATAAAAAATAATGGAACTTACGATCTACAGGACGTTAAGACTTAATGCACCTTACTCAACTCTAAGCTAATATGTCGTCATTCCACCCGAAGTCTCCAACCATTGAACGTGATTGCCACACGCACCCTACCCAAACATTCTGTATCTATCGCTAGTTACAACTCAGACCAATAGTTAACGTATGATCGACTGACTTCTACTTCTTTCGTTTGGCTGCTTTGTGTTAACGTATAAGCTTTCCAAACGGATAGCTTAGTCACCTAGTGACTAGTATTCATACGTATTTATTTCCAAATGGAAATGAAACAATTCTTCAAAATTTAATTCAGATACTTGATTTTGAACTGCTAAAGCATACTTCCTTACTGAGTTAGATGCTAAAGGAGTGCAACTTGTCACTAAATTCATCAATTCTTTGAGATTTATATTTTGTTCATATTGATCTATTAGATTTGATCACCCTCTAACGCAGACAACCTAATTTATCACCCATCAATTTATTTTTCTCTTATGAATTGATCAATGTAAAATGTGATTCCTAATGGTAATGATAGAGAATTAGTAAAAAAAACAGCATATTATGAACACAATGTGTTACGAATCATGGTTTTTTCTTAGACATAAAGAAAATTGTCTTTCCTCAGTTGTCTGTATCATTGAAGGCTACCTCATGACTGACTAGTTTAATGTGTTAGAGACAGTATTGACAATCTGAGAGTATGTTTACAGAGGTATTGCAACAACTGATTTCGGGAGCTCACACAGAAATTTTGCAAGCAAAATATTTTTAGTTTAATTTTTTATATGTTTTGCTTTCGTTGTCAAAAGCAAGCATTGGTACAGATCTAGTTGTCTAAGGGGAAACAGAATTTCTCTTCAATGTAGTTCGCTGTACAATCTCACCTTCGAATTTTTCAGTCTTATCGCTTCCCAACCATCGTGGTTACTGTAAAAGCTTCTAAAGAAACCAGTATTCCAACTTATTTAGCTCAACTGGTTTATCATGATCTGAAAGTCTAACCACCATGTCCAGGTTTCAGTTGCTGTCGGGAGTTGGGTTTTTCAGTCGAAATTCATTATCATTATAATGACGTAGTATTTTATGGTTTATATCTAAAAAATTATATAATTTTTATTCGGTTTTTAGTCATCGTGTTCACTTACCTAGTATTTTAACTATGGAAGAGATTCAACGATCATCATCTACATCTGATATTGTCTCACGTTTGCTTACTCAACGCGAATGTGTATTAAATTTCCTATCAGCTTGTCCATCTTTAGTAGACCTGGAAGTATGGTCTCAATGGCATCAAGATTATTTATTCTATGATCGTTGGGGTAGTTTAGATTCATTCCTTATAGAGTCTGGGGCTGATAAAGGTGAGTTTCCTTTTTAAAGACAAGTTGTTTTAAACCTAATGCTACTACTCAAACAATATTTTCTCTCTTCACTATGAGTGTATTCGAAATGTGTATAAGTTAGTGTTATTTGAATTTTTTACTTTTTGTTACTCACCGTAATCTCATTTTACTCCAGCAAATTATAATTCCCCTTCTTGTAGAGAGTTGGTTTAGTCATGATGTCTTTGAACTTTTAGCTGTTAAATTACAGGTTTTAACCCCACTCCACTTGCTTAGGTTTTAGCAGCCAGTCATAAACACCGTAGAGTACGGCAAAGTAAATGCGTTATTACATGTTGCATATCATATTGGCGCGATGCGATCAAATTAACATGATTAGTGCTAGGATATAATTCAACAAGACGAAGAGAAATTAAAGTATATGCTAAAGAATAATGGAAACCATTTACGAAACTGTTATGAATTCTCTGCCGTATCATCACACATTATTTTTAACTACTGATCATGATTATCATGTGGAGCCCAACCAGGCAGTAAATTGAAACTGTTAATACTGTTCAGACCAACAGTCATGGATACCATTGAGTTGTGCTATATTTTAGTTTAGTTTCATTCCAACACACTCCACTAGCCATCATATTGCGTCAACATAAATGATAGTTTAGTACATGATATATTTTAGCCTCCTTAATCAATGAAAATTTTCGACTTCATCAGTCGATTTGATATCTTTGTTTAGTGCACTGTCTAATCTCAGGATCGCTTACTCAGTTGTTCGAGGGTACGTAAACGATTTTGCCGAAATGCCTATAATCAAAGACCTGCAACCTACTCATGTCTTCTGCTTACGTAGAAAATTGTATAAAAAAGCAACCGTGTTAAACATTGGTGGCAACTAATTTGCCAGGCATAGATTCGTTTATTCAGCTTTAGTCATACTTTATGTGTAGAGATTGATGTAACTGACTGAGTAGAGATTAGTTCGCTCAACTATGACTCATTTTTGTGTGGGCTGAATATTTCATCTTGCTGACCAAACCGAAGTATTTGGAGCGGAACTCAAACTGACGATCTACTATTTTAAAGAAAAACGCCTTTACGGAATAAGTATCCCTCTACTTTATGTATGATGGCTAGTGATATTAATACCTTGGTTGCTCAAACTAAAGTAGATGAAATAGCGCTTAAACCCGCGACCTATTATTTGTTAGTCCCATACGTTAACCGCTAAATTGCTGCCCTGACTACAATATTTACACACTATTGATACATGAAAATAGTTTTGTCCCGTGTTTCGTATCTTTAAAAAAAACTATATTCTCTGAATTAACCTTGTGGTTTTTCTATTCTTTCACATTTATAACTTTTTTAATGTCTCTTTTAGTATGTGGTCAATTCAATTTAATTGCTGTACGTCTGCTTCCATTCGGTGGTATTGGTGATAGCCCATTATTACGACTTACTGCACATCCTTCATTGAATGATTTGAAAAAAGCATTAGAAAAGTGGCAGTATAGTCGTAATTTATTTACAGTCCGACTTGTAATAGATTATATAATTGGTGCAGTTATCAAAGCTAATAAATTGACAAGTGAACAAGTGTGTTCCACCATCGTAAATCAGTTCACGACCGTCAACACATCAGGTTTGGTTGCATTTTTGATGACTTAATTGGTGGCTTTATTCTTTGTAGATTCAAATGAATGGATCTACTTTGTATACAGTTTAATGATGGAGTTACCATTTAGATTTCTGGGTTTGGTTTTTTATTCAGTAAGTTTTCTAATTCTTGTTGTGTGTTGTATGCATAACTTACTTGTCCGCTTTACTGATTGTATTATAATTACAAACCTCAGACCAGCAGGTAGTCAGTTGTGCCCGAAATGGCTTAACAGAGAAACGTCTTTGAGTATGAGACTGAATAGCAAGTGTTCACATCCCACAGGGAGCCTGTTTCCTCAAGCTCACAGGTACACTTTACTGACAGGTTCCAGCTAGCTTGAAACCAAAGTTGGGTGAGGTTTTTCATTGGTTATCTTCAATCAATCTAACAGTGATACGTCGAACACGCGGTGCTAAGTTACTCAGACTAGCCTATATATGATAATTTGACCTTTTGAGTTCAATTAACACTAACCAGGACTGGACAAACGTGAACTAGTCACAACTCAATCATCAGTCAGTGTAGTTACAAATCTTAGTTTGTCTTTGTTACATAAATGTTTTGTGAATTCTGTGGATGTATAACAGTTTGAATCCTTATGTATTCATGCAGGATCCTATGTTGTTTACGCCTGGTTCACCTGACTTTTGCTTTAAGAACTCAGATTGTAATTGTATTTATTTATGTATAGTTAAGTGTATTGATTTCTATGCACGATAAATGTATTATTTATCATTAGCTGATTAATGTTGTGTTTTCTAAGCCCACAACTCGCATATTATAAGACAACTGAAGTAATAATATTAAGGTAGATGTATAATACCTGCTAGTGATGGTAAATTCATTGATGATGCTGTAAATTTGTCCTTAATAAAGTGGTTTCGAGAATTCTATTTCGCATACCCAATCACTGCTTAGTACAAGGGTAGGTGTTGAGAAAGCCCTCATAGACATCAGATAAAGATATGAGGTTATCTCAAGTAGTAATTGGCTGTTAATATGGGTCGTGTCAAGAATCGCAAACTAGTTTACAACAGCCATTAAACGATTACCAATAAACCTATGATCCTTGGACGAATTTGTACTGTCTACTGTACAGGTATATAGTGGAAGTAAGTTATTTCCTTCCAGAAAGTCAGCATTTGAGAGATGTTGTCTTCTGATAACGTAGGGACAGGGTTAGAAAGTTTTGGATATAAAAACGCACACTTCATTTTACTCCCCTCTTTTCCATCTTCAGCGTTAAGGCTTTTACATGAAACGAGTTGATATATCTAAAACTCTTAATTGAAGGTCATATGTCACACACCTCAAATAATTTTTCCCTTAGGTTTCATGATCTTGATCCCAGGTAGTCAAGACCATCCTTAACTCGGCTTTCTTTTCAGGCACCTCAAAAATTATTCTGTGTGAACTTTACATATATGTGTTCTATCTCTGTTAGGGATAAAACGTTTGTCTTGATTTTTTATGGTTTCCTAGCTTAAGTTAGTCTATGGTTCAAATTTATATACTGAACAATCTCCCCGATCCCTTTTAATTGCAGGAATCTGTACTTAGTAGGTGAACTGGCAAACATTTGTGATAGATTCTGCCCTTTAAATGACAGACTAATTAGTAAACTCATCAAAGTAGTAAAGTATATCACTGATTTGTAAGAGTGTACTGCATATTCAACTCAAATGAATATCACGCTCTTTGTTGTTGACTCCTTTAGATTATTATCCCAAGTTTCGAATCAGCTGGAATGCGTAGTTCTACGTCATGGCCATTAGATATCCCAGATATTTCATTGGCTAATTCATCTGTCAGTTATAGTCTCTTACATATCCTCTTTCATAATATCCTTCCATTAAACAATGCATGTACTGAAGAAAGCAATTCACAGTTGGATCGAATTCACTTAATCTCATCTGTCGGCAGTATTGGTTATCAGTTGAAATGGCCAGCTTATATTAAGTATTTTGAAGAGAATCGTTTCAAGTTAATTGACACACCAGTCACTGATGCTACTAATCATATTGTTGATAGTGATAAAATCCAAAATGCTGATGTCTCTTGTCAATTATCAACAATTTCTATCATTCCTTCGTTACCAGAGCCACAAATTACATCTGGAAATGATAATGATGGGGGAGCTCTAAGTTCTTTTGAATTATTCGAAAATAATGAGGTAAGCTAATATTATATATCATTTTACTTTTATTTTCCTTGAAACCTCTCAGTGAGCACCTAGTCCTCACACCACTGAAGGAGTATTGATCGACTTCAGTCAATTCGTACTATTAATTGACTGTCGTCTAATGCTATTGGTGGGTGACCATCTCACTTGCTGATAGGGGTTGTGAGTGCGTACTGCCGGAGAATCCAATACTACGAGGAACTATTTCTTGTTATGAACGCAGTATTCATATCCATCGACCAAGAGGCACTAGGAATGTTTGTTATTAAAAGGCTTGCCAAATAAGCATATGGAGCTGATGGAAGCTCTCTACTGAAACAATGCCTGTCGATTCACACTTTATAGTCGACCGTCATGCGAATTGTTAATTTCATGTTGCTTATGTCATGATTGCCTCCTTTTCGTCTTTTCTTTTTAATTCGTCGTGGATTTCATATAAAATTCAGCTTTTTTGCTTTGTCTTCCAGGATAATTTGGCTAATACCCCCATTCTAAATAACGATGTCAATGGAAATGACAAACATATAATGATAACAACTGATTCTAAGGATGTGTCTGATCGTTGTCGATTTATTGAAGAGATAAGACGTCGAGAATTTGGATTAGGTGTTGAATTAAGTGATGAAGCAGCTGACTTAGTTCATGTGAGTTATAATTAGTTCTATAATTTCGGTAAGAAAATAGTTTGTATTCCGATTATACGAAAAGGGATGTTATGAATTTTTTTTATCGTGCTTTACAAGCTAATTTCCGATTATTACAGACAATTTATAGCAAAAGACTAAAATCCAGTCTCTACATAGCCACTTCAGTTTACATATATTTGTATAGGACGCAGAAAAACATATTCTAGAACAGCAGCTGATTAAGAGATTAAGTGATCATATACAAACAATTAAACTTAATACCTACCTTCACAAAATTCACCTCTATTCTTAATAACAACGAAAGTTGTTACTGATGGAATACACATACGATGAGTTAAAGTTCATTGGGAGCAGTAGCAATAATAAAATAAGTAGATTGTACATTTGACAATCATAATACATACATGAATAACAATTATAATATATTTCTGAAAATAATGATACACGCTAGTTTTACAAGTATAATTAATGTGGTCTAATAAATGAAGTATGATATGAAATGAAAGTTACATTACTAATGTAAAGAAAGATTGCTGATTGTTTCTTTTACAAACACTGAAATCTGACACCTTGATTCATTGCATTTGAAAGCATGATGGATAACTAGTGCTTTATTCATCCAGTCACCTGTCTATCCCACTGAACCAACCACAATTATTCATTGGAGTGGTGCATTTGGATTGATCTCATAGATTTCGAAGAAACCTCCAAAAGCTACGACGGTTGGGGTGGGGGGATGACTACATTCTATTCAAACACCATTTAGTAGCATTTCTAGGAGGTCTAGCATGGCATCGTTTTTTTATTAGTTTATTAGATTATTACCGTTTGTTTGTATGGTTTATAATGAAGATTTTTATTTAGCTTAAACATATTAATACACGTGAATTAAGTTTTCTTTCGCCTCTGTGTTTGATCTCTCTATCTTGGTGGGTTTTTGAGAACCGAGTTCAGAAAAACGAATATTCATACATCTAGTGGTAGTCTAAGCTTAACTTCGAGGTTTATCAACCACTGTTCTTATCTTACCTTTTTTTTTTTTTACCTATTTTTAATGTAATTATAAAAAGCTAAGTGCTTCAAAGTTGATCTTTGATTTCTGATACTGTGAAACTGTTGATTAGTATGATTTAAGCATACTTTTATTTTCACCGTCATTATGAGCTGAGCTGTTACTCGAACGCCCAGATTAAAACAGGTGGTTTCCTTAAAAGACGATCTAACGGTTTAATTCAGTGGAGTTACATCATAAGATGCAGTTCTATATTAGCAGTGATCAAGGTAGGATAGAACATCATTCGTTTCCCCAACCTATCGGAGTTCATGTATACCGTTGGTGGTTGTCCGTGTCTACGAACACAGTTTAAGCGTCAGACATCCACTTTTCTTCACAAAATACATGCAATACATTAAGCAGATGAGCATGACTTCCCTGTTAACTCTATTGATAAAATAAAATATTTTCTCTCTTGTCTTCTACACCTTCTTTAATTCAGAGAGTTGAAGAAAAACTGTCTCGTAGTCTTGTTCAATTATCCGAAGAGCTTTATGGTCTCCCGGGTCATTTCCTACTAGAACTTATTCAAAATGCTGATGATAATGCTTATGATGCAAACGATGTGCCTACATTAGAGTTCCATTTATCCACTATCACTTCTACAGTGAATAACAATAATGAAAGTAATATTAGTAGTCCACAATACTCTTTACTTGTCATGAATAATGAATCAGTTGGATTTAGTGAAAATGATATGTCTGCATTATGTGATATTGGTCAGAGTACAAAAATAACTCAACGTGATGCGAAAATTGGCAAGTTATTCACAGATCTTTTTCTATTTTGTTTTTGTTATCATTTTGTAATCTCTTGATATTAGTTATGTTATCATATTCCTTATTATTCAACAGAATAATAAGGAATATTGTATAAATAACCTAGACTTAGGGTTCTACAGATTTTCTTACTCATCATTCACTCAGTGCAATCTAGAGCTTGTGTTGGGGATGTTAGATCCTCAAAACTCACTTGGCAAACCTGTTATTTTTGTGATTTTATTGTGTAAATTTGAATTTCCTGTTTTCGCGCCAAAAGTCCCCTCACCTTCAGTTCGTGTTTCCCACTTGGTAAGACACTAAATCTTATTGGTTCGTTGTTTATTTTAGTACGCTATTTATGATATTCCAAGGACGCTCTCTGTTTTTGTATATATACGCATGAGTTGTGTGTGATGGTGTCGTCTGACAGGCTGCCTGTGGAGTAAACGCTTCTTGCTGTCTTTGGACTTCTTACTCTAGTTAGCTGGGCTGGGGCGCTGCGGAGTAGCCTAGCTTCCTGTTACTGTGTCGCTAGACTTAGGGTTCTACAGGTTTTCTTACTCATCATTCACTCAGTGCAATCTAGAGCTTGTCATATATGTGTTAACTCATATGCCATATCATTAGCACACGATGAGATCAAATGAACAAAACTCGCACAAGAGTATAAATGGAAATGAACAAATGAAAGTATATTGAAAGAATATTGAAATTCGAAATCTAGAAGATAGAGTGAATACATCTGCAGTACTTTGATCGAACTTGAGCCATGTCACTCAGTGTCTTTGAAGGATAATTTTATGCATTATGCAACGTTGTTAAGTGATGCGATTCAATCAACTGAAAATTCAACAGAAAGGAATTAAGTACGAAAGAACAAAGGGATTTAGGATCTAACAGAACATAAAGAGTGAATACATTTACGCCACTGTCACCAATTTCGAGCCACATCAGCAGCATCTCTAACCACTGATAACGACTATCATACGGACCTCAACCGGATAACCTGCATCTACCAATATAGCCTAGACCAGTAGTCAAACACTTCATAGACTGATGCCATGTTTTAGTTTAGTCGGTTCTACCTCTCTTCCATCCCACTCCTACCCCAACCAGCATAGCGCAATAAGTCAAACGGCTGTCAGATATGTATCACATGTCCTAACCATTGCAGTCGATGATGGTTTACGATCTCTCCAATTGGCTTACAATGTTTCCGTATTACCACTTAAACTAGTGGCCGCATTGTAACTTCGTTTTTATGCTTATTACTCTATTTAAATAAAGTTCATTTTTTTATTAATTGACAGGACGTAAAGGTATCGGCTTCAAATCAGTATTTAATATTACTAATACACCAGAAGTACATTCTAACGGTTTTCACGTACGTTTTCATCGACAGTCAAAAGCTATAGAATCAATTTCACCAAAAACACCATCATTGATATTAATACCTGAATGGTGTAATGAATTGTTAATGAAAAATTCATACTGTAAATATTATAATGAAATACCTGAATGGTGTAAAACTCTATTTGTTCTACCATTAAACTCTGAAATAGTTAATAATCATTCTTTGGTAGTCCAATCGCCTGGCGCCTATGTTACTCAACTCATTCAAACTACACTTAATGCTAGTTTGATGCTCTTTCTTAGACGTTTACAGTGTCTTACATTCTCTTCCGTGGAAGTAAGTTGATTTGTGAATTTATTTAATATTTCTTTATTATGTTTTATCATACAAATAGTGTACGACCATAAAAAACTGCACGTTTTTCTGCTTTACACTACTAACTAGTAGACAGAATTGTAGATGAGTAAGTTTTTGCATTTCGAATGAGCTAAAAACAGTAATGAAAACTAAACTTTACAATTTGATTTCCGATTATTGCTTGCTGTTTACAACCAAGGACCTGACCATTCTGATGGGAGACCTAAACACTAAGGTTCGAATGGACATCATCGGATATGAAGACATTATGGAGCGATGGGGAGAAAGGAATGGAAACTATGTGTGGTTTGCAAACTTATATGCCTTCAACAAAATGATTATAGGTGGCACCATATTCTCCCACAAACGTATACACAAAACTACATGGGCTTCACCGGACCACATTACGGAGAACCAAATTGACCACATCTGCATCAATAAGGAGTTTAGAAGGCCTGTGAATGACGTAAGAGCAAGGAGAGGAGCTGACATAGCTTCAGATCATCTGGTGGTGGCTAAAATGAAACAGAAGCTAAAGAAGCACTGGACAACTGGAGCAGCAGTATTACAAAAGTTTAACACAGCCCTTTTCCGGGATACTAAAAAACGCAACGAATTCAAAATAACTCATATCAATAAGTTCCAGGCCTTTCATGATCTACTAGAAGAAGGTGGGACTAATATGGAGGACAACCGGAAAAGGATCACGAAAGCAATAACTTCAACATGTCAGGAGGTTTCGGGTCGCAAGGAGCATCATTATAAGTAATGTATCTCTATTGGTATTTTGGATAAGATGCAATAAACGAAGGACAAGAAGACAGAAATATACAACAGCCGAACAAGAACAGAGAAAGCCAATGCACCAGCCGAATACACTGAAGTCAACAAGCGAGTAAAGAGAAGCATATGATCGGATAAACGGAAATATCCCGTATACCTAGCAATGACAGCGAAAAATGCTGCAAGAGAAGGAAATATTAGACACCTATGCAATACAACGAAGAAGCTAGCTGAAAAATACAGTAAGCCTGATCGAACATTCAAAAACAAGGATGGCGATCCACTCACTGAGACCCAGGAATAACAAAATAGGTAGGTAGAACACTTCGGAGAACTTTTGAATAGACCAGCCCCACTGAACCCACTAGTCGTCGAAGTAGCATCTACGGATTTTCCTATGAATATCCACCCACCAACAATCGAAGAAATCAAAATGGCCACCCGATAAGTCAAGAGTAGTAAATCAACAGAGCTAAACAATATACTGGCTGAGGCACTCTTTCATACATAGAAAAAGTTGCGAAAATGCTCCACATTCTCTTCAGGAAGATTTAGTAGGAAGAACAAATGCCAGCAGACTGGAAAGAAGCATACTTTATCGAGATGTCAAAGAAAGAAAATTTTAGCAAGTGTGAGAACTATAGAGGCATTATTCTACTTTTAGCAGCAGTAAAAGTCTTTAACAGTGTTATTGGACCAAATTAGAGATTCAGTCGATACCCAACGTTGAGATCACTGGGCTGATTTCTATAAGAATCGATTATATTCCAACCGAATTGCCACTCCATGGTTCATTATTGAACAGTCGATTGTATAAAGTTCACCACTTCGCATCAATTTCCTTGACTATGAGAAGGCATTCGGCAGCTTGAACAGGAGAACACTATGATGTCTTCTTCGACATATTAGTGCATCTGAGAAGATTGTCAATAGCATGAGGAATTCTTATGTACATAATGACCAGGTCACAGATTCATTCAAAGGGGAAACCGGTGTCAGACGAGGCTGTTTACTGTTGCCCTTCCTCTTCGTGCTGGTGGTTGATTGGATCATAAAAACTATCATACCAGGGACGGATAACAGTTGACAGCATGGATGCAACTAGATGAATCGAACTTTGCCGATGACCTAGGTCGTCTATTCCACAAACAACAACAAATGCAGGTGAAGACGGACAATGTAGCAGCAGCCTCTGCAGTCAACAGTAGGCCTCAACATACACAAAGGGAAAAGCAAGATCCTTCGATACAAAACAACGAACACTAACCCAATTACACTGGTTGGAGAAATTCTAGATGATGTAGAAACCTTCGCATACTTGGGCAGCATAGTCGATAAACAAGAAGGGTCTGATGCGGATGGGAATGCGCGGATCGGAAAGGCGACGGCAGCATTTCTACAGTTGATGGATATCTGGAGCCCAAACCAACAGTCAGTCACGGGTTTCTTAATGGCCGAATTTCAGTAGATACATGAAATTCGTTTAACTGTGCACTTATCTTCACATTACCATCGTTTTTTAGGACAGCGAGTTGGTCTCTTATTCTTAGCATTACCAATAGTTTGTATGTTGGTGAACGAGGTATTACTGAAGAAATTGTGCAGGATCTGTTAATAAGTTTTTCGAAATAGTTTTGCTAGTTAAACTGGTTAGTGTTAAGTGAGCTGTTTTATAGTCAGTCAGTCAGTCAGTTACAACGTAGAACTTGGTACATGCGTACGTCAGTTCAAGTTGCCATGCCTCAATTAGCAGATAAAGATTAAATTGTCGGACCAAATCCCAGAGTAGGGGAGTTAGTAACAGAGTAAGTACTAATGGAAAGGCATAGAGATCAGAGATGAGATTTGAGATATAAAGTGATTCAGTACAGAGAAAATTATAATAAGCTCAGAAATTAGAATTTGGAGGAAGACAAGGAGTGGATGCACCTGCGCCATTGCCAACGATTTTGAGCCATATCACCTAAAGTCTCTAACCATTTGTTAGGCTCATCGTGTGGGCCCCAACCAGGTAGTCTACATCTATTAACATGGCCCAGCCCAATTGTCAATGACTTCATGGATTGGTGCCATGTTTTTGTTTGGCCACCCCTAGCTTTCTTCCAGCCTACTCCCACACTAGACAACATTGCTCGTTTCGGTAGACGGTGGTCAGGCATACGCAACACATAGAATTATAATAAATCTATTACTTATGTGATAATTGAAAGCCATTAACTGGAAACAATAAATCTAGTGTTCGCTCTGACTTACACTTATCATTGCAGTGTTGTGGTAGATTGATTCTCTTTACTTACAATTTGAACTTGTTCTACGCATTGTTATTCAGGTGGCTTAATCGTAGAAATTTTATGTCTTTTCGCCACTGAGTCGTATGTTCGCATTTTACTCCACTAACTTTAATTTGAGCAATTATATAGTGTCAATATTCTTCACACTTTCACTATAGCTCAAAGCTAACTTCACAAATCTATACCTGGTAAATAAGTTATGACTATTACTATCAAAACTGTTGAGTGACTCAGTGTTCCCAACCGCTCCTAATATTAATGTGATTGACTTACTTAACTTAGTAGGATAAACTCATTGGTTTTAAACTATCAAGTTATGTCTCTTACTCTCATCTATGAAACTGGTAATAACAAAGTATTGTTTAATTTCTTAAAATATTTTTTAATTGACCTTAAATATTTTATTTTTATTCAATTCATGTTTTTCATTGAAGTCCAATATTTATTGGAGCCTTAAACGTACCTCGAAAACTCTGTCAACTTTGTCATTGGGGAAGATTAAATGTTTTGCTGAATTAATAACAGTTCATGAAGTTCAAAGTAATTTATCAGTAGATGGTGAAAAGAATACACTACATAAATGGTTTTGTTTTAAAGAAATAATTCCAGTCGATATGAAAGAATTGAATAAGGTAAGTAATAGGTCGGAGCAGTAATGATAATTTGAAGTTTCACATCACTGATTAACTATGATTATACAATCGTCTTAGTATTAAAATTTGATGCTATATTCATCCATGATATCATCATTGATCGTACTCATGACATAGTAGATTAAGCACTTGGCTGTAAGATTGCACTTTTTCAGTGCTAGGATGAATCAGCTAATGAATACTTCCTTGTATCTTAATATTGTGTCTACCTTAAGATAATCTATAGTGTTAACTACGTGACCCTTCATTGTTAGCATTTTAACGGATATGCAACAGTTTGTAGTTAGCTAAGAAAATTAAATGGTATGGGAAGCGAACTACTACTATATAGCTGACTGTACACAAACGTTTGAAAGCTGACTACAGTTAGGGGAAAATGCAAATTTTGAGTGTTATTTTACACTACTTATTAGTATCAGCATTGTGTGAGTAAAATTTGTTTTAAAAGGGAAAAATAAGTAATGCAAACTCTTTGTTATATTTTACAAGTTGCTTTTCACTTATTTATAAATATTTACTGAATAGTTGGTTGAATTCATCCCAGGTTGATGTTGGCAGCGTACCATTGAAAACCAGGGAGCACTGAATAATCGTCACGTTATATCACAAATTGATGGAAGTGGGAATTCTACCATTGAACGCCGGCTTAGTAGTTTAGAGGGCTAGGCATTCGCTAACCTGATGCCTCTGGGGCGGAATCTAGGGTGTGGACTACTGAAGAGTCCCATGCTAGAACGAAACAGCTGTCTAGTACCTCTTGGCTTACAATAATATCCAATCTGTGACGAATTCAATCAACTAAACTTAATACCAATCTCCACAAACTATCTCAATTCATTTACTGAATAGTTTATATTCACAAATAGTCAGTGGTAAATTATAATCAACTTGTAAAGTATGATGAATGTTCAAAACAATTTTATCACCTCTTCGACGTACAAACATTGGACGCAGTCAGTAATTAGATCTGAGTTTAGCTTTACTGTATTGTATTTTCATATATACTAAAACATTTTGAGTGTTAACATCACTCTTGGTGTTCTGTAGAGATATTCGTAGAGTTTGTGCATCGTTCATGTTATAAACTTACATCTACTGGTTTACGTAATTGTGTGAGATTTTTTATTAATTTTATTTTAATCTTTGATTTGATCCCATCACAAGATTATTCACTTCCTAATCGATTACTTGGTGACACGCTAAGTAAAAGTCAAGCAACTAATAATGAGAAAGGCTTTCTGATTTTGAAGCCTAGGAATAATGCTCATGAATCATGAGTATTTGTATATTGTTGTTATGCTTATGTTTCATTTACGGCTCTTTACATCTTCTGGATGATAAGAATTCGATAAATAATCATTATTATTTTTTTGATGGTGGTGGTGGGGAAATTCCTTTTTTTTCTTCTAGAGTCTTCCATCACAAACAGAAATATCACTAGCTGTTTCACTTACTGATCCAGAACCTTTACAACCATGTCCAATTTTTTCATATTTACCAGTACGTAGTGTTGGTCTACGATTTTTCGTTAATGGTAAGTTGTTTTGATATTTATTTTTAAAGCTACTGATTGCTACTTTTTGTTCAGTATATACTACTATTCTGATTTTTAATAGAGTGATGGACAATTAATTTAGGTGTTTGAATTTTTAACTAATTATTCGCAAGTTTGAAGCAGTTTCTTCGATTTGAGCAACTGGAGAATATTACTTGCTGTTACACCTGAAGTGTGCATTGTTTTCTTGAGTAATAAAATGTGTATACCTAATGATGTAGATACACCAGAAAAAGTTTCACTTGGTTTACTAATCCTTTCTAAGTCAGCATCATTCCTCTGTTATCATATGTTTAAGTTAAGAGTATTTTAGCTAGTTTACTAACTGTGGAGAAAGCATTCACAAAGAGGATAATGACAATCCATCGGTAGTGCTTTGTAATTATTCTATTCTGTTGGCACAAACGCCACTTTACCTATTTCAGTTTGGTTAGTCGATTATTATCTCTTGTCTTCAAAGAAATTGTGTAGTTCAAAGTTTGAATACATCCTAAGTTCTATCCTTGAAGTGGCTATGGGTTTATATGGCTGATGAGTCCCCTACCAGGAAAATACAGTTTTCCAGCCTTTAGTGTATTCAGTAGTACCCCAACTTACTGATTAAACTAATGCCAAAGTTGAACTCATGGTGCTAGACAAAGATCTCAAATCAGTTTATTAGGTTGCGAATGCTTATTCACTAAGATGGCTGAGACCTAGGTCCAACGTTTGTCTACCTTATCCCATAGTGTTGACTGGCATGGGAGTCTATCGGGAGAAATGTAACGACTGTGAAAATTGAATGTGGCATAAGTCCACTAAGTTGTTGGCTACCATTTTTAGCTATATCAGTAGGTGCAGACTATATGTTTAGGATCCACACGATTGTTGTATCTAGTTGTCTAAGATGTTAGTTGCCATGACTCGAAATCAACCACCACGATGTGTATGCATCCACTCCTTATCTTTCCTTGAATCCATGCGGCAAAAATTGTTTATTATGCTGAATTTCATGTTATCAACAGGTTCGTATTCTGTCAGACATTTTATACAGTAATATCATAGATCAAGTCTATCAGTACTGCTACTTACGTTAAAGAAGACGTAGCTTTTTATATTTTGTTATCATTTGATTTGTTATAAAAGAAGGATATTGTGGTCGAAAAAGCAAACTGTAACAAGTGACTAGGTAAAGTATACATAAAAATATACAGTTCATCTGAAAACAACCCAGAAAGATTTCTACAAGTTGGCAGAATTTATATCACATGATCAGTTAAGCAGTAAAATACGACAGACTCATGACTAGCTTTTCATTTTTGCGGTACTTGATAATATCGGTCATTCGTCCACAAGGTGAAACCTATCAGCAATATGCACGGGTACATTCTGACACCATATTAGCCTATGAAGATGGAAATTAAGGTAGTGAAGGCCATGGTAACATCTGTGGTGGTAAAAAGAGTTTGAGCACACAGAATATGATTCGTAAAAGAAGAATTAATTTTTCGAAAGGATGTTATGTAAAAATTATTAAAGAATATAA
Source organism: Schistosoma japonicum (assembly GCA_025215515.1). Taxonomy (NCBI): domain Eukaryota; kingdom Metazoa; phylum Platyhelminthes; class Trematoda; order Strigeidida; family Schistosomatidae; genus Schistosoma; species Schistosoma japonicum. The sequence continues at coordinate 2,593,314 of CM046063.1, read as the reverse complement.
ACACGGAATGAATTTTAATCAATGCGACGAACTTTGAGTCTTCATCTAGACTCTTTATCCATTGGTTACGACAGTCACAAGGTTCTAAAGCCAGGTAATCTGCGTCATCTTTTGAACCCCGACCTTAGCTTCTATCATATATAGTAAACGATTGTAATAATACAGGTTCAATAATTATTATAATTTCTATTTCATTTCCTCTTCTTTGCTTCAGCTGATTTCGATTTAACTTCATCACGTGAAGATGTCGATTCAACAAGTGCATGGAATCGTTGGATTGTCGGAAAAATACCGAATGTCTTTTCTGATATGATTGAATGTATTGAAAAAGTAAATACTGTTATTGTTTTACTATTATTACTGACAATTGTTTTTTTCTTGTATATACTATTTGTCAATAATACAGATCCTTGGATATTAAATCGGAAAATCTCTCCGGGCGGTTCCGATTTCTGGGCTTTAATTATTACGGACTTTTGGATTAAATGCTATCTGGTATCTTCAGTATGACACAGTTAAGAAATATTACGTTTTTAGATTCTCTTTCGTTTTCATAAGGATCTGAATTTTTTTAGTTTATTATTCGCTGATAGTAACACCGGAAAACAGGATGACTCGAACACTTTTTCGTTTTTGTACGACACTTATCTGTGATCCAGTCATTGACTTGACCATGACCTCACTGCATGTGTTTAACTGAGTTGGTACCGACTTGTTTACTTTTTCATTTTCATTCTTTCAATACCTTTGGTGGATAATTGTAAACGATTCCATTAATAATCTACACAAAACTTGTCTGCAAGGAATTATTTTTTGACAATGTATATTGATTAACTTTTATGTTTGGTGAATCTAGTGATTTCGTGCATCTTTACCACACCCATACTGTTGTCAGTCTTGGACTCACCCACTTTGAATTTTATAGGTAGCAACTGATTGTGATCCTGTATTAGATAAAATTAAATTTACTTTAATGCATTCCGTAGGTATGAAGACCCTTGTTTCTTTTCATTTGCTTTATTCCCTTGAAAAAATACTTCTTTTTGTGGAATCTGGATATGAAGCTAGGTTTGGTATGGTTTTGGAGGTAACCATGGAGTCCGGTTATATATAGGCTGCATTTCATATCGCCTCACACATTTCCGCTGTTAAGCGTAAAGTTTGAAAGTACAGAGTTACTACGTCAAGAACTATTCATTAAAAGGTCGTATGTGATCGACGTGATGCAATTTTTCCCTGTAATCACTCACTTATTTCATCTAAACAAGTTTCTAGCCTAGTTTATCTTGTTCAGGTGAGCTATACTATGTTTCGGACTGATCTCTTCCATGATATCAAATGTGTAGCTATAACATAAAATAACAATGGATTTCTTTCCTAGTCTATTTAGTCAATCAGTCATGCAAAGTGTAGAATTTGGCACTTATGTTGATTAGTCCAAGTGGTCACATCTCATTAGCATATCATGACGAATACGAATGTTATGAATGCAGTAATTAAATCAGTATTAGTAAAAAGAACTGGACATTCAGAATATGATACGTAAAGAAAGAATTAATTTGTGAAAATAAAAGTATACAATAATCTGGACCTCATAATTTAACGGACAAGGAGTAAATACATTGTACCACTGTTAATGATCCTGAGCCATCACACTCAGAGTTTTCAACCATTCCTTACAACATAAGCACGGACCCTAGCCATTCTGTCTGTACCAACAAACACGAATCAGGCTAACAGTCAATGATTTCATGGACGTATACCACTTTTTAGTTTAACCGCTCCTACCTTTTTTCCTATCCCATTTTTATGCAAGTCAACATTTCGCTTCGAGGTATACGATAGTTGGGCATACATAGTACATATCGTAACCGACTCAGTCGATGAAGATTTATAACCTGACTGACTGATTTATCGTCTCTCAACAATACTCTGTGTTTAACCCCAGAGTTACTAATTCATTGGTTCTACCAAACGTAAGTAGTGTTTCGATGACATCTATGATCAATGCTAGTAACTTACGAATATTAACTACTCCTAAAGCTAACGTCTACTTCTACAATCTAAAACATATCAAACTTCAGATTATTTAAGCTTAATATTTGTTTAGTTTACATATTACATTTTTAATTTATATGTTTTTATTATCCTATTTATTACTTAGTTACCATTATCATGTTTCATAGTCAAGTCAGATTCACCTCAATCGAATGCTGGATGATTTGGGTTTTACACGTATTGGACTGATTGGGCGTATTATTTCTTGTCTTCCGTACAATTTGTCTACCTTATGTCCTACTAATTTTTCATCACTTAGTTATTCAGTGAACCGTTCCATGACATCAATAATGACAAGTGATAACGTTTTCTTTGGTTTACCAAATCAATTACGTGCTAAGTTATCACATCTTGCTTGGTTACCGGGTGTTCGACGAATGGATAATTGTTTGCCTAATATTGATTCATGTCAATATGTGATTGCGTCAAGGTTATTAGTTGTCCCAACATTGCTGTCGCCAACAGCAGCATCTTTGATGTCAACTTCGAATGAAAAAGATAATAGAGATTCTGTGGAAAAGACAAACTCTGTAAGTTACATGAAGTATGATTCGAGTTGAATCCATCTTGAGTGTCTTCGTTATTTATACTGCTTTATGCATTTCTTTTTGTGTTGGATTATTGCAGATACCCAACATTAGAAGCAACAGTAGTTGACTAGTATATTTAAGTAGTATGTTACAATTAATATATCATTCAGAGCACAATTATTGTGTGTAAGAGTTTTCAGTGTTCAGTATTTTGTTCTTTGCATGTAATCTCTTTAGGCAAATTGTTCTTCAGTACAACCGGTTTTAAATAATTTCATACATGTTAAATAAGTTAGTGGCTATCTGAACTCTGTTACTTGGTGGGTAGCATTGACACTTGAAACGATTGGTACTAGGCTTAAATCCTAGTGTTTAAACTAATAATAGGGTTCAGTTGCACCCAGTTGACGTGTCCGACTTTAGCCTTAACTTACTTCGTGGATTAAACTGCTAGCCAGTTTCACTAATAACTTTATGTCTGTTTATTACTGAAAGTAATGTGAATAGTGAAATGAGTTACGGAAACGATGAAATACAACAAATGATTACAAGTTTAAATTTTCGAAACATTAGGATTTTGTATAGAATGTTTCACTTGAACTTTTCCACACTCATATTCTTAACAACACTTCTTCATAGACAATTCAATTTCTATTTTCATAACCCACGTTTATAGATATAGATGATATAAAGCTGAATGCTGTGCATAATAATCATCCTTTGATTACCAAGCGAGCATCTTACCTACGTATATCACAAGTAACAGGTTAACAAAACCAAGCGTGCTCTGAATAGTTTCTGAGATTATGTAAGCCATCAGCTAACCCACTAGAGCTGACACTATCATTTCAGCATTTTAATTAAGGTGAAAATTTTTTATTATCTAATTGTTAATGTTTACGATTGTATTTTGATCTGTTGACATAGTTTCATCCTTATTGACCTACTTTTGATGTGATTATTTTTACTTTTGGAAGAAGTCCTAGAATGAATAGACATAAACACTGGAATTGATGAGCCTCATATACGACCAAGTTCACTGACACAATTTCGATGCAAATCAGATATTACCTTATTACCTTATTAATTTTATGCCATTTTTTGTATATTTATTGATAGATTACTTCATCCAGTAATGATCATGTGCTATTACGTCTTCTAATTGATTACCTGGAAATATTTGAACCACATCCAGAGGTATTATTATTAAACTATGAGAATTCATCAGTGAATTCAATTGATGATGAAGACATTGTGAAAGATGCTATTGAAATTGATAGTAGTTGTCAAGCTAATTATTTGATAAGTCGAATGAGAATGGAATCATTAAGTTGGTTAGGTGCACAATCTATATCCATTGAATCTTTATTAGATTTAGCTACAAATTTAAAACCTGGTGAGTAGTTTTGTTATTCATTTGTTGTTTATAAATTACATTTAATCTTCATAAGATCACTTAAGCTTGCCTATGAGGTATTCCCGTTTTATAAGTTTCAATTTATGAACTCTTTCAAGTTGAAATTATTCTTCACATACAAGTTATTATGATCAGTTTTGATCTTTCATATTACGTTATTAGCTGATTATTCCGCACTACTCAACTATCTTGTTATAATGAGATAAAGTGATATTCAGTTATTTAACTCGATCATTGAATATTGTATCTCAACTCCACCTTTTATATTATTTACAGTATGACATCTTCTTACCAGCTACCTCTAATTACCCAATATCGAAACATACTTTACACGATATTGAGTCACTTAAATCGTTGATTGTATTGTGACTTGATTCATAGAATTCGATCGACATTAAAAGTTACACAAATGTCACATTAGTCACTACACTCAGTGACCATTTGATACATTTATTCACAGTTCTACGAAAGAGTCTCAGATTGTAGAGCTAATAGCACTAGCTCGAATCTTAGCATGAAGTCCTTATGAAGCAACTCGCATACAAAGTACAGGTATATATACTCGACTTCGAGCCAGATTATTCATGTGGATGCTAATGATAGTTCTAGATTATCCACACTTATGTAGTTACAGCTGGGTTTAAGCCTACTAAACTGTAACATGAAGATATGTACTTTAGCCATTAAGCCATCGCTCTTCTAACTGAGTGATTTATGAACATTGGTGTCACTATGAAACTTAATCTCCTAGTTTTAAGCTTTTACGCTTTACAACTAGGGTCTCAGTCTAGAATGATGAATTAGCTTCACATTGTTATGTGGTTCCCAGAATAATGTCATTGAATGACTGGAGGTAAATTTAGGCCCTATATAATTGTCCAAAAATAGTTGACGTTTTCAAGGTTCCTTGAACTTTCCTGGAAGCGAAGGTGACCAGCGTAAACAGCAACTAAATCGTTACTTCAGATTCCTAAGTTTTCAGCACAGTCACTATTGTGCCCTGAATTTCTACCAATTACGAAAACGACCTTACCCGAGCCAATACAGGTATCGATGACACAAGACCCACTATCTTATGCTTATAGATCTGTCTTAATTCTTACTGGTCCGACGTCGGTTACGAAGAATTGATTTATAAACCAACTAGCCGTAGTCACTTTCAGGCATTCGTTTATAAACATGCAAACCCTGATAATACAACTAACCAATTGGAAAAGTCACGTCAATACATAACAGAAGCACTAATTGTAGGGATCTTGAAAGCGGTGGAGGGGGAATACATACATAATAATTAGTTATTACTCATGAATGGAAAATGATATAGTAGCAGTTAATTGATCAAAGGAAAGTTAGGGTGTGGGGAATATCAAAATGTTGGAGATAAAATGTTAAATGCATGTACAACCGAAATACACAAAATAATCTTCTGAAAAATTTATCATCATTTTCTTGTTCTGTCAGTCGTTCAGTTGTAATCAGCATTAGAACCTAAAGTACATAGACACCAACCGAAAGTTATCACATCACATCAAAACGACTAGTCAAAGTCAACATGATCAGTATCAAAGAAGTTACAATGTGAATAACTGAATATTGAAAAGTTCGAATAGATGGAGTGTAAAAGTATATGAAGTAATACTTAGATTGAAGATTTTGATCAATTTGGAAAGTGAATCCACCGCATACAGTCGTAACTTATTTTCTCTATACCATCCAAGATCAACTACTGATCAGTGGCTTTCTAGTGTACTTCGACTAGGTTTTATGTATCTGCTAACATGACTCAAACCAACAGTCAGTAACTTCATTGATCTATGTAATTTCTTTGTTTTGACGCCCTATTACGTTTTGATTTCTTGCACTTTCACCCATTATTGTTTGTCGAAATAGGTGATGATTATTTATGCTTATTATATACTTTAACCACCTAAGTCGATGGAGATTTTAAACCTAATCAACCTATTTGTTATATTTAACCTCAGCATTACTCGCTCAATCGCTCCACTAATAATAGTGTTTCTGACCACGGTTGATATATTGACTATATTTCTGACACTTAATTTTTATTTTTCCAGAGGATATCAAGCGTCCTGGTTTACTTTCGATATTAATATCAAGTTTGGAAGCTTGTCTGTCTGCACATACTACCTCTACTTCTAATTGGGGACCACAGTCGTCGTCTAATCCACCAACTATCGTATCTAGACGTCGTCTGTTAACAGCTCTACAACATTTACCAATTTTCCCATTAACTAGTGGACATTGTATTCGTTTGAATGACAAACAGAAACATTCTTGGTCTAATGATATTCATCCAGTTGTTTTATTGCCTCCACAGCCATCAGAAGTTACTTCCATGTTGATTGGGATCACATTTGGTAAGTAAAGATCTACTAGTTTGTGATTGTTTTTTTGACACAGTATTCAAGAAATAAAACTTTGTTAAGAGCCCTCAATGATTCCTTAAAGAGTCGTCAGAAGTTAGAAGTGTGTTTAAAGTACTGTTGCCGACCCATATCCCTTTAGAAATTTTTAATGGAACTATTTACTCATCGATTTATGTTCTGACTACGTTGTTTGGATAATTACGGAGTTTTCTTGAAGATCCTAGAATCTGAAGGTCTTAAATAGTCCTGTAGATATTCGTTTTTTCTTCATATAGACTAATTTTTCGAGGTGAGGCTTCAGCTACACTTTCCATCTTATGTTTCCTGTTCGAGGTTCAAGAATAGATGACTTATGAAAAGTCACCGAGAAATCAATGTTCGAAGCATTTAACTACATGACGTATACTTGATAATGCCTGTTTGACTCTTAAAGTGAGCATCACCTCCTCAATAGTGTAAGTATAGCTTTCTGATAATCGTCTAATAATGCCAATCTTAGGGCAAAACTTCTTGTCAGTCGCCTCTAATCAACGCAGGTTATCACCCGAATTCCCACTCTCTTATTTAAAATGTTTCAATTGACGATGGGCTGTTGAAGTATGAACCGATTATTTTCGACCACTTTCTTGCAGCTTGTAAGTTTAATCGCCTATTGGCTATCGTCAATGTAGCCGCTCAAAGTTTTTCGAATGAAAAGACATGTGAGCTCCAATAATTGACTATGCCTTCTAATCGTTGAATTTTCATGTGTAGTTCACGCAATATCAAGTCATTTAGGTCAGTAGTTGGCATTGCAAGTGCATTGATAAAATCTGACTAGTACTATAGACTGGAGAAATACATGCTATACAGGGTCAAAAATTATAAATCAAAATTATTTCGCAAACTCGAATTTCAAAATTCACATCTCATTATACAACTTAATCTAGTAATTAATGACTTCATCGATGAATTCTTAGCTGAAATTGAAGAAGAGCAAATGGTTTTTGTAAAGTTGCGTCATTTGTGGAGTACGCTGATCAAACTTGCCAGTATGCTTTGCACTAGTCCGTTCCGTATTGGCTTATGGGTTCGAAGTATGAAGTATGAATTTAGAATACTTGCCTGCGTTGCACTTCTTTGGTCGTTGTTACTCACGTATCTTTTAACTAGCGAGTAAGTGATCTTGAGGTTAGCCACAGAATATGCTAGGCGAGAAAGTCTAATCGAATACTAGATGAAGACGGTAAAGTGGTTGTAGGGTTCAAGACTTGTATAACGTATGTCTAATCATCGTGGATCTCGACGCACGATGTTGATTGATGTAGGAAAAGCACGACGGGCGGTCAACCAGAATCATGACCTAGGTTTTTGGAGTCGTTGATAGTCGGTCTAATCTATGTTGATAAATACAGACCAACCTTGATTGGGTTTACGTGATATTCGCTGCCAGTGGTTATAGACATTGAGTAATATACCTTCATCGTTCTTACATACATACATTTCCACTCTGGTATTGATCTTGTTGACTTGATTTCGTTATGCTATTGTAGTGTGTGTGAGCTTGAACTAGCGCACACGATTATATCACGCTCTATGTTATTTATGACTGTTAATGTGATTTTTCTAATCCGTTCATTTTTTTACTGTTATAGATGATTATATCCATTTGCTAGAAAAATTAGGACCGATTATTAAACCAGACGCTTTTCATCAGTCTAATGTAAATTATCATAAAGAATATTCCCATTTGTTAACTGGCGCTGCACCTATTGGATTAGGCCTACAAATAGCTTCTCCTTCCGTTGTTCTCAATAATTGGATTATTCCATATTTGAAATTGCAACAAGACAATGTCGACGAGGTGTCTGTAATATCACAAATGACTTGGTATTTAGCTGTGGGTCAGTTTTATGCATCAGTTGATTTCAGTGACAACCGATATGAGGTGGGATCTGAAGATGAATTTTGCAGCATGTTACCGATAGTCGTTTCGAACAAATTCGGTGAAGATTTTGTCCTCCCTGCGTTATGTAATGAATTAGGATTTCAACGTGTTAAACCAATTATTTTACCTCCAGCTTCATTTACTATAGCTTCATTATCATCATCAGCATCTTCATCAGCAGTTACAACAACTCCCACTAGTGATGAGAAAAATTTCATGGAAGAATTAGAAGTTTATTTATTCAAATTCTTAATTGAACAGCTAAACGATTCTGATTGTATATATACAGTATCAGCGAAATATTTTCAAGGTTCTTCAATTCATCCACATCAAGGTTATCGCTGGTATAATCTATTTTCAAAAGCTGGTATGTTTGATTTCTTTGTCTCTTAAATAATTGTTTAATATCTTACAGAACGTTGAATTCCAAATGTTTGATCCTCGTTGTTGAGATTGAGCTTACCTATTGTGATGATTTAAACGAAATATTTCGTCTAAAACGCATATCCCTTTATTAGGTTGAAGAGCGAGTAGATTTAAAGCATCACATTTAAAATCACAGTGCTAAGTCATACTCTCAATTGTACAGAGGTATGACGACCAGTAAGGTGTCTCAATAGGTCATGGAGCATTGTAACAATGATACCTTCTCAAAACGGCAGGACACAATTAGGCAAATTTTACCTTAGGAATTCTCAGTCTCATATTGTTCCACAGATTTCTGTCTTCTATAGTAAGGCCTTTGCGGTTTCAGATCTAACACAGCTCAAACTATTCATTAAAATATCGCCTATGACCTATTTCAAACTTTTATTCACTGTAGCACTTCGACCATGCTTCCAGGTCTTCAAGATCATACGTAATCTAGTCTTCCTCTCAGTTACCCTAGGAATTATCGTTTCACTGTGTTGCGCACTGTATACGTTTCAGATTGTCAAACACCACTTACTAAAATACAATTTATTTCCTTCTTTATATGATTTAAAGAGATTCTAATTATTTCGTAAATTATTTTTACCACTTATGTGGCTATTAAAGGTTAAAGGATTTGAGCCACAGTTTCGATGTATAAGGCAAAGTATATCAAAGATATTTTGATCAGTCATGCATTCCTTTGAAAAACTAGGAAAGAACCTAATTATGGTTTGTTTGTATAATTTTCTCAGATGGTTGACCACTTTACTATCTTTTTTAGAAGCTCCTAAAGAATCCTATGATCGTCTTTAATTACTATGCCTAAATTCTCTCCGAATTACAGCTTCTTTTCATATTTTCCATCCTTGGTTTATGTATTGTAAATTAAGACACATATTATTGTACGAGTCCTCACTCCTTAATTAAAAAAAATAGAGCGGTAGGATTGATATTAACCAGTCATCACATGAACTGCCTTGTATCACCTAGTTGTAACCCGGTTTGTGGGCTATGAACTACTCACTGTCAATCTAGTTAATTAAGATTGTTTTTATCAAACTATGGGAACCTGCGTAAATAATCTGTACCCCAATAAGTGAAGTACAGATTCTAAGTGTTATTTTAAACTAACTGCCATTAGACTAAAAATAAAGACGAGTAATCCTAACAGCAAGGAAAACAGCAATTAGGACTTACTCCTATACTTCACAAGTTGATTTTGCAATGCCTACCAAAAAAACATTTTTGAATCTGTTTACACTTTGTTAAATGAAATCTAGTAAAAGTATTTCAGGTGTCTGAGGTGGATATATCTGCCTTACCCGGTGTTGATATTCGCACTCCAACTTGTGTTCAATACCATGATGCTCGCCATTGATCTACTGGGTCTAAATGACCATACCTATTCGACAGTTATGTACATTTTATGATTGGAATGTTTGTATCATTTTATTGACAGTTATATATTATTATTATTATTATCTTTCTTCTAACATTTACTAGGTGTATGCACTTTATTATCTGTTCACAAAGTTAAATATCTTTACCAGATATCTACTTCAACAAATAAACATGACATTCCATCATTACCTATGTTAAAAGATGTTATACCTTTACCAGAGAATCATCGTTTACAAAATTCAATCATAGATGCATTACAAAAGCAAGGCCTAACATCAACAGTTATCAATACATCTTGAATACTACTAATAATAGAATCATGTATTTAATTGAAGATTATATTTCACCTGGTATTGATTTACTTGTTAGTTGTATTACAAGACTTCAAAATAAATTAACCGGAAAAGAGATTGCTGAACGTTTAAGCTGTTTACTACATGATAATTGGTCTTCATATAATGCGTGAGTTCACTTATTGTTTTAGTACTCTTAGTGTTTTGTGGAATTTAGACATTATCACTGATCAATCCAAGGATACATGTAAGCTATGTCAACTTTACTCACAGTAGCATATGTTAACATTTGTATTTTTTACTTATATTGTGTCCATTAGACAACAAGCAGTTTATCTGAACCCATTTAGCTTGTTAAGTACTACAAATGTTGTCTTGAACGCTATTGAGAACTATCTCCAATCTAGGCCTTTTATAATATACAGGAATACCATTCTAACTATAAATATTAGGAAGTAGTTATTTACACTTCCCAACTTGGATGAATGAAGGGTAGGGTAGCAAAATAGTTGTGTCTATATTATCCTGTAATTAATCTTATATAATCTATATTTCAAGCCAATATGTTGCTCCATATACCAAATAAAGACTTTGTGCATCTGATTTACATTTGAGCGTTCGTAAAACTACTACACGGCTGTACATACCGCTTGTCTTCATTGAAACAAACATATATGCGATACTGCTATTCACCACAAAGTTACTAGCGAAAAGAAGTCAAATAATTTAATCAGTTTATTATTCTTCACTAACTGAGGTGAATTGGCACATACATAATAGTACATGCATGCCAAACCACCGATTATCTCTACGACAGGTAATAACTTGTGTAGAAGTAGGCCTCAGGAAAATTAGGAATCGACAAATTAAAAAGTGGTATCAGTCGATGAAGGGATTGACTTTTGGTTTGGACTGTGTTTGCAGATGCAGAAAAGCTAGTCAGTGTCTACGTAATTGTCGTAACCAATGTTTGGAGACTCTAGGTAACATGGTTGACAATTGATTATATTGTGAATGCACATCCACTCATTATGTTCCTTTACATTCTGTTCTTCAATATTTTTATGTTCCTTTGTTTTCACAAACTAATTCTTTCTCGAATCATATTCTGTATATCTAAAGCATTTCATGATGCTGCTACGATTTCAGCTACTTTGATATTCGCTTGTTTCGCTCATGAAATGATGTGGCAACTTGCATTAATGAAGTAATTTGTTTAGTTCTTCGTTGTATATGTCTGACTGAGTCGAAGTCGCACAAATGTTTTTCTTATGATTAGCAACTTTCTAGTTATTAGAATTTTATGAGAAATGAATAATTTAATTCATGGGACTACTAACAACCCAGTAGCATTATCTATCCTTAGTGCAAATATTCTTAAGGTTATTCGATAACATTCATGTATTAGTTCACATCCCTCCAACTGACTTTGAAATCTTGTGGTAATTTCCATTTCTTTAGATATTGAATTTCCAAACTCACCTAATCATTATTAGGTTCTGACAGGCATAATTTTGAAGTATATTATGCTTTTTTCTATTTGTTTTTCAAGTGTTCAATCTGCATTCTTCACTCGTATAAAATCTGAAGATGATTCTTTAGAGAAGTTGAACTCAGCTGTAGGTCTTCCTACTGTCACTACTGTAGATACATTGCATTTTTTAACTTATTCAATCATGGTTGTATAAACTACGCGAAACTGCTTGGTTGCCAATTGAGCCAGCTACGATAAGTTCATCGCCACCTCCTATTGAACTTATGCGCCCCACTGATCCATGTCTGATTTATTCTCCTGTAGCTTTTTTCCAACTTGAATCCCAAAGTCCTCAGTTATCAAAGCTTCTTAAAGAGACTTGTAATATTTGGTCTCCTGGATCATATATTGTTAGCAATCCATTGAATAGTCAATTCACAAAAGCAATTGGTCTGATTGATCAACTAGACCTTTCGACATTTGAAGTAAGTGACCAAATTTATTTCTTTTGTGGAAAAGTAGATTTTCGAATATGTACAGTAAGTACTATAAATGTTTACTCTATCTAATCTACCTTTAATGCTTACGTTTATCTTTATGAATTAATGACTAAGCAATTATTAAAATCCAGGAAGTATTGGGCTTTTGTGTCATCCTAATCTGGTATTCTTCAGTAGCACTGTTAATCAAAACCAGGACTCAAATCAATCAAGTTAACCCTTAAGCAACTGGGATAGCATCTAATTGTTTAGATTTTTAACTTCGGCATTCTACAAAACAGTACCATATTAGGATAGCACAGTGATTGAGTGTTTTATGTTGATGTTAACTATAAAGCTGCTTGGATTATTCTCTCCTATTTCTCTGTAGTGTTACTCTTCCTCACACTTTGAGTGTGGATTAGAGCCAAGTATACGAATGTTTCTTCTTAGGTATGATGATTTCAGTTAAATTAATGGAAGTTACCAAACTCAAGTTTGGTTAGATTTTTTGGGCTAAATATTATTTGGCTCATCATTCCTTGTAATAACTGTTGAACTTATCCAATTCAGCAGAGAAATATTCAAATCTGTACTATATGTTCATTGGTTTATATGGTCCGGTGTTTTAAGTATATCTGTTACTTATCTTTCTCTCTTTGTCTTGGGTTTTAGTACTTAATTGATACTTTCTTTTCAATTAACATTTATAATAGCCAGTTGTGTACAAGTCGAGAACTTATGTCTAATGGATGAAACTGGTTTTAAGTGAATTTAGTACACATTATCAAGTTACTTTCTCTAAGATTAGAGAATTGTGATAATAATAATAATAATAATAAACACTATAGACGATTGGCTGATATTAATCAGCATCTGATGCTAACATATAATTCGAATTCCTCATTGTCATTCACAACTGGAACATGCATTATGTATGTGTAACCGTCGTCAACTATAACATACAATGTTGGTTGAAGTAGAAGATGGCCATACCTAAATATGGTGTCAGTCTCTGAAGTCGTTGACTATTAGTTTGATCTATGTTGATTAATGTCGACTAGTCAATTCGGGTCTACATGATCTCCGTAATAATCGATTGGAGGCATTTAATAACATTAATCAGAATCCATCGTAATGCATTCATTCTTTGTCTTCCGTTGGATATATTCTACATATTCGATAAAAGTTCAATTTAATTACAAAATTAAACGCCTCCTGTAGTTTCCGCAACGAATATTCATCGCAGACAATCAAGATCGATTTGAAAGATTCAAGTTAACCTGCGTGCTAATCAGTATTTTATGTTTTTACCAGCTATTAATATTTCATAAGATAGTGATTGTAAGTGGATATTTTATAGGTGAAAAGATGATGTTATTACAAATAATATCGAGATTTATATTGACGAGTTTTTAAAATCATTGTTTTCGAACCTTGGTAGTTATACCAATCATATTTAAGGCCTTGTGAATTCTTTCCGAATTAAGTTTCTCTTTAGGATTAAGGGTAAAGAGTTTAGTTCGTAGTTAGGGTTTAAAATCAGAGCAAGGCTTGAGGTTTATAACTAGATTTGTGTTGTTGTTTAGGTTTACGAATGATCTGCCTATGCCAAACAATTCGTTTTACGATTTTGTGTTTTTTGATTAGTACACAAATTTCTTTGAATAGCGGATTTTTTGTTGGCTTGTTTCATATCTCGTATCTTGGTTCTAGTTGGGTGGTCGTACAAATCATCGGGGAATTAACTATATCTTATCATTAAATTGTACTGTTACTATATATTCTCTGTGTATAATCATTTGTCTTCACTCTAAAATCTCTCTTTCTCTGCTTTTTAGACTTTAATGAAACGTATGGGTCAGAAAGTTCAAGACAATTTAATTGATTCTGTACAATTGACACCAGATCTTATGTTATTTATTTATCGTACTGCTGTACAATATTATCTTCGCCTTGATGATTGTTCACAAACAATTGATTCAAGTATGGGACAGTCATTAATAGATTGGTTAAGACTAGTATTTGCAAATCCCACATATCCATGCATTCTAGTTCAGTGTATAAACACAATAACATCGAAAATGGTGTATAAACGTTCACGTAAAGATACCACTCCTCGTAATTATGATATTATCAATAGTAGCCTCGACATATCCGAAGGTATTCACTATGCATGTCCTATTTGTAATGGTAAGTCGAGGTCATCTAGTTCGGTAGAAAGTACAACGGGTAAACGACGTCATCACTCAAATACCAGTCATAATTCTGTAGTAGTTGATATAGATGGTGGCACTGTTGAGAGTAATTTGATCAAACCTGTATATCATCTAGTTGATATTGACCTTGTTTGTTGGGAATCTGTTGTTACAGATGATTTGCTGAATGATGAATGTTTGAATGATGATTTTAACACAACTGCAACGGAAGGGAGTATTGTATCTAATATTCATAGAAATGAAGAATCGAATGAAGATGTTGGCGAATATTTCGATGATCAGTGTATACTAGTGAATTCTTCGATGGGTGTCAATAAACAAAAACCTATTACTGTAAAAACTATAAATCGACCACGTGTATTTGTCTTATCAAAATGTTATGGTTCAGAATCTCGTCAATTTTTCGTTGAAATGCTTGGTGTAAGTTTCTTTCAAACATTATTCAAAGTAACAATTTGTGTTTGCTATAAGATTGTTTGACTATGCATACTATAATGTAGCATACTTTCAGCCTCATTTTCAGCGTATTAGCTAATTACTAAAACATTTAACTTTCATCGAATTTCATATTCGACAACCCTACTTCGTTCACTCTCAACACATTAAGGTTATTTCATTTACACTTCTGCGGTACTCCGCACCATGGATGTATACTTTTACTTGAGATATTCGAAAGTAAATTTGGTGGTAGTGATCTTAAGAACCTAGAAAATTCAAGAGTACTACTTTGAGGTCGGTCATATATCGTCTTTTGTGAACAATTTTCCTTACATTAACTTTATCCTCAAATTTTTAGCGTCACAGCTCTCAAATGGGTATACCTTGCACCGAATGATCCGGTAGAGCGAGTGTTCTGGCTAGCATTGTTCAATTGGACTATCGCAGTATATAAGCCCAGTCATACAACAAAGAAGCAGCCACTGTAGTTTTACAATAGACATTCATTAAGTTGAGTTAGCACTAAGGGACATGGTGATTAAACAACAGTCTTAGCAGCCTTTTGTTTACACATAAAAGTGTAAAAATGACAAAACCAAAGTGACAGTTTATAGGAACTGTAGTCTAACCAATAAGAAAACAATAATCCAACAGTTTAGTTATTATAATTACTGAAATACAATTAGAAACTGCATGGTAAACATTTAGTTACTGACGCGTAATATGGTCCTCTTAAGTTTCACAATCTCTGTGAAATCTTAGTCTTTACAAAAAATCTATACTGGTCAACAACTAACCATTTGTTTTGTGACTTATATGTTCCAATATTTCGTTATCAATCTCTGTCGATATGGACTGTCAATCAGTCGAATTCCACGTAGAACTAAACACATCATATCATCATGACAAATACCTACACCACTTCGTCATCACAAAAAAAAGTGAATACGAAAGTAGCTGAAATGGTAGTAATATCAGTAGTCATATAAAGCATTAGACACAAAGAATATGATTTAAGAAGGAAGAAATACTTCATGAAATCATGATCACTTGAAATATAGTTTATATAAGATCAACTACATAAAGGTATAACTCTTATTAATTACTGATTCACACATTTAATTACCTTGTAATCCAGTTGATTCAGTATGTTTAATACGATTGTTTTGGTACTCCAAGTCAAAGTTACTGAATTTAGAGTTTTAAATCACTGACTACTCTATCACTAGTTTTAAATGAGGCCGCCTAACTATTTTTCGAATTTACTTTAGTTAGGAATACAATTTACTGACTCACTTGTTTGAAGCTCAGCCATCCGCTCGTTGTACGAATATAACCCCCCCCCCTATTTTATGGTTTCACACTGCCATATAAGTATCTCATAATGTGACAAAACAACCATCTCCAGTCTCATGATCTTTATATATATATATATATATATATATATATATATATATATATATATATATATTCATATTCTTTTCATTTAATTTTTTGAAAAGTTACCATCGACCTCAACAATAGATGAAATACTTGCTCTACGTCCGAATCTCCCACATATTATATCAATGAATAGCCATTCTAGTACAATGACATTACAAATGAAGAAATCTTTGCATGATTTCAATAAAAAATTATCGCATTGGTATGCATTATTAGATTATTGTTTACGGGAAGAATATTTCACTGAGCAACGCCGATTACATAATCATACAGAATCAAGCATGGAATTGAATAAATGTGTTCAATTGGCATATATTAAACAATATCCAATATTATTAGATTCAATGGGACAATGGCATCGACCATGTGATGTAAGTTTGATCTTATTTCCTTTAATTAGTTTTTTTCTATGTGTTTATGATGCATTTTCATGTATATCAGACTATTAGGCATATCTTTACTTGAGGGATTTTACTACAATGTGAAAAACACAAAGAGAACGTTAAAGATCTTCTATCATCATCACGTATAAGCAAACTTTATTGTTTCCAGGTAGATCTTCACAAAGCTTTACACTAAGAAACAGTAGTATTTATATGCAAATATGATAGATGTTGAACTGATCAAGGTAATTTATGAGGTAATTGTAATATTGAAATGAATAGATTACATAACTATTAATCATAATATATGAAAGGTGCAATTGATAGTAAGAGGATAAATGTGCTAGTAGTAGTAGTAGTAGTGATAAGAATGATAAAAACAACTCGACTAGATAAACAGTTTCTATACGAGAAGTTGATTATAACTTGAGAAAATAATCATAATAAACAGTTTGTTGGTAGATAGTTGAAATTATATTGGTGATGACAGCAGTATACGAAAGGGAAGGTGGATAAAGAAAATCACTTAAGCAGGAAAACTAAAAGTGTTGAGAATTCATGAAATCATTCATTTGATCTTTTTTAGTCACAAAAGAGATGGGGATAGTATAAATTCCCTCTGAATACATAACTTTGAGTTGTCACTTCGAATATGTAGGGCTTATGATGTGTGTAATATACAAATTCGAACTTTATGAGGAAATTGTTGTGTTATACGATGTATTGCCGTAAATGAATTGGTTTTCCGAACTCTCTGACCACTGTTTACCAAATGAGCTTAAATTGAGCTGTTTATAAACTTTATTTGATCCTTCTCAATCTATACTTTTAAAGATGTTCATTAATTTGTTATCTAAGTTACCTAATGGTATAGTCTATGTAGTTTTCTTCACAGGAACAGCTAAACTAATGTATGGGCATGGAAGAGGCTAATTCTGGTAGTCAACCTTATGATATAGTAGATAGTTCAAAGTATTCGATCGTAATCAGTCTATCATAGTTAACGTATGAAACTGGTACATATATCTATTGGTTTAAGTTACCACACACTTCCATCGGTACAACATAATAAATACCAAAGTAATTGAATTTACCTATGTCATGTTGATCAAGCATTAGTCATGTCACTCTACTTCTCTAATCCTTGTACAGACTTAAACCAAACAGTTACATCTATCAGTATAATTTAAGTAGACAGTCAACGACTTCACTGGATGATTCTATTTCTTTGTTTAGCCACCCTTTATTTTCTATTTTACGTCTGTGATTGTTGTCATCGCTCATCGAACAATATGGTTTAATCATAAAGTTAACTGAATAAGATGCTAATCAATTGTGGAGAAATTTCAATGGATCATTGTTATTTCTTGTTATCGATATTCACAACTACTACTGAAGCATCATTTTAGATTAATAAAATTCAGTTTTTAATACTAACAACTTTAGGAAACATAAACGTATATAAACCTATCAATAATTTCTGAATTTATCCTTTATTCATTTTATTCTTATCTTTACAGATTGTTACGTTGACCACCTCTTCCACAGATAATAATGGTAATAATAATAATGACGAAAACATCAGTAGCAGGTTTTGTTTATTTGCTTGGTCTAAATCTATGCATGCTCATCTGATTCATGAAACCAGTCGGAAGCAGTTGAATACTGATGAGACCAGTCATGAAAACATTACTTCGTGCTATCCGTATCGTGTAATGGCACATAGCTTAAATTGTTTAAATGCAAGATACTCCGGCAGTAATTATAGTAGTAATAGTTTCAAGAAGTTTTCAACAACAGAAGCACTTGGTTCTACCTCTTTCCTATTGGATTGGTTTACACCATCGGTACAATATGCTTGTGAAGGCACTGCACATGGCCTACTTCTTGACCTACTCAGTGTACCAGTTAGTTTATATTTGTTTTTTTTTTAGTCAACGATTAACAAAAATAGAGGTTAATTCACATTGATAGGATGTCAGTTGTACTTGAAATTTTTCACTGGGTAGTTAGAGCTAGTCCTTAGAATGTCCTACTTGACTTCATATTCGTGCCATTTAGCATTCGTTAGCAAGGTGTACCAGCAATCTTAAAGAAACTACTTCTCACTAACGGCTGTGTTCGTACCACGACATTTTGGTGAGCTTCGTCACTAAGAAGTAAACAAAAATGACATTGGACATTAGTGCCAATATGTTTAGATTTCTACTGACCTCTATGTTTCCACCAATTTATCTCGGCATGTCAAGCCTATAATCATTATGTTCTGTTATCTAAAATGTAAACACTATGTTCACCAAACTTATCAAATATCTGATTTAAATTAAACACAGTTTCAGATGCTTTAGACGGAAATATTGGACCATTTAGAGTCTTCGTTCCCCACTACCAAAAAGTAATGGCCGTCAATTGGTCGAGCGTGACTGATATGTAGACTTCTCCATGCTTCTGTCCAAGATTTACTTTCGTCCTTTCGAAACTTCCCTGTAACGTCGTTGCATTTACTATGTTTTACGGCATATCGACTTTTACACATATGAGTGTTTTTATGTGTGACACCTGCATGGTTTAAATGGGATTATTTGAGAATGGAAACTAAATAAAAGTGGGTATAATAACATGATCCTTGTAAACTAAACAATTTTCATAAATATATATTGAGTCTGGTTATTCTCTTTATAAGATTTATTCTCCTTCTAAGCATTTAACAACGACCGTTGAATCAACATGGGCAAATGGCTAGTCGTTGGACCATATCTCACAATTTCGGCAGTCGCGGGTCGGGTTCTTATCCCTTAACAAAATACTCTTCTAACATTAGGTTTTGCAAACGTTCTGGGGCCCACTATATTTTCTTCCAGTTGACAACCGCTAACGGTGTCTTTTCTAACAGACTGCCTGTACTTTAGCCCAAAGACCTAGCCTAACAACATAATCACCTGCCTTTGCAAATGGTTAACAACATGAATAGATAAACCTTAACAATCAGTCAGCTACAACGTAAAACTTGGTACATGCATAGATCGATTCAAGTTGACATGCCACAATTAGTAGATGGAGATTAAATTGTCGGACCAAATCTTAAAGTAGTGAAGGTAGTAACAGAGTTCGTATTCATAGCGAGAGTTAGAGATCGAAGATACGATTTAAGGAAATATGATTCAATAAATAGAAAATTGTGGTAAATTAAGAACTTAGACTTTAGAGAAAGACAAGAAATGGATGGACCTGGGCATTGGGAAACGATTTGGAGCCATGTTATCCAAAATCTTTAATCTTAATACCCGATACCAAGGTAAATTATCTGATTGAATAAGCAATTACAGCAGCAGTCGATAGTAATTGTGAAACGATAGATTTAAATGATAACGTTATACTAAGTATCAACACGTCAATCAGTTAACTTTATTGCAGTAACAAACATTTGATTTCCTCCATACTATGTGGACACTTTTAATCCGTGTCGCTACTGGTGAACATTGGCTTTTGGGATGGTCTTCAGAAATCTCGATGAAGCCTCGAGAAACTCTGAAGGAGCTGAATGCATTTCATTTAATTGCTGTTCGATATAATCTTTAAAATCTTCAAATGGATTACGTTGATTGGTTAATAGCCTAGCCTCATACTCGCCGATTTGATGAATTATAAAAATGATTTCAGTTTCATAAAAACTATAAAAAACTGGTGTTTGTTTGTACATATTTGATGCTTAATGGTGTAAACATTTCTTTCTATCTTCTTCTATTCTCTTATTTGCGACATCGTTGGGGGGTGAGGTGGGGGTCTACGTATTCGAGTGCTAAAGTTGTAAGCAGTATTATCAGTAGTCAAGCGGGTGACATCTCAGTGGGCAGTTGATATTTAGAGCTACTTGTACAGCTAATCTTAATCGTGGCTTTATAGTTCTACACAGAAACATGTCGTATCCATCTCAGTCGATAAAGATTCACAACCTGGTCAACTGTTTTACCATTTTGCTAAGTACTCTGTGTTTAATTGCAACATTACCTACTCGATGATACCAACGAACACGAGCAATGTTTCGAGACACCCGTGACTACGAATTTAAGATACTCCTGGTAACCTACATTGTTGAGAGTTTTCATTCCTCTTGATTGAAGGTTTCTTGAAAACCTGTTTAAGGAACCTAAGCCTTTGATTTATTGAATTTTTTTCTTCCAGCTGATGATGATGTCTTGGCAGACTCATTTTTTCATGCACACAATCAAAGTGCCAAACGTGTCATAAGTTTTTATATAACTTTATATTATTCTCTCCCTTAAGCATGATTACTTCGATTGAATTGCTTGTTTTCTTTATCAAATTTATCTTTGTACAGATTATCGATCGTATCGGTGAATTATGCATCAAACATCATCATGGCTCGAACAGTGTTAATTCTTATTCAGATCCAACTTTCCGCTATAAATCTGATTCCTTCATGATACCATGTCGTTCATTAGATTTATTTTTAAAAGGCCTACTACGTTTAATTATGCTGTGGTTGAGTTCTTCAACTCAGTTATCACCTAATGCTATCAATCGCAATGCTACTTCAACAGAAGATCTAATCGATAGAAATATTCTGAATGCAATTTTGGAATCTAAAGAGATTAATGCTTTTCTGGTAAGCTTTTTACTAAATTGGGGAAGTTTTGGAATGTGTCTTTTACCATTTCTATTTTATTAAATCTATTGATCATTCCATTTTAGGAATGTGGAGAAAGACACTAACCTTCATAATATTCGTCATTCGTGCGGATACATGTATTCTACAGTAGTTTCGACTGTTCAGAATATCTGTGGAAATCGTTCTAGACGTCTTTGGTATTGAGCTAACTCGTTGTAATAGTCTCCGAACTATCTGATTGTCAGACTCTACTGCATGATAATTTTACATTGTGAAGTTGCATTTGACGAGTAGAAAATGTGGTTCCATAGGGTGTTCAGATTGCGATTTAGATGCTTTTACTGACCAATCTCTGTTGATTGTCCATTAGCACACTATTTTACGTTTTCCTGCTCTATAAAAATTAAAATGACTACTATGATTTATCTTTAAATAAAAAGATATTCCTTCTCTTTATCTGACATATCTTGCTAGAAGATAAACATCTATAGTAGTATTGACACACCTGTTTTTTCACCGTGCCTTAGTTGGATTCTTCATGAGGTCCAGACTAAACACTTAATAATTAAGGCGTTTAATTCCTAGCCAACCAGGTATTAAGACTATCCCATGGTGTTCGCTGACTCTTATACAACGAATACATGAGATATTGAATTCTTTATTGAGTTCTAGATTTCTATGCTTTTTAATATTTAAACCCTGAGTTTAACCAGATAGTGGTAAAAGATTTTCAATTCAAGGTTAATTCATATTCATTGAGTAAACAATTAGTATTTACAGGACTGCACGGATACAGAGAGCTCGATTGGCTTTTGCCAAGTTGTGTCACTTATGGCAGAGGCGAGATATCCGCTTGCTAACCAAAGGACGAGTGTACCGTGCAGCAGTTCGCTCCGTCCTACCATACAGGAGCGAAACATGGCCGTTAAGAGTAGAGGACATTCATAGGTTACTGGTCTTCGATTATAGGTGTCTCCGAAGCATTGCTCGTGTATCAGTGGGACAACCGAGTGAGCAATGCTGTCGATAGGAAACGGGTTCTAGGAAAAGATGGCAAACCAATAGATGAGGTATTGAAACTTCATCAGTTGAGGTGGTTGGGACATGTGTTACGCATGTCTAACTACCGACTGCCCAGGCGAACTATGCTTTGCGGTGTAGGAATAGGTTGGAAGAAAGCTAGGGGCGGCCAAACCAAAACATGGCAGAAATCGATGAAGTCAGTGACAAGTGGACTGAGTCATGTTGGTAGATGTAGGCTGCGTGGTTGGGGTCCACGAGACGAAAGTCACCAATGGTTAGAGACCTTGAACGACATGGCTTAGAATCGTTTGCGATGGCGCAGGTGCATCCACTCTTTGTGTTCTCTCAAAATCTAACCTTCCGAATTCTCAATTTTTCTCCTTTCAAATTTATCTTACTGAATTATACTTTTCGAATCATATCTTCGCTCCCTAATTTTCTGCATTACTGCTAATACTTCTACTATCGCTATCACTCTTAGATTTGAACTGATAGTTGCGTCTCTGTGCTGATGTGGTATGGCAACCTGAACTGATGTACGTACGTACGAAGTTCTGCGTTGTGTCTGTCTGTCTTTATTCACAGGATTATCAATAACTCTGTATATCTAGAAGATTCTGTAAAATAAATGACTGTTGGTAATTAACTCTCAATTCAATGAATCAGATCATAAAACGATAGAAGTATTATTTTGGGCGATTTTTCAATGTCTATTAATAGTCTTGTTAACATTCTTCTTATTTTTTCAGGTTGATCATCTACAAATCGCTCTAAAACTCACTACATCATCAAATTCTACTATTATAGATATACCAAAACGTTTTATCGGTTGTTTTTTACATGGAAAATTATTTCTTGATAGTACTTTAGGTGTTAGTATATTTTCAAATTTATCACAAATATTACCAGATCATGGTGCACAATTAATATACCTTCTTTTGGGTTCTATGAATGATCCATTGTTGAAAAATTCTACTGAATTGAATTCTTCTTCGGAGGATTCGTTGTTAACTCAAATTATTGATTTCATCTGTCCATATGGTGGACAGAAGAAAATCAATCTAATGCAAGTTTAATAGAATCGTTTAATCTTATCGTATTATTATTTAATCATACTTTTAATATTGTTTTTAACCACCGATCGGATTCAACTATAGGAATAACATTTTGAGTAATATTTTATACTACTTATTAGTAAGCCGATGGACACGACGTTGTATATAGTTAAATTAAGTTTATTGAGACCAGTGCAACTTCCACTATGAAGCTTGATTTGTGTGGCCTATATGATTTGTTTGTGATTAATTAGAGCATAGATAGATTTGTGACATATCACAGTTGATTATGAACAGTGAACTGTAACTTAGATATTCTTCCTATTCTTTTGCTTGCGTCATTAATCTCATTGTCTTCTTGTGTGAGACTGATGTTTATTTATTGTCTACGTACTATTATTTTTTATGTTCTTTAACTGGTTTTAAAGTTATTTATTGGGATATTCTGTTCAATGTCACGATAATTAATACCCTTAGTTATGATGTCTCGATCCCAATAGACTTCAGTTTTACGCATTCCATTCGTGTCGAAACGAATAAACCGTAACAGAAATAACTAGGACATGTATACAATGTAAACTGTTATGTAGCCTAGACGACGTATCCATCTATTTATCAAAGGACGAGTAATTCTCTGCAGGATAGCTGTCTGTTTTATCATCATTGATATTTTAGAATGGTCATGGCTATTGGTAAATCTCGTGCTTGTACTTAGATTTCCGCCTGCTGTCTGTTTACTTTTTTTGATTTCTAAATTTAGATGCCTGTCATGTAGAAGAATGAATTTTCTCACAGTGGATGTAAAATATTTATAAAATACTATGTATATTTACAGTTCTAAGTTATCTAGCAATTATCATATTTTGATTCACTTAATTTAATAGTAAAGTGTTGCCTGACAAACTAATGGAGTGATGCTTTATCACAGCTAGAAATCTTATTAATTGATGATTATAGGAAATGGTTTTAGCTGCTTCGAGGTGTCTGAAATCTACATGACCTTTACAAGATATTCTATTCCTTTGAATATCCCTCCGTATGATGTATTGAACCCGTCAACTATGACAATTCTTGATTTTATAGAAACTGATATGATCGAAATTGTTTTTATCTTTTATTTTTCTTTATACCGCTGTAACTTGTGATTTCCATAGCGTAAAAATCTTTTAATGAAACCTGGGATAAGCTGTGATCTCGCATTGAAAGTGATGTAAAAATGTGAGAGTAGAAACTGAAGAAGTATTGGGTGATCTTAATTCTTGTTAGTGGTATGTAGCTTACCACACCGTAGCAAGCTGTTTCTTCCAAAGTACATGAAAAGGAAGTTGATGCCCTTGATGATTTTGTGACTTGACCGCAGTACCGATGGTGTAACTGCTTATTTGATCATAGGTGGCGTTTTTATGAGTAGCCTTGTATGTATTAGCTCTGCACTTGTAATGGCCTTATCGCCAGTGATGGAAATCTGTGAAATAGATTCTCTGGTGATGTGCACGAGTTGGATGAAAGAAAACCAAAGCGAACAAACCTTAACGTATCATCGGTCTATGTAGTTGCCGATTGTTTGTCTAAGTCGTGTTAGTAAATCCAATAAAACTTTATTGGAATAACTGTGATACTCCCAATCACTGGTTGAAGATATTGGATGACATTACTCAGAATTAGTCATATTGGTACATATGTATTTACTGTTTTCTTCTACGTCTTAAGTTTCATTACTCTCAAATCTACACCTTTCTTCATTCCTTCTTGTTGAACTACATCGTTGTATTGTTAGTTTGATCTCGTTGGAAACGTGAACTTATACATATGTTCCAAACTCCGCGTTTTTTTCTTGTAGAAATAGCATAGGTCATTTGGTAATTCTTCATTTCCAATACTTTAATCATACTGTTTGGCTTTGTCTTTCACATTTTGTACTTCTTTAGACAATTTATTCAAGGTTTTCTTAACTTGGCCTTATCTGTTCAACCAGATTTACCAGTCATTATAAATCAACAACATTTAAATTCAACTTTCTTGAATCAATTGGAGAATTATCTTATATCTCATGGTGTGAAACAGCATACTGCCAGACGTCAATTACATCTTTTGTGCCCATTGCCTCCACCTACATCCCTACCGTCAGCATCGTCATTGCCAGTATCAACTGAATATTCAAAAGGCATTGAAGTTACAGTTTCATCTACTAGTACTAGCAATCAGCCAATTACAGCGAGTTCTTTTCAGTTGATATCACCGAACCCACCAACATTTTCTACTAATATTACAACACAGAGTACGCGATTCGATACAACTCTTAGTGCTATGCAAGGTATTTTGGCCTTTTCCATTATTGATATTTACTAATATTTGCATACAGTTAAACTAAAATTCACCAACATTTAAGATAGTTTCCATCATATCTTTTTAAGAATTACACTTTCTTCATTTAACCTTTCATGAATTGATCTCTCATTAGGACACCCTGATCGTAGCTGCTGCCTTGACGTAGTTGTCGGGCTTGCCTATCCGCGATGAGCCAGGTGAGCTATATTGGCTGGGACACACCTTCCTCTAGTTCCTACCAAGCAGGTCTGTTGGAGAGCGATAAGACTAAAGTCAGCATCATAAAATATTGAGGCCAAGACGTACTGTTGACCGCAGCGGGTTGTGACAGAAGTAAGGTGTTTTCCTTGGATAATCAGGATCTTTAGTGATACTACTTTCTCAACGGGAGGAAGGAGTTAGAAAAGGTGGACTCTAAAAATGTCACGCCTCCACTCCAGGGATTTCCGTCTCCGGTGGTAAAACCTTTTAAAGAGTGAATCTAACACTTCCAAAGCTCTTTATAACAAGGTCGTGCGTTTTTCTCCTCAAGCAGTTGTCCCTTAGGGCCCGTTGTCACACTTCCAAGTCACTATAATCAATATTAACCCGTTTTCATTTTGTTATACTTCAAGTCATGAAGTCATTGGCGATTAGGCTAAGCCATATTATTAGGTGCAGTTCACCTGGTTGGGGTCCTGCATTTACGAGTGTCAAATTACCCGAAACCTAGAACCTACACGGCTTTCTCACTTCTTTTTCGAAGCCAACTTTCATGTTCTGCATTTACTAATAATTATGTAGTTGATTGTGTTATCCATTAATGACATTTGTAATACTACTATTTTGTGACTTACAAGTGGAATGATGGGTTACTGTTTCTTTAAATTACCAACTATTTATTGGATATCAAATAGTGTTTTACATTGGTAAGCTCGTTTTTGTAGCTATTCTTCCCTTTTAATTGGTAGTAATGTTGTTTTAGGGAAGATAATACATGATTTCATCAATTTACTCTAAGTGTAATGCTGATTATTATAAGAATAAATTAAGATGACTATGGGATAATAGTATCAAAAGATAACATTGGTCCATGAATTTGTTGACTGTCAAACTGAATTGTGATACACATCATAGTTTGGATTTAAGTGGTAACAATAACTAGTGATTTAAGATGTTTGTTTACGTCTCATTTATCGGTATCTTGAAAAGATCTTTATTTATGTAGGTGGTTAAATAATCAATTAAACTAATGTATCACGTAACTGTAGCTGAGTAATTAAATCATTCAGCTGTCAATTGATGGGTCAACAATTCGAATCTTGTTCCATCTGTTTCATTTTAAACAACTGATTATTATCACTAGTACTAACACAGCTAAAGCGTAGTGTATAACATAGTAGTTAGTACATGAGTAAATCGATTAAATTGACCCATCTTACAGTCATAGAATACTGAGCATGTGACTATATGTTCATTCAGCTTCCTTTGATACTTTTCCCTATTTCAAAATAAATTTAGCTGCTGTTGCTGCCAATCCATTTATTCGTCTTTCAAAAGAAACAGGTGAAGCAATTGATAGTCTTCATAATACAACAACATTTTGGTCAAGTGATGAGAGTGCTAGACTTCCAGAATACTTGAAAACTCGTTTACTGCGTATGTTGGATAGTTCTGAGAAATCTACAAGTATTGGTCGTATGGGCGAACTGTACATTTATCATACGTTACTTGATTATATTCATCGTGCACAAACTCATCATAGCCATTTTGATGAAATCACCAGCTGTGAATTCCCTACTGGACATCCTTTACTTGGAGTTGGACGTCTAGTTCGATGTCACTGGTGTAATTCCGATGCAGAATCATTGAAACCCTATGATTTGGAAGTAGACGTTCAAGGTAACCTGAATAACACTAATACTTTATTAAAGTAGTTTTTTCCTAGATTTTTCTTCATGTAAAGGTAATATTTCTAACCGAATAATATCAACTAGTAAAGTATTGTAAGCAACGGGAACAGTAATAACTGATTAATCTCAATTCGAGATTGTTCAACGCACACAAACTGGACCCTGTGTGTTGCATGATGCATGGGCCATGGAGTCCTAATTCACTGATTCGAAGGTGTCGTGGTTTGGTTTAAGACCCCATGTGAAATTATTAGTATGAACTACTGATTAGACAGAAATACCAATGAAATTATTATTTTCCTACAACTGATAGCATTTTGTAACTGGTAAATTATGTGTGTGAACCTAGACTACCTCCTACTAATCTTTGTGTTCGTTTTTTACTGAACTCAAATTCCCAAAATATCTCCGCAGTTGCTGATCAAAAACCAGTATATGGAAAATATGTGCATGAAATCATGTGTATTCATAGTTTTAAGCTGACCAGAAATCATTGTAATTCATTCAATTTACTTTCAAGAAATTGCACGGTTGTACAGTTGAATGATCCCGCGTGGAAGGTTCTAGAGATTTCGCTGAGTGATAATTGGATGGAATCTTTTTTACATACTTCGCTGTTTTTACAAGCCATTCCAACACTTCTTTTCTGATTTTCCTGAGTAATACAGTCTTCTTGTTTTCGCTATTAATCCACTTGTCGTTGGCACTCCATCATCCACTATAATTAGATTGTTGTAGTCACACATTTTTCTAATTTCTTTACTCCTTTTTTTTACTTTATTGTGCATGGCTCATTTAGATTGTGTATAAAAGCATCACAAGTAGAAGTCTTGTATACAGGTCTCGTGTAGGCAGTGAAACAAGTATTCCCAGTCTGTATTCTTAAATGCATTTTTGATGAAGTATTTGAAAGTGGCTATTGCCACTTGAAACTATAAAAAAATAAACAAGATAATATCATTCTTACCCACCTACTTTTGAGGTTTTATTATAGTCAGTGGATCATAAACCGTATGGTTTCATCTCATTTACACTTTGTTGACTAAAAATGTATTTGTATTTTATTGTTGACATTCACTTGGAGGCTAAAACCTAGTGCCCGTACAGCCATTGATGTTTACATTTGTCACAGACTGATTTCAGTCTAAAATCTCTGGAAACTAGAGGGCAATGAATGGTTGTTTTTTGTGTAAGTCTTTTTAGCAGTGCTCACTAACGTCATGATCAGGGACAGAACTTTCGGTTCTCTCAAATACAAACAAGTAAAAGCGATTTCCACAAAATTACTTTGAATTATCTAATCAATTCCTTTGTTCCGTTTTTTTTTCAGTTGAGTGTGATGCAGATAAATGGCACAAACTGATGGAGAACTTGAGAGATGAAGTAGCTAATAATGTTGTTCGAGTTATTCGTAGTCCTTCACGGCAACAACAACAGGACGCCGGTTCATCTACAAAGTCTGGTTTATTGTCTGTTGGTCCTATATTCATTGAAGTTAAGTCAACAGTGGATTTGACTAATCGAGATAGTAATGGCGATAATCAAACAAATTCCAACACCGGAACAGATCTTTTCGAATTTTCCCTACCGGAAATGTTGTGTGCATCTCAACAAGGTTGGCGTTATCACTTACTACGTGTAGTATGGAAGAATGGTCCCAGTCAAGATCTCTGTCAAGTCTCTGTATCTTCCGTACCGAAAGTCATACATATTCCAGATTTAGCAAGTACCCTCAGACAGAAATCAATCAATCTACGGTTATGTTTAGCTATGTTGCGAAATGAATGGAACAAATAAATATCTTTGTAAATTTGCTGAATTGTACCTCCTCCCTTCCCACCAAACCACTAAATCCCTTGTAATTTCCTGACGATTTTTGATGGATAGAAGTAAGGCGACTAAATATACCTTCAGTAAAATGCTTTTCTGTTCGTTCTTCTGTATTTGATTGGGAAACCTTAGTAGTTGTGCAGGTAGACTGTATTTCTTAGTCACATAATGGAACTCCTCAACAAATTTGAGAATATAAATTGTGTACGATAATGGGCATCAAGATTATAATGTGGTGATTGTTCATCATCTTGCTGAATCCTATATTTTTCTGTTCACTGTTACTGCGAACGTATGTAGCTTCTTGACTACGTTTCACCTATACGCTATGATATTTTATTCAATAAATCAATTACATTTTCCTTGCAAAGCTTAAATTCAATCAAGTTTTATCCATCAATGTACATGCCACCCCATGTTTATTTACCGAAAATCGACCTAGGATTAACCATGATAGACCTCCCCTACAAAAATGTGTTGATTCCTGCATGCAACGTTTCGGAGCAGATGTCTCTTCAGTGCTGATTCCACTGCACTGCTGGTACTTTGCTTACATTTGCAAGTGGTGATACCAAAAAAACGGGCAACTTCATTGCCACAGTGCAATTAGCACGCAGGTTTGCCTAAGCGTCAGTCTAGACTCGCTAAAAAAACTACCTGTTATTGTTAATTTCTTCCGCTGACAACCATTACAACGAAAGTTGACTCACATATCTCTGGATGGTGCTTGAGCCATATTGGGTCCACAAACACAAGTCTGTTTTGTAGGAAGTAATCCGACAGCTTGATGAACAATAATAATAACGTCCTCATAAAAAAATTTCATTTAAGATCAAGCAGACGGCTGTTCACATAATAAAACGATAGTAGCACTGCAAGTAATAGCGAGGTAGAAAGCAGGTCAGTGATTAGTACAATTGAAACGAAACGATAACTAGTAGGGACACTACAGAAACTAAATAGCCAAATATGCAAAAGAAAAAACAAACGGATTAGCGTTTAATTGGAGATGCTGTTTTCCTTAGAAGGTGTTCTACATCCTACCCAACCGTTGATTATCTCAGATAGTGTGATACAGGGACTATCCATTCATGTTAATGTGAGCATTCAGTACTGAAGACGAACACCATGATTCTGTTGCTAATATGGTTGATGGACTAGTGATAAGAACTGTTGTTCTGAGGTCTGACATTTTATTTAGTATCGAACGGGCATTCATGAGCATAATCTTACAAAGGTCCCTGTTCATGTAGGCTAGGGTGTCATTGTTAAAGCGGTTGAGATTATAATTATGGATTTAACTTGGACTGGATGTCAAAGGTCTCTGGTATTTACTTAGTGGAGATGTTAGTGGATGCATATTTGGTGTTTGTTTCATGAGATCCGTGTTATGAACGTCACTGTTATCACTGTGGTTATAACTTAAGACGCCTATGAAGTGGTAACATTTTCCTTAACTGGTCGTATCGGTTAAGAGCATTCACGATTGGCACGTGTTGTTGGTTCAAGAAGAGTGGTAGAAGTAGTAAACGGGGGTGAAAGAAGATGTGGTGTGTCAAATAAGGATACTGTAAAAAAGGATATAAGTTGTACACCGTTAGCATACCCCTCCGACCCTATATTAAGATTCATCTAAGCATCCAACTGCAGCTTAAGAAACCACACAACAACAGTCCAGGGCAAACATTTTAAGACTAAAATACGATTTGGTATATTCGCGCACAAATCCACTGCCAGTCGGAATAGTTTGCCGCCAGAAATCCGAACGTTAGATAGCAGTGTCCGCTTTATACGAGTGACAAACCAACCATTTAGTGACTTCAAATCACTGAATAAACTATCAATTTATTCGAGCTCTACTATAACTTGTGACGTACTCGGGCTGCTCAATGTGTAACACGCGTTTGCAAAGTGATACCACCCAGCAGTACTTAAAATAATATGTATGCCTTGCAAGACACTGTAATACCAAAAAGGACGGGCTACAAAACAGTATCCACTTACATCAACACTCAAGCAAAAGCCAAGCTGCGTAAACTAAGGAAAACTTACCTCATTTAAAATGACTTCGCTGCTCTGAATCAAATACACTGTTTACTAGAACAAGTAAGATATCCACATAAAACTCGCCTGAAAGATGAAGAATGTATAGCACTCAATGGCGCATCCAAATCTCTAAACCTATGCCATCTATCAGAAAAACGCTTAAATAAAACTGAAGATTATAGTATTCACTCAATACTGCAAAATAGAGTAACCCACGATGACCCATAAGTTATATACGAACTTCTCAGCGGAAGGTTCGCGAATAGCGAAAACACAAATTGAACGCCGGACGTTAATTTAGACAGTATATGCAATACAACGCTAAGTACTATAACATTTGGCTTAAAAGTACTAATGAAGTTATTAGGACGGTAAGGCCAAATAGTAGCTCAGCAACCAATAACGCCCCATCAATATTTTACAGGCATGCTGTGTCTGACATACCTATTCTCCTACTTAAAATATTTGCATTCATCTGGAAATCCACCTACGTACTCCCTAAACATAAGACAGGCGGATGGAACTTGGTTCAAGAATATTGACCCATTAATATCACGCCAGTGACCTCACGAGTAATGAAGAAGGTAACCAAATATCAAACATATGACTATATACTGAATGGAGGTTTAACTGGTGTCTTCCAGCATGGCTTTCTCACAAGGAGATCATGTACCACATGTCCCAATGACTTTTTAAAGAATACATTTAAAACAGTGATCAGAAGAAGTTAGTGACAATATTACACTTTGACATAATAAAAGCTTTTGACAGAGTACTCCATAATCTACTAATCAGCAATCCATTGGAATCATTAATCCTCTCCTAGGGCATTTCAAATCATTTATCACAAACCGATATCAAATAGCTGCAATGTCAACACAACGACTCACAACCAGCAGAGTTGTGCAAGCTAGTGTTCTAAGGTCCCTACTCATCATTATATATATATATAGTATATGCGGGTGATTCGTAGAAGGTAAGCCATACCTGTAAGCCGACGAATGAGAAGTGGTCTATATGACTGGAACCCGGGGCATAACACATAGCGTCCGAAAGATGCAGGACAAGCTAAACAATCTACATTAATGGTGCTCAGATTTGTGTCTAAAATTAAATACTGAGAAATATGGATGGATAAGCATACGGGACCCAAAACTCGAAATGCAACTTGTACATAAAAGCCACACACTTCCTAAACCTAATTCTGTAACCGACCTAGGCATATAATAATCTCACAATATTAACATTTCTGCGAAACTATCCAAATCACAATGACTAATAGGTTTATTTTAAAGAGTTATAATGTGTTAGATGAAGATACGCTCAGTAAGTGAGTATATGCAGTATTTGGTTCAAAATTGTTAGACAATATATTATGAGTTTAAGACATAATCATAAGCAGAAACGCCTGCTATAGGGAATTGTTTTGGTAATAGGTTTTCATGTCTAGATGGCCATTTATTTTGGTGATGAGAATAGTCTCCATGGTTATAGTGAGTCATGATACTACTCATCTGGGACTGCAATGGCATTAGTGGTAGTGGGTGATTTCTACTTACAGAATTGTCCTGGACCAATACCATTTGATACTCTGGCGCAGTAGAGTGTATCACTCTGTTTTTCAGATTATTTACGTGGATTAACATGAGGATGAGAGAAGGAATATCGTTTCTTTTCAGACTGAGTATTAACTTTCAATTTAAATAGGCTGGTATTCAGTTTGCTTAGCATTTTGGGGTTTGATTTTAATTTTATTGTCTAACCTATTGAGGTTCTAACTGCTTTGGTGTTGTTGGTGCTGATGGTTTGAGGTTCGTTGCCTGATGTTATTGGGAAGAATCTATTCCTAGTTGCTAGGTTCTTATGTCCATCGTTGGACCAATGTTTGAGTTCCTTCTCGTTTTTACAGTGCGGAAATGCTTTGCTGTGTATGACTTATTCATGCGCATCACATTAGTTTGAAAATCAGTTGCACTTCTTAGGTGAGTAATATCTGAATCTGTAAGACCGGCAGCCATGGTATGCGGGTATAGACCATGTGAACTGACCGGTTCATTTGAATCATGTGGCTTCCAATTTTTAAGTTTAGTCGGCGGGGTTGATGGTTTTGATTGCATGTTGCCATCACCATGGCCTACTGTAGGACTTGCTTTGCTGAGGTTGTTCTAATTTAATTGTTCATGTTTGAATCTTTTTAAGTTAGTAGTTGTGGTTTTATGCCTATTAAGAGCTCTTTGTAGTAGTGGTGTTTATTTATTCATTTATTTTGATCACATACAACGTATTTACAATAAGTATTGTGAAGAAACCGTTTTCAGTTTCATCAAATTAGTATAAACATACAATAATTAAAATCGGTTTACATGGCAAAACAGTATTCAGAGTAAAACGCCAATGTAAAGCGGTATATATATGACATTAATGAAGAAAATTATAAATAAAATTCTAAAGAGTTCAATACGTAGCTACAGCTTAAATTTATTGTCAATAGATTAATTAGACAACTTATAAACCCGAAAATTAATTAAAGGTCAAATTGTCATCGAAATTGTGCATTATAGCATAAGTCATGATTATTGATAAAGCGATTTGCTGCAGCGAATATGCTTGGGGAGTTTATCCCATAATGTTGTATATCACACTGTAACAAAGTTTTGACGTATCTGTGTGAGATGTCGCTGGATAGTAATAGTATTTTCCTTATTGTGCAGGTTGTGAAGGGGGAAAGTGGAAGTTGGTAGTGATGCTGAAGAATAAATGGTATCACTGATAAGGCGAAATATGAGAATAAGATTTATTTTAGGCATCGGAGCCAGAGGGGTTCTAACTTTAACTTATTTCATCGTTGGCGATAATTTTATGTGCCACAGTCGCCTAGTAGTCGTTTAGTGAATGCACTTTGAACTCTCTCAATTTTCATCAGGTCTATGTGTCTACAGTTGCTATAGACTAGACAACCATATTCTAATATTAGAAGAACACACTTTATGTATAGTAATATCTTTGATTTAAAGTTGCGAAAACTTTTTATTATGAATTCAATTAGCTTTTTTACCTTGGAAACATGAAATCCTGCATGCTTCAAAAAGTTTATGCTATTTCTATATCGAACCACCAAATCTCAAACAACGCCTAGAAAATTCATTCGTGTTCTGTATGTTCCAGTTTTGACCAATGGAGAAATATCCAATTTTGTCTGCGTTTAGGGGGAGATGCCATATTTTAGGCCATTCCGATAACTTATCAATTTCTTCTTCGATTATTTTGGTAGTTGTGTTTTTAGTCGTGGTGGGTGGAAATAAATAGGCTACCTTTAAGTCATCAGTAAAGAGGAAGGTTTTACTTTGCACGAACTGCTGGCTTACATCATTGATGAAGAGGAGACAGGGTGATGATTTAATCACACTTTATTGTGCGACTCCGTTAACTACATTTACTGGCTTTGAGTAGCTAGAACCAAACCTTTCAACTCGGAGGCGTCCTGTTAAGAATGCTTCAAACCATCTTAACAGTGTTTCCGTATGCCACGATAGTGTAGTTTTGAGAGGAGAAGGTTATGAAGACTTTGTCATATGCTTCGCTGTAGTCAAAATAGAGTACGATTATTGAGAAGGCTTATCCCTTCCAAGTGTAATAAATTCAAAAATTTAAAGTGTGAAGTGGTACAAGAACGATTGCCATAAACCTATGTTAAGATGGATTCATCGGGTTTTCTGAAAGTAAGAATGATGACATTTGTTAATTAATGACTTTTTCCATGATTCTGGACAGCACGAATATCGTGTTAATTGACCTGTAGTTTTCAATGACATTGCATGATCCGCTTTTGAATCACGGAGTTATGAACGATGTTTTATGTGTGGTTGAATAATACACATTGCCCATAGATAGGGTAAATAGTTTCAGAGAGAGAAGTGGTAATTCTCTACTGCACATCTTATGAGAGATGCCGAAATACCACTGGGCCCATTATAATTAAATTTTTTCAGGGTAGCTATGGTTTTCTTGATATTTGAGCTGGTAAACTCAACTGTAGAGAGACGCGTGAATGTCATTATGGATAAAGACTTCGCTGCGATTTCTGTTTCTATGGAACAGCATGGGGAGAATACGTTACTATATCGTCAACTAATAAAAACTGAGTCGTTTATAATACCGTTCTTTATGATGAATAGTGGTATAATAAGTTTAATAAATTTTTGATCACGGCGAGATTTGAATAGCGTGGAATTTCCAAACCGAACCAAACTGAACCCTCAACTTTCCAAAAGTAAGTTCAAAGTATGTCACACAATCAAAACGGAAGGTGCACCTGTTTTTGCTAAGCCTATAAGACTAGCACCTGATAAGCTGAAAACAGCTAGAGCCGAATTCGATTACACTCGACAGCTGGGCATAATACATGCGTCTGATAGCCAGTGGGCATCTCTTTTGCATATGGTTCCA
Source organism: Schistosoma japonicum (assembly GCA_025215515.1). Classification (NCBI taxonomy): domain Eukaryota; kingdom Metazoa; phylum Platyhelminthes; class Trematoda; order Strigeidida; family Schistosomatidae; genus Schistosoma; species Schistosoma japonicum. Next base: position 2,557,201 of record CM046063.1, on the reverse strand, counting down.
AAGAAAAATAAAGGCGATTGGAGACCGTGCCGGGATTACAGAGCCCCCAACCGTCAAACGGTACCAGTGAGGTACTCGATACCTCATATCCAAAACTTGACGAACAATTCACAGGATATGAAGGTATTTACTAAAATTGACTTAGGGCATATCACAATATTCCAGCAGCTAAAGAAGTTATTCCGAGGACAGCTATCACAACACCTTATGGACTATTCGAGTTTGCCATTCGGCCTTCAAGACGCGGCACAAACATTCCAAAAGTTTCTGCATAATCTACTTCGAGATATGGCGTTTGCACAGGGGCACATAGATGACTTATTGATTGCCAGCACGAGCTTAAAATCCCATTAACAACATGTGAGGGTAGTGTTGAAACGATTAAGCGAAAATGTCATGAACATACATCAATGTAAATGTTTTTTTCGGTGTGGAAACATTAGAATTCCTTGGACTTACTATAATCCCTGAAGGAATCACACCAATCAAACAGGAGGTGGAAACTACTAAACAATACTCCATATCATGCTCCCTAACACTACTTAGAAGTTTTCTTGGTTTAATAAATTTTCATCGCAGATTCATACTCGGCTGTGTACAACTAATGCAACCATTGATGGATTCAGTTAAAGGAAAACCAAAACAATTCAAGCTGACATCTGGGACTGTCGAAGCTATTAACCAACTAAAGGATAAACTTGCTCAAGCATCTACATTAACTTATCTAAATTCTCACTACCGACTTGCTTTGACAGTAGATGCTTCAGACAAAGCCGTAGGTGGCAATCCTAACCAATTAGTTAAGATCGCCTGCAAACAAATCGCATTCTTCTCAAAGAAGCTCGTTCCAGCAAGTACGAGATATTCTACTTTTGGTCGAGAACTTTTGCAATCTACCTAACCATCAAGCATATCCGACACATGGTCGAATGCAGCGAATTCATAGTTCATACGGATCATAAATCGTTAACCAATGCATGAAAAGCGAAAGCCAATAAATACTCACCTCGAAAAGTCCGACACCTCAACTACATATCACAGCTCACTAGTGATGTATGGCACGTAAAAGGTCAAGACGATCAGGCAGGCGAACTCATTATCATGACTAGGAATGAACATAATACCACAGTATACAGTAAATTTCGAGACTTCGAGAGAAAGCCAGGAAAATGATCGAGAATTACAAAACCTTACTGTCAGCTAAAAGCTGTAGTGTCTAAACCGAAACGGCTCTCATCACCTGTGGAAGATGTTATGATTTACTGTGACACAACGTAAGCTGAGCCTCGACCGTTTGTTCCAAAGATATGCGACGATTAGTATTTAATAACTTTCATTCGTTGTCCCACCCTAGCGTAAAATCTTCGGCTGAACCTAATCAATGCCAGATACATATGGCCAAATCTCCAGAAGGATGTACTTAAATGGGTTAGAGAGTGTTCAGCATGTCAACAATCAAAAGTTCATCAACACACAAATTCACTGATCGGAGTTCTTCCCCAACCGGAATACACGCTTTGCACATGTACATATCAAATCAGTAAGCCCTTTACCAAGTTTGAATGATTAAATGTATCTATTTACATGTATAGATAGGTTCAGAGGTTTCCTGTAGCCGTTTTAATCAAATACATCGCAGCCGAAACGGTGACAAATGTCTACATACAGAACTGGGTGACCATTTTCGGTACACCTATATTAATAACGACGGACAAGGAAGCTCAGTTCGAATCTGAACTATTCCGCAGCTTAGCTAAACTTCTAGGCTCCAACAGAATACGCTGCACTGCATATCATTCTCAAGCGAATGGAATAGTAGAATGGTTTCATCATCGACAAAAGACCCCTCTTATATCTTATTCAAACCCCAGTCAGTGGACAGAATTCCAGCCATTAGTTATGTTGGTAATACGAACAGCTGTGAAAACCGACTTACAATGTTCAGCAGCTGAATTAGTTTTTAAGACCACTCTGAGACTACCAGGTGAGTTTATTAACCCATACACTGACAGTAAAATATCCATTTAGGGACTTACGTAGACCAACTACGGGATCGAATGTTTAAACTTAAGCCACTTAACCCTCGTGAACTACAACGAGCGAACGTTTTTACCTAAGGATTTAAGCAATTGCTCGTACGTCTGGATAAGATGTGACAAGGTAAGAGCACCACTTAGCTCCTCCTTTCGAAGGCCCTATTCAAAGTTATTTCAAGAAAAAAATAATATTTTGTGATTCGGAAACAAGAAAACATTGACTCAGTAAGTATTGATAAACTAAAACCAGCTTCTCTAGATAATCAACCATCATACGTGTTGCTAGATCGCTTACGCGACCAAACAATCCACGGAATTAAGAAGTGGAAACGTGAAGGCTTGCAAAAAGTGGCTAAAAGTGTTAGATAGGACACAATCGATTATTCAGCCTACCCTAAGTATAGACTTATCACATCGCAATTATATCCTACTAATGAGTCCTTCAGAGTTGATGAGACTTCAATACACATTTGGCCTGCATTACTGATATATTAATTTATCACTCTAATTTCAGTTGAATGTGATTCAAGTCGATGGGAAGACTTAGTCAACAACGTAAGTAGTGAACTCACTAAAAACATCGTTCGTATTATCCGTAGACCGCATATATTCAACAAAAATCATCTATATGAAACAAAGGAACTATTATTAGTTCGGTCCCATATTTGTCTAAGTTAAATCAACGATTGATTAGAGACATAGTCATAATGATGACAGAAGGAATTCAAATTCATCTAGAACTGATTTGTTCGAAATTTCTGTTCGTGAAATTCTCTTTGCTACTCGATATGTTTGGCGTTATCATTTACTCCTGTGTAATATAGAATAATGATGAAAAACAAGCTATCGATGAAATGAATTCATCCATCACACTACAAGTTATTCATGTTCCTAGTTTAACTAGTGTTTTACAACAGAAATCAATGAAACTTCAAATGTGTATAGCAATGTTACATAGTAAACAATTGAACTGTTGAAAACTGTTTTCAGAACAAAACCAGACCTATTTCCTACAAATACATATTCTTCTTAGCTACATTCTATGATTTATCTTGTAAATTCTGCCAGTTTTTTTTCGATTAATAGACAAGTAAGTGAAATGATGTGGTTTAGTGAAGTTAGGATATTAAAATCACCTGATCGTATTCGTCACATATTATAATCATATGAGTAGAACCAAAAACGATCAGCAGCTATTTCGTCTTAGTATGGGACTTCTCCGTCTCAATACTCATTTTCCATTTCACAAGAGAATCAGATCCAGATCCTTCAGATCTCAAAGGTAGACGTTTAACTGTCTGCACCAGTGGATCGTCCTGCCTTTAAATTGTATTACTTTTATTTTCATCATTTTGTGGCATAGCTCGACTATTAGCCAATTCCATTGGTGATAAATGTTTCACTCTAGACATATCTGAACTCAGTCAGCCACAACGTTTTTACTAAAGCTACTGATACACTCTTAAGTTAACTACCAGCGAACTGATTATTGTAGCTGAATTGAGGTTGTTTTGTGGTGCTAAGCGATCTCTGTTTTCATTGGTTTCCAACGGACATCAGTCTTTGATGATTGCAATCAACTAAATAAGTGAAATGTTTTGTAGAAATCTTGGGATGAGGAAGCTACTTTGCTAGCAAATACGAAATCGTAGATGTTCATTGAATTGAGAGTTTGATAACAAAATAGTCTTACAATCCTGTCTGATAATAAAATTTCCTATTCACTACATAGTAATGAAATTACTAATAGGTTCGACAATATTTTACACAAATCTATCCCAACATACAACGACAAATATCCTGTTTTCTTTTCGCAGAAATCAACTTTCTTGCTGTCTAAAATCCACTTTTATGGATATGGTGGACCTGAATAGTAATTAAATCTAAATATGATAATACTTATAACAAATATAGGACGTAAGTCTATTACATGGTTGATATAATGTACTAATCACATTGGTATCTATAGAGTTATATAAATTCTATTGAAAATTGATAAATTAGTCAACTGAATTTATAGCGGAAGAGAGTTCATGTAATGTCACAAAATTGCACTACATTTATAAGTCAAATGATGTTCAGAAGTAATTAGAGGCAAATCAGTGACAACTGTAGGTACAAAATATAATGGTTTTATTAATCTGGACTGTAAACCTGGATAATTGGAAATTCGCAATTTGGATAACAACAAATTTATTAACAAAGATTATTATTGAACCGAATGAACTATCCAGCAGACGCCCAACTACAAGATCAGCAGCCTTCATTTCGTAAAGATTGATTGTGCATAGACCAAATCGCAGCATTACGGGTCATTGATGGACAACCATTCGAGTGAAATTCACTTTACGTCAATGAGAAAGCATTTGACAGTGTAGATAGAAAATTACAGAGTCATCAGCAACACTATGGTGTAGCTGAGATTATAGTCAATATCATACAGTTTTCTTACGACAGGTCGCATTACAAACTCACGCATAAGAGACAAATCACAGATTCATTTAAAGTGAAAACTAGTGTCAGAGAGAGTTGTTTTCACTCCTCATCATTTCCCTCCCTCCTGGTGACTGGCTAAAAGATGAAAACATTAGTATCTTAGTAAAAGGACGGAATGCGATCGACAACTTGGATGTAGCTGGACGGTAAGTAATCTGGCTCTTTGTGCTACACACAACAACAAATCAAAGCCAAAGCAGCTAGTAAAGCATCAACTTCTGCACTCCAACATACACAAAGGGAAAAGCAAAATCCTTAGATATAACATAGCGAGAACCAACCAAATCACACTTCTCAGAGAACCTCTGAGACATGTGGAAACTTTTACATACCTAGGCAAGAGTATCATTGATAAGCAAAGGAATTCTGATGAAGATGTGAAGACACGGATCAAAAAGACGGGCAGCATATCTACAGTTAACATATGAACTTAAAACAACTGTCAAGCAGCATAAAAGCCAGAACTCGCAATAAAAAAGTAAAGAGAAGTCTGTTGTATAGAGCTGAAACTTAGTAAATACAAAACCAATCACTCAAAAGATATAGGTGCTTATAAACAATTATTTACACATAATTATACCACGAATCCGTTGCCGAGACGCCAGTAAGAGTTTTTTGTGTCAAAGAACAAATCAAGAAGGATTCAGCTGGGGAAGAAATTAGGAAAAGTCGCTTGAGGCAGATAGGACATATTAATAAAATCCTATCACAGGCATGCTTTAACTTTAATTGTCAAGGTTAAAGTTAAGGACGAAGACCGAAGAAAACACTGGGTCTAAATTTAGTGGCAAAGGTGAAAAAAATGAGTAGCTCTTGGGAAGAGCTAGAAAGAAGAGCCGAGGACTGACTTGGTTGGTGAATCGTGGTCGACCGCTTATGCTCCGCAAGGGAAAACAGGAATTGGTTGATTGGGTGTTGTCAAGTAGATTATGTGCTGAGAAGCAGCATTTAAACACTGACAGAAAAAAGTGACCCAAACGTTTCGAAGTGTATTAAAATGTCGAAGTAATCAACAGTGATAGTATATGTACCAGCAAGTATGCGAATATGAGTTCAGTCACCACATACAGTCAATTAACACTTAACAGAGATTATACTTTTCTAAGTCGTCCCACAGTGAATACCTAAAAACCTGTTACTTAAGTTTGTACTACAGATTTTGCATCGATCCAAAACTGTTATCTCGCTTTCTATGTATACAATCATTTAAGAAGCTAAATTGGGAATGGTACCCACTAGGTTGTTTGATGTGAAGTATCGTAAATGTTATCTTTCGTAATAAATTTGAAAACGTTTTCATAAAAAATTTCGAATACCTAGTTTGACTAAAAGTGGTGCTACTGTCCACTACATCATGTTCTAAAGCTTAGAGAAATGCTCTCAGTTGTCTATTGGTTTGTAGGTGATAAGGAAGTTTTCTAGTGTTTCGCTACGTAGTTTTGTTGGAACACAGAACATTCCGAAATTAAAATAATGTTGGGTAACTAAAGTTTGCAGTTCATATTTTAACAGTGCGTGCAGTGACTTCAGATGTGCCGTTTTGTATTTAAACTGTCCTTAGACATCGTTTTAAATAAATTACGCATGCTTAAAGGCTGAAAAATATGTAAGACTCTGACAAATGATCCATTAAATAGAGATGTACGAGAATCAAATGGGTCCCTCTATAGTATCCTTACAAATAAATAGTGCGAATTACGATTACAAATTAGTGCAACAAAAACACCGTCAGCAGCGCAAAGTAATATTTCATTATTTGCTTATAGAAAACAAGTTATCAAACAGGTAGGTCAAGAATGTGTCAAAATACATGATAATTGTGAATAAGCTTAGTAAGTGTGCATTGAATCATCCAATCGCCAGTAAAGGATGTGATGGTAGATTTAACGTTTTATACATGTTACTGACTAAGCTAACTAATAATTTTTATCCAGAGAATTGAATGTCTTGTTACGTTACCATGTACTTTAATGTTGGACGGGTATTTGTCGTAGTAAAATTTGTTTGTGTCACCTTTTTTAACCCTGCTAAAATTCGATATGCTTTTGTTGGTCTTGCCTGTAAAAATGGTTTGCTTGATATCAGAAAATAAATTGTTATTATACACAAATACCAACGCATAAAGAAATATGAGAATGACTATACATAGTACTATGTCATTGAGAAACTACGAATTGAAGCTCACATAGTCATATAAGCTCATTATTGAAAGTCATTACAGTTCGCCTCTGATAGAAAACTCGGGTGACATCTGTGGTTTGGTTAATTTATATTTTTACCAGTCCATCAAGAATTATGTTCACTCCCTTCTAATTTTTCTGTTTTTACGGCTAGAAGATGATTTGAGTAAACAGAATGACGCTATCACGAACTCCAGGATAGGAAAGGTTATACGTTGTGACGATATACCTTATATGGTAGGTCCATACAAGTTTAACAAATTAATTTCTATTCTTCATTAGCAACTGTCATCGGAAATATCACTTTTTGAAACCTTTTGAAGATTGAAGCCAGATGTTCAACATTAGAAGGGTTTTTTTATTCAAAAGTTATCACCATAAAGATACTATTATCAGCGTTACTACTATTGTTGATGTATATGCACTGGATATTGGATCTACTGTCTGTTAATCCATGATCAGATAGTGATACATGACCCAGCTCCTTCATTCAGTAGCTATACTCAAAACCAACACGACCAACGTCAAATACTAACGTTGCTATTTTTTATAGACATTTTAACACACCAAGACTATCGTTTTTACTCCAACTGATAATAACAGTTGAATACAAGTTAAATTAATGACAGTTAAATTTTCAAGAAACGTAAAATTATCTATGTTTCATTTTATATCCACTCTCAGATCACTCGTTTCTTTTTGTAACTTGTGCTTTTTCTAGCTTAAACTGTCATATTACGAACTGGTGTTATATTTGGTTTTTTGTTGTTAAATGCCTTTTTGTGTGACTTTGTAATAATTTTCCGTCCATTTTTGTCATTTTTGTCGTCTAATTTTTGTCAGTTTAACTTTCGTAGAAATACTTCCTGATTGGTGAAAGAAAATTGCAGAAAGGTCATCTCCGACTCCAGGGGTATTGAAACCCGGTTGATAATGGCACGCACCTTAGTAAATTCAAAGGATGGCACAACGACGTTTGTATAACTAAAGCCTTCTCCATTAAAATGTTTAATAAAGCTGGTTGTGTTTTGGCACAATAGGGAAATCACTCTAACCACACAGGTTCATTACCGTAGGTTGCCTCTTATTGTTGCTAAAAGGTGGATTACGGGAAAAACACTTTATAACTCAGCAAAATGTGAATGCGAAAACATGGTGATTGATGCACAGGTTGGCATGAAGTTACCTTAAGTAAGCATGTTGCCTGCCATTCTTCCGAGGTTCAATAGGAGCAGGTAGAAAAACTTGAGCGATAAGCACCCGTTTGGGTAAGACATATGTCTCTATTTCCATTGCAGAGAGCCTTAACAACCTTATTGTAAAGCAGGGTCTGCTTCCGACAGTGAAAGTAATGAAATTCTTACTTTATCCCCCCGATTCTGTAGAAACTCAGAGTTTTCAAGAAACGGGAGCTTTACATTCATGCTAATCAAAAGCACTGAGGAATGGACGGTCATGTCCCTACGACGTTTGGCAGCATTGTACTGTACAAAGACTCTCGACTGCCTATATATAGTGTATCTACTCTTTCTCATGTAAACTATCATCTGTTTCCAACAGCACCTCTCTTGTCCCAGATATTACTTCAACTTCTCGCTATTTTTGCAAGTATTGACGCTATTTGACGATCTTACCAATCTTCGTTACTTTTAACCTCCAGTTCTCCTATGACTGAAGTTTCATCATTCCTCCGTAGTTCTGTTTCTTCAATCTACTTGTCATCCCGACACCGAAGTACCTTCAGCAGCATCATAAAACTGCCTTAGCCCTTTCTTTCTATTTGTCATTATCCAACCATTATATACTTATTACTCAAGTGACCCAACCTTTTATACGACCTCGCGTACTTTTATCAATCAAACAGCTCCTATTATTACCTTTTCCTCAGTAGTATCAGATCTATATTAGGAATAATGTCTTCCTTTAAAGCAATTACTCTACCATTTAGCTCATTTATCCTGAGTCACAGAAACTTGGTTCAATCCCTGTATTTTGGATACTGAATCCTGGCTTTGACCCATACATTCATCTCTATTGAGTCTTAGAAAACAAGAGAGTGGGTGGTTGCTTAATATAGGCTCTGCGCTTACTGTTTTCCACAGGTCTTAGTAACGCGACTATCAGTAGTGCAAAAGCGTCTACATGAACTACTTAATCTAACGAACGTCACACTGTTGGTTGACTGTATACACAGACCCCTTGGAGTAATAGATGACATACTCTTACTTGCGTAAATTAATAAAGTAGCCTCATCAATCATCCAGAAATTAGTAGGGATCCAGACCTCGGTCTCAATAAACACAACCATCTTTTGTGCACCATAGATATTCTTGGTTGCGATACTGTGTTAGCCATCCAGCGAGAGGCAGCAACGTTTTGAATCCTGTTTTTTACAAGATACTTGCAGCTCCCAAATTAGCAAAATGTGACCACAAGTAGTTCCCTGCTCATTGTTATTCTGATCCCCATCTACTGCCCTAGAGATCAAAATCACAGTACTTCTGGGGTTTTCGTAAATGACCCTGCTGGTGAACGAGATCTACTCGCACTAATCATCCTTTATGATCAATGATCCACAAATTGCGATGAATTTTTTCTACACAAACCTTGGCACTTATCTTGACGCACTCGTTTCGCTGAAACAGCTTGTATGGTGTAGAAATAACAAGCATATGATTTCACATATAAGCAATTCTCAGTCAGGTAACTAAGCACACAAAAGAAAAAAAGCATTCGCATCAAGAGCTTTCGTGACTGGTAGCAATTTATCACCGATTCCACCAGGTACGGACCTAGGTATATAAAGAATATAAAGATAAAAATGATATTAGCAGGTTGAGAAGGGATTTTGGCCTGAGTTCTTCATAATGAATGGAGCCTTTTTTTTAAATAATCGTACAAATAACATAGACTACTTTGGCCAGAAAAAATTCATGATTTAATCGTCCTTAATCTGGAAAAACATTACCTACAATTAAATCTATTGACTCCGTTTCAATTTTTTGATTGTTTCCTCTAAAATTTTGTATCATAATGGGTATTCAGGAGCGAATAGGATTTTCTATGCCATTATGAGGTTCCCTCTGAACCGCTCTTGTTCTGATAAATACAAGTAAAGTGTTAACAGTTGTCCCTTACGTTATTTGAATGTAGGCTGACGAATGAACTTTGCAAGTCGTCTTTAAATTGTTTTTAGAGCATTTTTGTACTTCACAACATGAGGGTTAACACTATACTTTCGTACTTTAAGTGACGACTAAAAAAAGGTGTTCGAAATTATGCAGGAGATCCTACAGCTGGCCAAAAATGTGTTTCACAGTTATAAGCTTGGCTTTTTCGTCACAGTAAACAGCCGATAAGAACTGTTTAGAGAGTGTTTAATCCGCTATGGGCGGATGATGGACAAGTTCATTGGGTCGAATATTAGCCCATTTTTATCCTAACATTAAAGTCGAATAAAGTCATCTTGTAGTGTTGAGCTATCCATTTTGCTTTTGATTCAACCGAATACAGTGCAATGCAATCAGTAGTAATTATGAAGACACTTGATAAGGTAGGTCGTTTATATAAATTTAAATCACCAGTGGACTATGGACTAAATTCTGAGGAAAACTATTGTGACATTCTACATCCCGAGAAAACGGGTAATTTATACTCGCCCTTAATCGTTATTTATGGAGATAAGACAAACCAGTCTAGCAGCGAAGGTTTAGTGCCTGTCTGTGCCAGTGGATTAGACAAATATGTTAAACTGTAACTGCCGTCAAGATATATTTTTCTATTTAGATCCAAAAATTAGATGTGCTTTTTAAAACAAAGAACTTTCTACAAAGTTCTTAATGCATATCTTATCGAAAGATTTCCTATTTTTGCCTAGAAACGTTTGAGATTAAAGGTCAAACACCGGAAAATTCAAAACTTGCGGTGTTGATTGTCTTATGTATGTCATATATATTTTGTAACTGTAGTTATGATTGTCACCATTCGTAATTCGGGTATAAGAGCGTGTGGTTTATCTCCATGCGTTTTTCAGGGTTTTTATGACAGTTATATAAGAGACATAGGTTTAAGACGGTTCAGCAGCATTATTAGAGAAAGCAAACTTTGTGCTAGTTCTTTACTAGTAAGCTTCACTTTTTTTCAGTCTCCATTTTTCAATTCTGTGCAAAAGCGCTACTGATAGAAGGTTGGAATAAGGGCTAGCGGTTTGTGTACAGTCTTCTTGTTTAGACCTCACTTTGGCGATGCTAACCATACTGGATCTTTTTACATTTAAAATAATGAAGGCTCCTCTTGTTGCCCATATTGTCTTGAACTCTGACTGCAATTAAATGAAAAGTCTGTAGTCATTGATTACTATGACGTCTGGCTTACAGAGTTACGAGTGATGTCACTTCTTCAGCACTATATTCACTTCACCTGGGTATCCATCGTGCATATTGACATTCATTTTTTTTGTCTTCAGGCAATGATTACAACGTTTATCAAGGTGGTACTGCGTTGAGGTCTCCCTGTGGTTTATGTACTTAATCATCTTATATTGCTTATTGAATTCTCTTGACATATTTTCCATAAAAAGTGTCACTGGTTATTAGTTTTTCAATCTTTTGTCGTATACACGTTGAGTTTTGTTTCTCACCTCAATTTACGGATTACCGGAATTCACCGTAATACGTATCAGCATCTGTCGATACATCAAAACTGAATTAGAATCTTCATTGTACTACAACTCAAGAAGTAACACAGATCACGACCTATCATCCTTACCTCTGAAAATTGATCCAAATTTTCGAGTTTAACCCCACCTCTAATTTACTACACTACACGTTTTCCAGGCCCAGATAAGTACTTTCCGTATCCAGTCTCTTCTTGGTTGTAATTTGTATTCTCCTAGCCCTAATATCGATGTTAATTACCGAGCATTGTATTATCTCAGTGTATTTGTAAAACTGAACTGAAGTACTGTACGCAGTAGGCTGTTTCCTTGATAACCTTAGTGATCATAGAAGTTCCAGTATGCTGGTGTGTATCTATAATATGTACAATGTATTATTTTGCATTGATGGCTGTCAATAACATCGTAAGAGTCAAGTCGCACTATAGAGATTGAGCATCGTCATTCTCAACAGCAGACTTTGTATTGCACTTTGTTGTATCGATTGTTTATTGGTGCCCAATGGAAAGCTTTATAGATAGTTTTTATTTTATGACCAGCCAATAAGAAACCCTTTGATATACTTGGGCGAATATTCGATAATTCTTAAATTTTCCTAATTTAATACATGCCCAATGTGTTGAGTACTTTTTGAGTAAACACACATTATGTACTTCTTTTTATCTAAGGAAGTCTAATTTTTATTCAACTGAGGATTTGTCGCACGTAAGAAATCGGTTGGGAAACATTACTTACTTGTATGGTGGTGGGGCTTGAAGAAATCATAATGGGCTTCTCTGTAATTCTTATGGAAGAAGTTGTAACCACGCTTGCAAGGATAGTCGCTCCATGGTTTAATCAATGTTGTCTATATTCGATCTTGTGAATCAAAGTAATTGTAACACCGTCATAATGCAGTGTGTTAGTAATTCTTGTTTACATGTTATTCTTAGTCCCCTGAAAATGCGTTTCAATCTACATAATATTCATTTACTTATAGTAGTTTTCATCCTTCCTTACAATACTATCACTCATCTGTGTGACTCACTATTTAGTATTCTATTTAAAAATCTTTGTGCGCTATAAATAAATAGAATAAATAACTTACTGTTGTACTAGTGAACAATTGTATTTGGTGCAACTGCTCAATGAATAATGATTTTGATTTATAGTGCACTATATCCAGTGTGATCAGTCACGCTACAGCCATTACCTTCAGTGATTTTGATAATGGTGACTATGCGTAGACCTGTTTCCTATCTCACCTCAATAAAATTAGTTACCGAGGTGAATGAGTGTTTGCAAAGCGTAGCATTTACTAAAGTACTATGTAAAAATCTGTAAAATAGGTTTTCGGTAATAAGAAATCGCGCAAATTGTTAATTAGAGTCTTGAATGTCCAACACTTGCCTGGCAAGTGTGCCGATTTGCTGCACAAGCACTTTTGCTTTTTAAAGCTGTGACTTATCGATATGATGTTGCTGGTTTAATTCTAATCGAGTGACATAATTAACCCCAGGGTAAAAGGTTTGCTTCATAACCTCACATACTCGAAACCAGCACAAAACTTGAATCTTACTTGTACTAGTAAATCTATAGAAACCACCTCATTTACTAAATTTTTTCAGAAATGCAAGTTATATCCCTGTTTACTGTTGTTTACGTGTTTTTGTCTTTCAGGTATTGAGAGCATTTAATTGACGTATAATGGTTTGTTCACCTGGTTCTCAAAGGTCTGTAAGTCGAAGTACAGCTCGCTCTCACAGTACAAGCCAAAGTCGATCTAGAAGTGGTAGCATCAGACGTAGTTATACACATTCAAATCGTAGTCGATCAGCAACTAGATCATTATCGAGACGCAGTTCTCATTCTCGTCGGAGTTCTAGATCCAAAAGTCGTTCAAACTACTCCCGTTCTCATTCTGGCGGTCGACATTCTAGATCATGGTCTAGATCACGTTCATGTTCTCGTAGTCGATCAATTTATTCTTCACGCTCTGGTACTCGTTCAAGATCAAGATCGGCGTATCGTAGTAGTCGTAGAAAATCATTTTTTAGAAGCAGAACAAGAAGTTGTTCATATCATTCAGGAATCCATTCGCGATCACATAGTCCCAATTCAAGAAATGTTTCACCTAGCACTAAATGTGGCAAAGATCCAAGGGATCGTTCCAAGCGTGCTCATTGGACGAATAGTGTAAATATTTATTAAATTATTTTACTTGTTAAAATTGATAATTATTTCAGTTGGTCCTTAGCTCTATAATGCTTCCTAAGCTTCAGCTTACATCGATAAATGTTTTAGTGTTATTCTAGAATTTGACATACGTGGAGCCTTTGCAACTAAAACTATCTTATAGTTGCACTACTTTTAATAACGCTAACTTTTCTGCACACATTTAGCTGCAGTCTATTTTATGAGTCCTCTTGATTGGTGTATTAAAAAATCTTGACCAGCCTTTTTTGAGAGCTAGAGTTCATGTGAAATTGTCATTTAGAAAATTAAATTATTTCAATTTACTTCTTGACTTTAGGTTTAGCGGGTGAAAGTTTAATTGTTTTTTGGTGAATGCGATGCAATTATTGCATTTTTAGTAAATAGTTTGATTATAAGCTGTTTCTTTGTCAACGAAGTTGTCTTTTTGCATGTAAACTCCTCTATAACAGGAGGATTACTGTTTTATATTATATTAGAAATCTGTAACTGAAATTAGTTAATCGATGATACTAATAATAGTACAGGGATAGTCTTATTGCTGAGCGTGCTTTCATGTGATCAGTAACTATCCATGTCTTTAGTTACTATAAAGCAAGAAAGGTATATAATAGGTATACCAAAACTGTTTCTAACTTCTAGAGAGAAGTTGCCACTAATATAGTTTGGATATGTTAAGACTTAGACAGTTGTCATAAGTGGCACTGGATGTTCATCACACTGCATCAAAACTAAACGAGGCATAAATTTTACAACTAAACACTAGCTCACTTTTGATAGTTAGGCTCTCTGGGAGACCTGTGGGTTTTGGGTTCCATCTCTGGCAGGGTTTTGGGTGCGCACTGTCATTGTATGATCCTGTTTTAGGACAAAACAATTCTCCAGTGCTTCGTTGTTTTGAGTGGTACCCAACGCATATCAATCTGTGGGGAATACAGACAATTGACTTTATTCATTTATTCATATACATTTAGTAATAAAGTGCTCGTAATGTACTTCTTCAATGCTTACATCGAATTAAGGGATAAGTATGGGTTATTTAATGACCGAAGTCTAATGTTTCATTCGATGAAAAACTGTTTTCACTGTATACATGAACACATCTATGTTATTTCTTCCTGAGATAATACATACTGTACTTTTCTTGTATACAGATTACTATTGTATTTATCTTTGATTCTGAATGTCTGTGGAGCATTACTTTCATATGATAAAACAATTAAGTTAATAATTCCAGAATCAATGCTAGTTACTGGATAAACATAAGAAATCAGTTTATATGGTTGTCGATTTTCATTAATCGTGGTGATTGATATTTGTGGTACACATACTTAATGATTGCAACGGTAGCTTACACAATAGTATGTTAGTAAATGACAATGAATGACTGAACATCGACATCATAATACGATTCCATGATCCAATAGACTTGTTATTAGGTGTTTTGATATTTGAACTGGTTGGCGCCTACATGGTATACTTATCACGTTTTACTTTTGTTTTGATCCAATAGCCCAATATATACTGAAGGGTATTACAAAAAAAAGAATTCATAGCATGGGAGATATTCAGAATTGGTTCTTCACAATCTTTTGTGCTGATAATAATAACCAAGTGCTTGCCTGTAGCTACTTTCTAAAGGAATTCTCAAAATTAGAATAAAAAGTTGTAGCCACTTGAGTCATAAAGTAGGTGCCACTGATAGCAGTGAATGGTGGTCACTGAATATTCTAAATTGATTAAGATTAAAAATGTAATATAGTGGATTCTAATCCAGTGACTTGAGTAAGATGAATTAACCGTCCAATCTAACTTCGTTGACTTGACCTCTACTAGGATCGTGTTTGTATATTAGCTAAGGGTTTTCATACTAGGATGAAGTAGATATCAAATCCTTCATAGTTTTTATCGCTTGTCCGTTTATCCTCTTTACTTACCGTTTATTTTATTTACTTCCTTCCTAAAATAGGTTTGGTTAGTTGGTGAGAAAGCGAAGGATACAGTTTTTCATTTCTGTGATATATGTGATTTACCAATTGTAATCTATGGACGTTTGGTAGGTGTGAATGTTTCTTCTTTATAAAAATTTCTTTTCTTTTAATAGCTTCCATGTAAACACGTATTATGTTACACATGTGCTATGAATCTGATGAAAAAATGTAATAGGTATGTTTCTAAATGTGTTTTACATATATGGATATTTTATTTTGTAATGAACAATGAATGATATGTATGAAATCTGATATCTTTTTGATGGTAGCTCAATGTTTTAAGCATTTCAGTCAGTCAGTCAGTCAGTTACAACGTAGAACTTTGTACATGCGTACATCAGTTCAAGTTGCCATGCCTCAATTAGCAGATAAAGATTAAATTGTCGGACCAAATCCCAGAGTAGGGAAGGTAGTAACAGAGTAAGTACTAATGGATAGGCATAGAGATCAGAGATGAGATTTGAGATAAAAAAGTAATTCAGAAAAGAGAGAATTATAATAAGCTCAAAAATTAGAATTTGGAGGAAGACAAGGAGTGGATGCACCTGCGCCATTGCAATCGATTTTGAGCCATATCACCTAAAGTCTCTAACCATTTGTTACAATCATCGTGTGGGCCCCAACCAGGTAATCTACAGCACACGAAATCATCTCTTGTTTAAAGCATTTAATTGTCATCCACTACAATTTGAGTCTGATTTCGTCCATTTTAGTTTAGGCAACAGAGTAATTTAATTAACCCTTATACTATGAATGTGTCTCATATCGATGAACATAAATTTGTACTTGGCAAGTGAAATATTCCTTTTGGCTAACAATTATAAATAATCATTATCCCTTACTTTAATATTAATAATTAGTAGATAAAGTGGTCAGTTATAAAAGTTGGAACTACTAACGTCTTCAAAATATAGTTTGAAACACTACCTTAAAAGATCAGGAATATGATTTCATGAACTTGAATCTTCGCTATTGATGGCGCTTGAAGAAAATGACTAAGTGAGAGGTGGAGAGGTAATAGTAAAGATAATAAATATTAGGAAGTGAGAAATAAACTTAGCTATCAATAAGGTGTTCTTAAATACTGTTTAAAATGTATAGAAAGTTATTACTTTCCGGTTCTCCACATCTTTGTAGGTTAAGCATTCAGATTTAAGATTTGAACCTTTCTACTATATGTATCGGTATAAATAGACGTGAAGTGGTATCTACTTGGTGTCTACTTGAGTTACATAACTCACAGTCGAGTACATAAATCTTTGCCTAGATAACAAATTACATTCGCGTGTAAGTAATAGAATGAAAAAAATGTAAGAAGCTATATTGCTAGCTACTTGTAGTTACATGTAAACTGATTAAAACATTGTTACTATTGACTTATAACTATTCAAGAGCCTTTATTTTTTTCTACCTTATTTACATTAGGTATTAGTAATTTGATATTTCCTTAAATTATGTGTATGTACTTTCTTAATTAGATGCCAAAAGTCTATACAAACTGTAGAACGATGTTTAGTCGGTGGAATATTCATGTGCTTCGAAAGTGATGGCTGTCGGCGTACTTATCTCAGTTATCGTGATCTCCAAGCTCATATTGATCATCGACATCGGACTGCATCAACTACAGTTACTCAAGCTGCTAGTATTAACAGTAGTACAAATGCCACAACTGCTAATAATAATATCAATAGTGTTGTTGTAACAAAATGCGACAGTATTATACATTCAGAGAAAATTACCTGTTTAACAAATCAAATCAATTTTACAGATGAGACATCTCGACTTCCTTGTGGTATAAAATCTTCAACAAATGTTAATCCAGCACCTATTTCTCTGTCCGTTGATAAGACGACTAGTGCCGCTCAGATGTCGCTGTTAGGTCCGTCACCAAGACTTGTTATAAATACAATGGTTCCACCAACTTGTGGAGCAAATCCACCAACTATTTTTCTTAACAGTAATCAGAAAAATAGTGGTCTTTTACCATTGCCTCCTATACAAACTTCATCATCGTCAACAGTTTTTCCAAATCGACTTTCTTTAGGAATACCTCGACCCATTCGACCAAATAACCTTGATAACAGTGGCAGTACTACTAACAGTAATAATAATAACAGTAATACTATGGCTAACAATTTCCCTCCTCTTCAACAATTCACTAACTGTCCTCCTCCCGCATTACCTCCTCCACCCTCAATTGGTCTACCCAACATTCGTGCACCACCACCAACTCAACCACCACCTGCTTTTCTCCCTAATCAACTTTCAGTCCCATCCTTGTCATCTACACAGCATAGTCACCAGAACTTTAGTGGTGCTTCAGCTGTTGCTGCTTTAGCTGCTGTTGTTTCGGCAGCGATGTCAGCGGCAGCTGCTCAATCGAAATCTTCAGGGATTACAGGGGTTAATACAAATTTATCAGGAGCAATTCAACAGTCGTTGACTAATAATCAAATGCAGGTAATTGTGAACCTTTTAGATTAATTAATTTTGATTTTAAAAAATGCACTGGCTGTTGTTCTCGTGCAAGACTCTTCAACAGTATTCTGTTTCCACGGCCGGTTATTATCACGTTTGTGCGTCGTTTCAATTTTCAAGACTACATCATCACAGCAACATGCATACCAAGGTAGTTGTAATATCGGTGGTCGTGAAAAGGATTGAACATTGAGAATAAGATTCCAAAATAATGAGCTAATTCGTAGGAGTAGATGTGTGGTATAATTTTAAAGTTCATGATCTCAGAGTGAATGCACCTGCACCATTTCAGCCTATTCCGAACCATGGTAGCTGGTTTCTAACCATCGATTGCGATTATCACACGTACTTCAGTCAGGTAATCTGTGTCTAGCGACACAACTAGGACCAACAATAAACGATTTCATAGATTGATGCCAGGTTCTTGTTTAGCCTTCCTTTTCATCCTACTACTCCACCAGCCAGCAACCTTTTTTTGTGTAAGAGGTGGGTGGATAGATATACGTAGTACATGTCCCAGTCAGCCCAATCGATGAAGACTTAAATCCTTTTTACTATACTATCTTTATCTAGTACCCTACATTTAACATTACTCGCTCGGTTATTTCACAATACGAGAGGAATACTTCAAAAACATCTATGTTCAAGTAGCTGTCGCCTACACTATCTTCCATAAGTCACGTTTTATAAATACAAATTAATATAGAGCAGATGGGTACTCAGTATACTCATCCTTTTAGAGTCAGACTAGACTACAACACACATACCACAAGCCAATAAAACTCCAGTAACCTTCTAAACATTACAGTTGATGTTGTCGAGGACTAAGTTTGATCAGTCTCTATTATTGTATGTGTATTCTGCACGGTTTATTCACAATTTTAGTTAGAGTTTCATTATAGTCAACAAGTAGAATTAAAGTTGTGCATTACATTCTATTTTGGAATTTGTAAGTTGAATATACCTTATTATTCACACCTCTTTGGTTATGTCTTCACTTAAAATGTGTATTCTATTTAAGTGTATTTGATTATATCATTTTATTTTCTTTTAATTCTATCATAGACATCTAATCCTTTGAATACTTCACCTTTGATTACAAATGCACTACGAGCTGCTAATCCTAATTGGAATGCATTAGCGACTAGCGTATCGAATGCATTGAATATTAATAATACTAATAACAGTAATAGTAGTAATAATAATCAGAACAACTTCAACCCAAGATGTTTACCGTTTCAATAGAAGATGATATTGTTTCTATAACTGTATGCAATTGACTGTTTGTTATTGGGATTCATTTTTCGTAATGTAACACGTATTACAGTAATATGCTTTTTTATGTAATATAATACAGACTACTATAAGTAGTTAAGAGTTGTATACTCAATTATGTTTATTTTGATTGTGGTAGTCATTAATTGATTTCGGTCGGGTACCTTTGAAAACCAGGGACAGCTATCTCGTCATAGTATGGAGTTCTCTAGTGACAGTATGCATTCTCAATTTCGCTATGGAATTAAACCCCGAGGGCCATAAAGTCTCTTGGCGAACACTTAACCATATGCACTTGACCGGCCGGTGTTCTACCTCCATGTCTGAACCGAGACACTTATCACCAATAATATTGAGTAATCGTCGCACTATGTGGAAAATTGGTGGAAATGTGAATTATACCATTGGATGGCAACTGGATAGGGCAGATGGTTAAGCCATAGCCGTGAGACCTGTGGGTCCTTGGTTAATTTATTGAGAATTCTGGTTGAACAACGTAACCAGAACTCATAAGATATTGGTTTGTTACCTGGCGTGAGTAATTATTAAACTAAATAGGTAAATCCATGCTCAGAAGTGTGCTTATGAGAGTGCTTATTGTTTGCTACTAATTTATCCAGCTCTGCAGGGTTGAATTAACTTGTAGTTTAACATGGATTTGGCCCAAACTAGCAGCTTATACTACACCCACAATTGTTGATTGGGAAGATAATGCTAAGTTCGATCAGTAAATCTTAGAGGATAGCCAATTACTGATAAACTTCTTCAAGCTTTTGTCCAGTTCATCGCTAATTATATTGTCGCTGCAAATGTATCAAGCCTTGGAGTGAAGAGAGTAAACAAGATTTCGCGGTGAAACTGAACTTTGCCGACGAACTTGAGAGGGCCAATGATAATCAAGGTAATTGTTTCAGGGTCGTGCGCTTTGTCTAGTTCACATGGCTCAAACACCATCCACAGATACGCGGGATGGAGCATTTTTCGTTGTAATAGTTGCTGGCAAAAGAAATCAACAAGAACAGGCAGCTTCTCTAGCCAGTCTAGACTAGCACTTAGGCAAACCTGCATGTTAGTTGTATTGTCGGGTTGCCTGTTACTCTGGTAGTGTCCCTTATAAATGTTAGCGAAGTATCATCAGTGCAATGGTTTTAGCACTGTAGAGATATATGCTCAGAAATACTGTTACGTTAAAATCTGTCGCTACAAGGCGCAGGAAAAATGGTTGAAATAGACGAAATAGGTATTAGGAAGAGAAAATATGGGAAGATCTGTAAAAACTGGATGGGTAAGTACTTACTACTTTGATTTTACTGGTAGGTTCTTGGTATTTACGACCGAACATTAAAAAAGGGACATTTCCGGTATATCCCAGATCGAACCGCAAGGACGTTGATACCAATAATCCAGATGTACATTTTACCAGCATCCACAATTTATGGTGACGACTGGAGAGCTTATCGACCTCTTCGTCGACTTTGATATGTTCACCATGTCGTAGTTCACGAGAGACATTCTGTAGATCCAAGTAAGGGTGTTCGCACACAAAACATCGAAGGATACTGGTCACATCTGAAGAAGTTTGTTCGACCTTATAAAGGTTCTAGAGACAACATGGATATGGAGCCTTATGGGTGCTCATATCATGAATTAAAACTCAATGAACCTGTCTCCAACCTTCAAAAGTTCATAAATCATGTAAAATCATTGTATCCTGTGTAACTTTCTTTAAAGATTTTATCTTTTTTTTCCCTACCAGTTCACTCTCATTGGTTAAAATAGTGCTTCAAGGTCATTGATAGTTGTGCAAGTTCGTCGGCAACGATTAATTTCACCCGCTCTTACTAAGAACCATTTGATTTTGTTTTTAATAGGTTACTGTTGAACTTTTACAACATACCACTTACAAACAATTTTTTAACACGATAACACACAAGATATTATCCAACTATATCTTAAATTAGATGGGGAATCGTCAATTGTGTTTAAGTATAATGTTACCCAGATTTGCTAAGAATCAGCCGGTTGAATAAGAATTCATCAGTGCCTACTGCTAACCCATCAGTTGATCCATGGACAATCATAGAACTTTATACATATATGTAGATCCAAGTAGGTGAAATCCAGGCAACTTTTCTCGATATAAGCTGGGATTTCGAATGATACCGACCTATCAGTAATGGCTGGTGAGATTTCTGAGACAAGTGAAGTGATCAACATACTCCTCAAATGTACTTTCTATGACCTATCTATGCGATGATGTGAACCAGGTTCGTAGAGTAATATTGTGAATTAAGAAGAAGAGAAACTCATCCCAAATAGGCTTTCATTGTTATTCAAATTGTTTTGGCAGCGCTCTGGTTCTAAGTCTCTATACTACTTAAATGATTGTATGTATCTTGAAATTTCATGCCTAACGATAACACTTCCAGTCTTTTTGTTTATTGACTTCAGTTATTCAACAATAACAGCCTCTAGATTCATTGACTATAATCTAATTTAAAACAGATATTCCCTGCCCTTAACTTAACTATTCATTAGTTTCGAATTGATAAGTGTAGACCTTAATAAGAATCTGTCGAAAAGCATATTCTTCTTCGTTCACAGTTACTTGATTTCATTACAAATGGGATTTTTTTTTAAAGGCAATTAGTAATTATTTAGTAAATTGTTTAACTGTCTACTTAAAAAATTCATATCAGTAGTATAATAGACTCATTCTTTAATTACAGCATGTTTTCCTATCATTCGCTAAAGTTACTTGTTTATTCACTTATTATACTGGACGATGTAAAGAAGACTGACAAACTTTCAGAACCGTGTTTTGAAAGACTATTTCATTCATTTTAGGTGTGAGTAATGTAGACAATTCATTTCTATTATTATTACGTCCCATTTACTCTTTCCTCCCGTTCAGTATAATTACTGTTAGTATAATCTCTTATTATGAACTACAGTTAATTGATTGTGTGCAAGTTATTCCTACTTCACTGCCACAATCTCGTTTGTTTCGTATTAATTTTAAATTCATAATTGGTTCGCGGTGTCAATCAGTCAATGCCTGTTACCCCACGTGGAGTATGAGCCACTGACTAGAATACTCCAACCAACTTCTGTCTTGAGATCTCCTTCACAGTTCTTCCTAAAGTCCATTTATTATTTTCATATGTCTCCTTATTCCAAAAGCAATATGTCCTTCCGTTTTTCTCTGCTATTTTTGCATTGAGGATTCTAAGTTAGTACTTGTCTTGTGACACAGTTTGATGATTTTCTGTTACGAAAGGTTGTTCCTGCTGATGTCTGACCAACAGATTACGAAGTATCTTTCTGTTGGGGATTCAAAATCCCCCGAAATACAATTGTTCATTAAATCAAGCGAAAGACGTTGTATTGAATTTTTGTATGATTGATTTGTAAACTTTCATCAAATTAATTAAATTCCAGAAGTGAGATATATCGACGTTTGCTAGTCTCGTCTAATATAAACATACTTTTGCTCCACAATATAATCTTCCTACAAGTCTAATCTTTTGGAGTAGCTGTGGGTTGGGAAGAAACAAATCGTGGTATCCGATTGAAGTACAAGTATCAGAGATAATAATTCGCACTAACCGTACAGACTATTGAGGAAATCAGACATAGAATCCAGATACTCTAGATAAATTAAGCTGTATCGTATCGCATACCTTACTGAACCAATGCGTCTCTCATGTGAGAAAACATATCACCATCACAGATAGCTGTTTATAGATACCTGTATCTTTTAGGTGATGCTTTTCGTAGTTTTCCATTAAAGCTTCAGCTTCATACAACAGAACTGTCTTCTAATTTGTATTGAAAATTGTGACTTTAATTGTTGACTGACAGTTGGTTTTAGTTTTGGATGTTTTCCAATTGTTGAAATGCTGCCCTTGCCAGTCTGTGCCTTCTTATCTGTGTCAGACCCTCCTTGTTGATCGATGATACTGCTCACCCTGGTATGTAAAGGTTTCTACATCATTCAGAATTTCTCCGTCAAGTGTAATTGGGTTAGTGTTCGTTGTTTTGTATCGAAGGATCTTGTTTTTCCCTTTGTTTATGTTGAAGGCCTACTGCTGGCTGTAGAGGCTACTGCTACACTTTCCGTCTTCAGGTGCCTTTGT
The DNA here is from genome assembly GCA_025215515.1 of Schistosoma japonicum. Lineage (NCBI taxonomy): Eukaryota > Metazoa > Platyhelminthes > Trematoda > Strigeidida > Schistosomatidae > Schistosoma > Schistosoma japonicum. Next base: position 2,533,738 of record CM046063.1, on the reverse strand, counting down.
TATTGTGTGTGGGATGGAAGATCTAGGTCATCTGCGAAGTACAATTATTCTAGTCATACGCATGTTGTCTACTGTATTCCGTTGTTGCCTTGAGATGTTTCAGTTTTCATAATCCTGTCAACCACCTCAAGAAAGATGTTCACGGTTCGGTTTGAATTTATGTATGTATAAAGGAGTGCCTGAAATGTAATACGATTTTGTCTGGTTGTTTTTTCATTCGCTTAGGTTCTTCCTATTTTGGCCTAAGATCTCAGTGGTCATCGGGCAGACATACATCGATCGATTAGGTACTCATTGTCGTTGTTATTGAGACCATGTGCACACAAGACCATATCAATCATAGTAGAGTATGTTTTTCTACGTCATAACACCACTGCTAGCCTACAGTGTTACAAAGCGATAAGACAAAGTTACATAAATGATTTTGAAAATTGTATTAGATAACCATTGATTACTAGAAAGTATTCAACAACTATTTACACTCTAAAACAATCTTACTTATCAGTACTCATTCACTAACTGAAATGAAATTAAACATAATCCTTCAAACTTTACAATTTATATACTCTTCTATTTCAGATTACTGTATTAGTATCTAATTCTATCTAATACTACTTAATTATTATTCAGTAGAACTACTGATACTTACTTACTTACGCCTGTTAACCCTCTCGGAGGAGCATAGGCCGCTCACCAGTATTCTACATTTAACTCTGTCCTCACCAATCCTTTCCAGCTGTCTCCAGTTACTGTTCATTCTTTTAATGTCTGTTTCCAGCTCTTGATGCAGTGTGTTCTTCGGCCTTCCGCTTTTCCGTTTTCAGACAGGATTCCAAGTTAGTGCTTGTCGCGTGATACAGTCTGACGATTCGCGCAATGTATGTCCTATCCATTTCCAACATCGTTTCCTGATTCCCTCTTCAGCTGGAAGTTGGTTTGTTCTCTTCCAAAGTAGGCTGTTGCTGATGGTTTCCGGCCAACAGACATTCAATATTCTGCGTAGACAGTTGTTGATAAATACCTGTACTCTCCTGAGGATGTTCGCAGTAGTTCTCCACGTTTCAGCTCCATACAGAAGAACTGACTTGACGTTCGAGTTGAAGAGTCTAACTTTGAGATTGGTAGACAGTTGTTTGGACTCTCATATATTTGTCAACTGTAGGAATGCTGCCCTTGCTTTGCCGATCCTTGCCTATCCTTTATTAAACACTTCACTTATTACTTATATATCCATTTCATTAGGTTAAATTACATTCTGATGTAATACAATCCATTTTCATTTGGAATTTATTACACATGAATGAATTAGAATGTGTATAGTTTACATTAGATTTCATGCATTCAATCATATGAATGATTGTAATTGTATTCAACTAATTATTATTTATTCCGGAATCAATGAACTATCTATTCATTTACTATATAACTATCAGTAGTATCATTATCATTGTGATTATCAAGTAGTTAATCTACCTTTACTATGATTATTATTATTATTATTACTATAAACTTAGATTTCCGGTAGAATATACATTAACTGAATTATAACAATTAATTGAACATTGAATGAACAATAATTAAGTATAATTAATGAACTTCTTCTATTGTATACATTAATACTCTACTAACTAATCCCATATTAGTAGTAGTAGTAGTAATAATGATAATAATAATGTCATTGATAGAAATATAATATGGAAGAGTTTCCTACTTCCTTTAACATTGAATGTCGCCATAATTGCAAAAATGTATACAGCTAAATGTAATAAATATGCATACACATAGAAACTAATGTACTAAAATCAGATTAGTGAATAGATCAGAGTTTTGAAGTAATTAATATGTTCAATCAATGATGCTTTATTTTTTGGTTGAAATGAAATTAAGCTAGTTATTGGTGAATTAAGTTGTATTGCGGTTGGGTAATGGGAAAGGAGGATCTAGGATGCTTGTTTTGCCTTATTTGGGACTGGTTAGGTGGATGTAGTTGACAATTTATGTCACTTGTGGCGTAGCCGACCAAAAGACGCTTTAGCTACGCAGCAGTTCGATCCATTCTAAATTAGGAATGTGAAACGTGGCCATTAAGGATAAATAGTATTCGTAGGCTACTAGTATTTGATCATTGATGTCTTCAAACCACAGCTTGTGTTTTCTGGGACCACCGAATAAGCAATACTTTGGTTAGGAATGGAGTACTAGCTAAATATAGTAAATCGATTGATGAAATAGTGAATGTTCATCATCTGAGGTGGTTAACAAAAGTATGACCTATGCTCAACCACCACCTACCTCAACAAAAAAAGCTGTTTGATGTGGAAGAAGGCTGAAAAGAAGCTAAACGATGACCAAACAAAACAAGGCACCAGTCCATAAAGTGATTGACAGTTGCGCTTAGCCATGTTAATAGGCGCAGACTACATGATTGTGGCCTGTGTGATTATCGTAAACAATGTTTAGAAACTTTAAGTGATAGCACAAAGTCATTCACAGTAGCGCTGGTGTATTCATTCTTCGTCCTCCAAATTCTAAGCTTCTGGATTCATTATAATTTTCTGTTTACTGACTTATATTTTTTTACATCTTATCGTCAACCTCTATTCCTCTCTATTAATACTAACTCTGTTGCTGCTTCCACTACCCTGGGATTTGGTCAGACAATCTCATCTTTCTCTCTGCTAATTGGGACATGGAAACTTGAACTGATGTGTGCATGTACGACATTCCACGTCATGACTAACTGACTGGCTGATTAATGTATTTAAATCATAGTGTTGATATTTACATCGGGACTAGAACTCAATTGGTTTCGTGTTAAATGCCAGAGTACTCACTACTGAACTACTGAGTAGAAGCAACCACACTTATGCTACGGGCTTGTATACTTGATTTGAAAGTATTTGCTTCTTCTTCTTGTTGATTTGTTATGGAGCGATACTGAACAGTCTCTGTTACCATGTGAACATCAAGAACAGGTTGCTTAAGTACAACAGTAGTTCAGAAATATAATTCTAACTTCCATGTCGAGACTACGACAGTTATCGAAAATGAAATTAAATGATCGACGTTCCATATCACAAAATGACAAACGTAACAATTTTCCAAAAGATGTCGACAGTAGAAATGATGGTTAAGTGTTCGCTGTGAAAACCTAAGCCTTTGGGTTGGAATCTTTAATGAAATCAGGGGTGTGCACTGCTACGAAGGCCTCTCACATTGTGACGAAACAGCTGGTCACTGCTTCCTTGTTTCCAGTCGTATCAAACTGACACAAATGTGGGGCGAAAACTAAAAACATTGCGTCGTACTTACCCACCCAATATAACTGACTTCAATAGCACATGTGAGCTGCTGAATACACATGATGGCGACTGAATTGCATAGTTTATATTGATTTCATGAATCTACTAACAGGTAGCTTGAGAAATTATAACATAAAATTGTTCCACTAGACGTTCGTTCGATAACCGTTTTTATATGTCGTGTTTTTATTTCACTAAGTATATCTTCTTTGAACTGTAATTTCATCGACATTAGCTCTTTTAATTCCCCTGATGACTTCACTCTGGTTTTTGTAAAGGATATATGTTTACTTATTGACATCAGCAGATATTCACTTTTAGATAACAGAATTATTCAAGTTCATTTTCTAAGTGGTCATCTGATGAAATACTTCTCACTTGATTAAGTACAGCTTCTATTGAAGTGGAGCAGAAATCGAAAATTACATGTACCAGTAAAGTGTTGTCGGTTTACGATTGACATTTCTTTTTATTGTCCCATCATATCTTCTTGTTAATGAGACGTCTACAACCAGAAAGATATCAGAGTTTCTTACCTTCGTGATGGTGACCTTTTGGTGAAAGTTTTTAATATGCTTAATACTTCGTCCTAGTTGCTTAAAATTATAAAGTTAACATCTGTGAATCTGCAATAAACTACTCGTTTATGTATTACACCGTTTAACGTATTGAATTGTAATTTCGGTCTAGGGGAATCCCTCATGATTGGAACTAGTGGTGATCACATAGCAACACCATCACATAGTTCATAGAAAACCACATTGTAGTTACATGTGTATGTTTATTGGGCATCATAGAATTCCACCTACTTTAACGAAGATGCCAAATTCCATTTCCGTAGTTCATATGAAATCAAATGTTTTTTACATCAAATGACACATCAACTGAAAACACAAATTGATTGTACACTTTCAAGTTTTTCATTTCATCAGTAAATTTGAAACCATATTTAGTGGCATGCACAATCACTACTTTGTGTAGTGGGTATGGTAGTTAAGTGAACCATTTTTATATCATGTGATTTGCTGAATTTACAATAAGTAAAGCATGCAGGTGTGGTAAATCATTTCGATGTTCAACTAGTAGACTATGGATCTAGATGTAATAGTCAAGTGAAAATATCATGGAATACAACTCTTGTTTCTTGTTTCAGGCTACTAAACAATTGTAATAGTTGTCGTTTAATCTTATCAATGAGTAGAAGTTGGAGGTCGATTTCTGAAATTTGTTGTGATCACCAAGCAATGTGTCCACGTTTTTGCCTAATTCCATATTCCATGGTGTAACAAGGTTAATATTAATTATTTCTGGAAAACATGCAAATCTTGTATATCAACTAATTCCCCAGCACCATCACTTTCACAGTCGACTTTGTTTTGGTTTTGCATTTAGTTGCAAAAGCTTGTGTATAAATTTAGAACTAAATGAAGAGGAATATTCCACGTCATTAGTAAGAACACGTGAAGTATGCATTCATATGAAAGAAGTAAACAAAATGAAAGCTAATAGAATACATCAAAGATTGATATTGGCAGGGTACCATTGAAAATCAAAGAGCACTAAACAGCTGCTTCATTCTAGTGCGAAACTTTTCAGCAGTCTACGATCAAGACTCCGAATTCGAGGCTTCAGGTTGGTGAACACCTAACCCTAAATACCACTGGAATGGCCAACATCCAACTGTTGGATTTACACCTCCATTAATTTGTGATATATATAGCGCGACGATCATTGATTGTCATCGATGATAACTGTTTCACTCCTGACAAGTCTGTACTCCACCAGTTATGACATCTCACTAGAGCATCAGAAACATCTAGTAGTTACTTAATTATAAGCTGAATATTGTAATTGATTTGAGATGAATATGTTTGTGGAGATTGGTATTTTTAATTGATTGAATACGTCACAGATTGATTTTATCGAGGTGCTATTTAAAACCACGAATCACCGGATAGCTGTCTCCACAAAAGTAACCATCTTAATTCAGCTAAAATGAAAGTTGTCAATGAAGAATCAATCATCACTAAGTCACTTTCAACATCATCAAAACATACAATCACTCATTAACAAAAATAATTAAAGGAAATGGAATGAATAGTGATGGATGTGTTATCTTGTTCCACAAAGACAAGTTCGTTGTAGGTTAAAAATTTCGACAAAGGAATATGTAATCAAGTGATCACTGCAAAACGCAGATACAATGAATGCGAAGTTAAACAAAGAATTAAATGACAGTTAGGGGGGAATGAGTGTGTGATGAATGTTTGTTAATTCATAGATTGTATGTTCGCAGTTCACGTGTGATGATGATTACCCAGTCAACATTGAAATACTGACAGTCACGTACATACCGAGACAAGTGTAGTTGAAGCAACAAGATAGACGTGTTCATTTTTGCTTTCTTTTCGACACAACATCTTTACAAGTGTTATAATTAGTAGTCAGTTAAACGGTGATATTTTCCTTTCAACTTCATCAACCATTTAAATCTATTCGATTAAGCTGTTAACTTGTCAATAAGTTTCTTATTCACCACCAATTTATTTGACTTGTTGATGAGTTGGAGTTGTTTGATAAACCATCTATTGAATAGACTTGATATTCTTTCTTTCACATATGACCTGTCAACTAATCATGTGAGATAATCGATGTGATGATACAATTCATGTTGAAGAAGATATTCTAGAAAACAACTTGTCGATATGATGAATGTGGAATTGTGTTGAATGCAAGCGAAATGAATATTCGGTCATAAAGAATTTCATTCACTCATTTCATCGTATTTTTGTGGCATATTCGGGAATAGAGTGTGTATTACACATTGCACTGATATAAATCACCAGTTCAGGACTGATTAATGATACAGGAAATTATAGACAGTGACTTCAAATTTTGCATGACTCCAATGTGGATGAGAGTTCTCAGTCAAATTACATATTCTGCAGTGTAGTTAGCGTTCTGATGTACTTACCTAAGTGCTACTCACACCTTCTAATGCAAACAAAACAAACAGAGCTTATTGCATACCTACAAGGTGAGTTCTTGTAATCAGAAGTTCAAATATTTGAACGACGAAGTTCTCATCTCAGTTGCTCTATTCAAAAAAGACTTTCACTATGATAGTTCATAATGTGTGGTGCCTAGAAATAAACACTACAATTTTGATATTTCAGTTTAATCAGTAATATATTGATATAGTTGTTGTTAGAAAGAAGTCAGTTCACACTGAACAGAATGGTGATTTCACAGCTACACCATTCATGTGGACACACAGATGGTGTCGAGATCACATCTTTGACAGTTTCATAGGCCATTTTGTTGCATACATTAAGTAAATGTACACGAATCATTTACGACAACCAGATATATTTCATTCAGTGAAGTAGAAACATACACCGTATAATTCCATCTAGTTCGGATTAAATGTTACCAGTTTCACTTATCGTCATCTTTCATGTTTACTCCATTAATTTTGTTGATTGATGTACACGTGATTACATATGCACACACATACACACACACACCTATTCATGTACAGGTTAATTAGTTACAGTCACATTGAAAGTTGAATAAGTCTAATGAAGTTTGAATCACGTAACGAAGTTGATTAATCCCCTCTTCATTATCATGTAACATGATCGTTTTGATTTTAAGGCAAACTAGAAGAAATCAACAAAATTCATGTTTCATATGATGAATAAAACAAAACTTTTGTGTATGTAAAAGTAACTTGAAGGTTAATTAGTGCTTGTGTGAAGTCTGTTTACCATGTTAATTCAGAAATAATGAATAAACAATCGAATAAGGCAACTAAGCCATACAGGGGATAATGACATGTGATTCGTTTTACAAGATGAAGCAAAGTAATAATACAAAAGAAGATTCTTGAGAGAATGATGGAATCATTTGAAGCATCACTCAGTACATCTTACACGACGCATACAACTTCAGATTTATTTTACTACTCGATTTGTAATTTTAGTTCTTTCTTCATATGGACAGATACGGTGACTAACATAATGAGTTCATGTTGGTTTAAGGGAGTGGTGGGAGATGCGAAAATTCGTCGAAGAACAGATCTGATATTGTGAAACGTAGCCGTTTTGAAGAGATTGAATTACTCCATTGCCATTTACTCCATATTAACTGATTGTAATATAGAAAACTGAACACTGAATAACGAAAGCGTTTTAAAGATGGTCAAGTGAAGAAGCTCAACTTTATTGATCTAATTGAATGTGAGAATTGACTGCAAAGTACAGTAATCTGTTGGTCAAATAGAAGAAGTCAGTCTGACAGATCATTGAATATGGATGTTACTGTCACTTTATATTCAGCTTAGTTAATTATGAACGCTCATTTATCCAGAGATCATTGATTCATAATCAGTAAATGAAGTGGAAATAGTAATTCAATAAATGCACATTGAATGCACACTTCACCTGAAATCAATTACAAACCTGTTGATCTAAATATGTTGTTCAACCTCGAATCCAACTGAAGTACAACTAAATCAATTGTATTAGGAGGTCAGTACGATTTATAATAATTGATAGTGGCATGAAATACAACGATGACAACTAGATTGTGTCACATTGAAATGTTTTAGTGAATGTGATTCGGTAGATGATCAGTGATTGAATGTAGGACACATTAAACTTTGAATATCATCACAACATTTATGTTCATTGTCTAAGTTATTTGTGTGAATATGAAACATCCAATTATCATCGACCATTTCAGTTGTAGAAGATATCAGGTGTTCATATTTTCTTACAGGCAATCAGTATCTCGGTTGTTTTGTTAACTGGATTCCTCTTCCCTCTAACTGAGTGGTCATTTAACACCAAGGAGAAGGAGGACATAGATTTCTGAATCCTACACATTTCACAATTCAAGGGTTGAGTTTCAATGAAAGGACAGAGCATATTAATGAAGCTTTTTATCAACAAGCATTTAAAGTTGTCACATTTTGTCGCCAGAGAAAGACAAACATCACGTTTCTAGGTGAATTAAAGTGCATTTTACATTCCACATTTCCATCCTCAATGCAACCTGGACAAAATAGATAGTGAGTTTTTTCTTGCTAAAGTGATTCGCAAATAGTGTGAATTAGAAGAATGTTGACAGCAGTTTGCTAACAGAACATGAACCAGTGATACATTGTGAACAGCTGTTAATCATGTTATGCACTTCTGTATTCTGATAATTCTATATAATTCTATCAATTTGTAGACTTCGATTATATGGGTCAGTTTGTGGAATCAGTAGTTGTAGTTAAAGACTTATTCACAGTTGTATTATTATTATTATTATTATTATTATTATTATTATTATTATTATTATTATTATTATTATTATTATTATTATTATTATTATTATTATTAGTAGTAGTAGTAGTAGTAGTAGTAGTAGTAGTAGTAGTAGTAGTAGTAGTAGTATTGAAAACGTACACGTAATTCATTATTTCTAGCAGCAACAGCAGCAGTAATGGCACTAGGTATTACAGTATTAGCAATAATAGTAGCAGTTGTTGTAGTTATCGTATTAATAAAAATCTTTGCAGTGATCGTTGTGTTTGTCACACTCGTACTACTTGTAGTCACCTCAAAATTATCGATACACAATATTATCAGTTGAAACTGATCCACATCAATAAATCAAATTCTCTGTCAATAGACTGTCAACCTATCTGAAAACACTTCGACGGGATCAACTAAATTAAACAAAACCGGATGCTAATTACTATGAAGTAATCAATCAACGTAAAGAACAAACACTTTGACTGTGGTGATGTGCAGAATAGTGACCATGATGTTTATTGGCAAGTTCATCAAGTTCATCATTACACTGAAATAGCCCATCCCGTCCGAAAATCAAAACGCAGACATCCCACAGAACGAGAAAGTTTCCTTTCAAAGAAACCGTCAACTAGATCTACACAATAGTATTCATATTAAATATTTACGAATGATAGTCTACAGTAGCATTGATATCCGTCAAATCGCATAACAAGTCAATTTGATAACTACTGTCGAAATTTCATTCTTCCTCCTTTGAAGAGTTTCAACCGGTACACGAAACCTAGTTTAAACAGGACATTCTATTTGACACTCGTAAACCGCTCTCTGTAATATGAAAACCCACTTCATTAAAAGTCATTCAATTTCATGTAATCAAGTAGATGTGATCAGTACTATAAATTACCAGTGTGACATCACATTATTTACCATTTACTACATACTTATTTAACTTCAAATGTATGATAACATTCATTGACAACAATCAGCGTAGCTAACTGATACCATCATCGATAATCTTGATTCATTGCTTAACAACAATTCACCAACAACAATTCTACCCGCGTGATTGAATGGTAAAACAAACTAAACATCCACTACTACACCGTTGTACACATTGACGTCGTTGTTTAACACAGACACCTCTCACTTACTTTCAAAATACAACAATCCATAAACAGAACTGATTAACATTATGTTCAATCCATTCACTAACCCATACTCATACAATGAGCAAGTCAGGTCGATTAATTGAATGACCTCCATCACCTCCAACTTATCTATCATTCATTTCAATCAATAGCAACGTGTATTACAAACAAAAATAAACAATAGAACAAATGAAACTGTTTATCAGATGAAGAAATCATCACAGATTTGTTGATTGGAAACAGGCAATACAATCAGTCCAATATGAATCATCCACTTTTTATCAATCAGTTAAACAATCGACTATTGAATTTATCGATAATGAATGAGTAAGGTCATACGATAAAGTGAAGTAGCTGAGGATAGAACGAGGTAACTGTTGTGATAGCACTGACTAAGTGTTGAGTAAACGATACAGTGAGGAAGATATTACTTTCTCTAACTTACAATTATTGTTAGCAGTAATTTGTATTCATCCAACATTCATCATTATGCTTAGAGTAAAACAACATCGTCATGAAATGAATGTTAACTAACACTGATAATTATAATGTCGTCTTAGTTCGATGATGAGTGTAGATAAGGAAGTAAGTTATAAGGCAAGAAGTTATCATTGACTTATGGTACAACAGAATCTATTCTGTGGGTTGATTTCCAGTGTTTATCAAAATGTACCAGTTATGTGTAGAGATTCAAAGTCAAATTTCTCAATACAAACATCAAGACAGTTTTGTTGTATGCAGATGAAACTTGTATGGAGAACTATGAAAAGCATCATTCAGATGATACAATCATCTATTTCATCTCAAATTCTATTCCTCCAAACACTTGAGATTTTGCACAATTTCGTCTTCAACTATTCATCACCATCATCCTCTCAACAATGAATTACATGAAACAACTGATAATTTGTTCACTTCCATACAATCATTGAAAGTGACAGTGTTTTCGACCGTCTTAGTCTTCGCAGGTTAAACACTTACAGCATCAATGTTACATACGTTATGCAGGTTAATATAGTACATCCAACATTCAATCATATGGAATTCAAATGTCTTGCTGTCAATTTCTGCTTCATTTCTCCAGTCTTATCTTTTAAGAAAATTCTTTCAGTGAAAATGCTGATCACTCGTTGTGCAGTCATCCATACAACTCGTCAGTACATCCTGATGTAGTAGAATAGTGTAAAGCGATTTGATGCTCTGTACACAAAACTGTTGTTGTATTTGATTGTGTGGAAGAAACAATCTACAAAGTATCTGCAATTATCGAGTTCCGTTTCTTTGAATAATTAAACAGTGAATTTCATTTCAATGCAGCAACTTTCATTGAATTAAGCCAAATGGATGGTGTCATTTTGAATATTCACAATTGTCATCATCAACCGCCTATTACCACTTTGTTGAAAGTGCATAGATTTGTAAACCTCTCACCATTCTCATTTCTTTCTCCCAGTCCATTTCGTTCCATGTTGTCTTCATATCCGATGTTGTCCAATCCAACTTTGGCGTTTAGATCCTTCCATGAAGATTATGAAAACATTTCCTAGACACTTCAATATAATTGATTGCAGTTTATCATAAAACTGATCTTTGTCGTCGTCGTCGTTGTCGTCATTGGTGGATGTATAACATTGGATGATATTCATTGTAAATCCCTTTCATATTGTTTTGGAAGATGCTTTGATGCTCCTGTGTCTAAGTGGTTCCTATCCTATAATTGCATTACGTGCTTGTTTGGACAGCAACAGAGCAACTCCTTGGGTGTGTGGAGCATTTTCCTCTTCGTCCAATAGATTTTGCAGATTCCGAGAACTGTCAAGTTGTATCTCTTTATTTCTGCAGCTATTTGATTGGCCTTCCACTCTTCCACATTTTCCGAACATTCCATGTACCTATAAAAATGTTTGATTTGGTCGTTAGAAGTGGTATTGACCTGGTGACCACTGAAGAATCTTAGCTTTCAATATAAAGCATAATTATCATTCCTTCCACTCCCAGGGCAGAGTTTGAACAATTTACTTTGTTTATTCTGGTTACAGAATTCTTAGCAAGCTTGTGGTTTTTGGGATGGTAATGTAGGCATCATGCTTAACCCTCCTATTTTACCTCGGCTTAGAACTAGCGGTATTACTAGTAGAGCATACATGATGCATATCACTTTTCATATACCGATTGTAGTGAATGTTTCAATAGTGACTTCAATGCCACTTCGTTGTATCTTGATTGTTGCTGTCAATAGTTGCTTTTTCTTTCCCACACCCTCCTTAATTAAATCACATCGATCGATACATTTCACTCGGGTACAAGAGATAATGTTAATCACAACTGGAATCAACAAATTTCGGGAGAGGATGGGATATTTGATGTGTCCACCATTCAGCACTAATTATCCACAAAACTTGTGACTCTTTTAATTAAATCCCTTTCAACAAACAGTTGAATGAAACAGTTTCATTCACTTTGATGAAATATTTTGATAAACAAACAACATCGAATATTATCATGTTGGTATGTTTAAGCCAACATTGAATATCACTTGCTAAACTGTATTGAATTGCATTGTAGAATTCATAAACAACAGGTATTCATCCATCCATCTATTAACTATTCCACACTGACACACACATACACACAACATCACAATTCCATGTTCGATGAAAAGAGCACACAGAGTTAATCAACACTGCGTAATACAAATCTAGATTGCTAATTATGCTTATCCTGAACTGATTAGTCATTTACTATAAATATTCGTGGACTTAGTTAATACCACTTACTTGATAATTCATATCACAATATCCTCTCAGTATCTAACAAAGTAAAATGAGTCCTCACGAAAGAGAACACCAGAGATGTGTAATGAATGGATGCTGATGTGGCAGTGAATTGATATCGGTGTTACGACTGTAAACCAGATGATTATCTAATATTATTGTCGAAATATCACATTGTATATCCCCATCTATCCACGTGTAGAATGACGTAACTTTCATGCTATTTAGTTGAAAGTCTTCATCTGTTATGCCGGACCACTAAAGAAGAGTAACAAACTCTCAGTACTGTGTTCTAGAAAACTATTTCAATTATTGTAACTGTGGGTAATGTAAACATTTTGTTTCTATGATTGTAACATTCCTCGTACCCTATCCTCCAAATCACAATATTTACTGTTAGTAAATTGTTTGATACTATGACCAGCACTTATCGACAAGGCACAAGTAATTGGCACTCAGCCAACCAACGACCGAAATTCTCGCGTCATAACATCATCCAACACACATTCATTCACTTTATCACTCTGAAATAAATCCACTTCGTTACAAACATGTCACAAACATGTTACAAACATTGTGTCACAATAGAAGATCATTATGGATGTTTTAGTTCCCATCGGGTAGTAAATGTCGATATAAAATTTCAGGATACGCATGTGAGTATTGATTAACTGTGAATAGAGAACGAATATAGTCCATCATGCACAAATTCGTTCTGAGCAACGAATTTAAGGTGAACAGATACACAATATGATGGTTATCAGCTAATATAGTCAAATTGAAAGTTGGTGTACATTGTCATTTGTATTGATATATGAATTCAAGTACACAAGGATGATTTCATACAACTGCAACGACGTATTTCACCGTATATGTGATCAGTAGACTTATTCTAATCACCAATTCACCAATTTGAATTAACAATCTTATACTTCATTCCTTGTTTGAAGTAAACATTTTCAGATCGCAACAAACGCATTTATTCAACACATGATGAGTCAATTATGAAGTAGTGAATTTCGGTTTGTGTGATGTGACAACAATGATATGAAAGTAGTCTATGTGATGTACAAACAGATTATTATACAAGTTATCATGTGCCTACTGGCAATGAATTTCAAAAGACGATATTTCAGTCATTAATTTTACATGTGTGTCAAGTAGAACAAGAATTCAATGTTCCGAATATGGCAGTTCGCTGCCAGAGGTATTATACGAGGGTTGTGGATAATCCTCAATACACTAGTTTTCGTAATTTATAACACTACATGCTACGTTGGTGGTCTGAATTCTACAACTGTACCTCAAAATCTCATTGTCTTATGTTCGATCTCGGGTTGTAATCTGAACTGACAATTTTGAAGATTTCCTTATCAAAATAACCAGTTACTCAATCACTTCTCGGCTTCAAGTCTTCATCAACCACAATCAATCCACAATATTAAACTTCAAATTAATCAATCTCCACTTACACTATTTTCATGAAATGACGGATTAATATAAATCAGATTACGATTATGTTGACTTCAAAGATAAATCAATCACAATTCACGTAATTTCAATGTGTACAATTCATCTTCTCATCCTCCACGACATCTTTCATCATCTACTACGGATGACAAAATGGCCAACATTTTCAATCTACAAACACAATTCTATACCGAATCTACATTCCATTCATCGATTATTTTACTTCAGATATTAATTGCAATATCGAATAATGATCACGCAATGTTACAATTAATCATCAAAGTTGTCGCATGAATTCGATTTATTCATGCCTGGATTCCAACTGACAAATTAGGAAACTGTATACTAAATAACTAAATTGCATTGTGGATCGATTCAGCAAATTAGGCGAATTGATTGATGCGGTGTAAGGTGAGGAAGATTGCAAATGAATAATGAGATGTGATTATGTTACTGAAGCATACACATGTGAATGGCACTATTAACAATTAACATGAAAGCTTGAGAGAATCTGTACAGAGTTTTGTGCAATGTAGACAGTGATTGGTGAAAGTATCTAATTGAATGAGAAACAGATAAAGAGGAAATTCTACTATTTCATTTCACAACCACCACAACTAACTATTTCGAAAAATATCGAAATATAAGTAGCATATTTCATGTTTTTGAAAACATCGAGTCCATGTAATCACCTATCACATCCTAATGAAAATTCATTCTTTCAACGTTTTCTGATAGGGTGAATTTCAACACTTAATGTCGTTATTGTGCGATCCGGAAGAAGTTGAAAATAACTGTGATTGGAGGGATTCGTAAGGAATAAGGCTGTGGTACTCTGAATTTCGATGGACATACATATCATCAGTCACGGAACATCAAGCTACTTGTTAACCGAAATTTGACAAGTCTCAATGACCACCGATCATCGTCCTAAACGGTGGCTCATTTTCCAGTCGACACAACAGACATGATGCTTCTCCGAATTTGTCGACACAAGTAGGAGTTGAGTTAATGAGACCTGTGGACAACTAGAGTGACACAAAAACTGAAATAGTGAATACATTTGATAAACGATATAAAAATTACAGCAAGAAACTGAACATCACTTGTTTGAAACACTCATCACAATCACTATAGTTACATTCTCTGGAATAACAGAAACACTTATCTGTAGATATTTTCCACTCTACTAAATGAATAGATCACTTGTCAAGTATCCGTTGTCATTCAACGGTGTTCACTTGTAATAAATTCAGTCAAACACATATTTTCACAAGTCATGTGTTTATTTGCTATGATGATCATGAATAAGATTAGTTAAAATCACAGGTCTTATCAATCACATACAGCGGTTTATTACCCCAATCACCTTGTTCACCTGTTAACTAACTTATAAGTATGAGACAGACAGGACTTGCACTATTTTCAACAAGTTAATTCAATGCTAATCGAACTGATTGTTATGATTCCACTATCCCATCGATATTCTTTCTATATCCTCAATCTACAATTCGTCAAATCAATCTCACATATATCACTGTTCGTAGTTATCATCACATCTACTCACTGATATTCTGTGTTCGATTATCCTTTGATGAAATGAAGAGGTAGTAAATTACCGCTGACTAAATACCGAATCTCCGTTCAATGAATCACCCTCATCATCACCACAACCACCACCACCACACCATCGTCACATCCCGATTTCGATGTACACACTTCAAATCATCATCTCCATTCACATACTAATTCATTGCACCAATCAACAATACAGCCAACTTGAAAGCCATACAAAACAAATCATCTTCCGTTATGCATCTATCAACCGTGAAAATAATGAATTTCTGTACTTGACTCAGTTTACATTGTGACTGGCATTACACGTACTACACGCATCTATTGAGTAGATTTCCGTTCCCAGTGTATATTGTGAGTTTGTGTGTGACAGACAGATGAGAGAGAAGGAAGCAGAATAATAAGTGTACAGTTTGAATGATACTTCCGTTTTCTTCTACCATCCACCCATTCATGCATCTATCTATCTGTCTATCTGTTATTGATAAAATGAAATGATAAAGGCGACAGGATAACAGAATGAATCGATTTCCGGTTAATTGAATTACTTCATGAAATCAATGCATATTTGGATGGAATGGTGGTATGTATATCTCTGTGGCTGTGAGTTAGTGTATATGTGACGATACCCACATGATGGTATGTGAGATGTAATATAATATAATCATGTTGAGTAATGATATCGGTTGCTCATGTGAATGCAGTGCAATGTATAGTATTGAAAAGAAGGTGAGAAATTCATGATGATTGCGATGACGATGCTGCTGCTGCTGCTGCTGCTGATGATGATGATGATGATGATGATGATGATGATGATGATGATGATGATGTGATGATGATGATGATAGTGATGGAAAGTTCACAAGGATTTTACATTTATGGATAAAACAATGGATGTCATTTCATATCAGTATTCGATGTTGATGACCAGATGTTAGAATGTAACCAACATCGACTGTTATTAAATCAATAGTAGGCAGAACACTCTGACTACCTAAACAGACCTCTACTATAATCACAGGAACTCCAGCATTACGACACATTGAAAATCACTTTTCATCGTAATCCGTCTCACATTACTCAAATGTATGCACTCCACTGTCATAATTCATTTCAACAAATAACAGATTACGTATACAGCATTCAGTATTCTAAGGAATTGTAAAATGTTGAAATAATCGGAATGTTGAATTGCGTTCATTTTAATCATCACAGATACTACGTTCAAGAAATGAGTTGACATTTAGTAGTAAATTACAGTGTAGAATGAATTGAAATCATCATGCATGGAGGCTGACAGAATCACTAACTGGAAACCATAAATTACACAGACAACATATGCTTGAAGCCTTAATCATTCAGGACTGGATCAGATAAGAATTCAATCTCATAACAACCGTTAATGAATTGTGAACACACAATTGATGTTGATATAACTGGTTGTCATCGAATAGTAACGAGATTCTATCAGTAGATTGCTCATCAAGTTGTTAACCAATAAATGAATATAACTTCTGTGAAATTCACAATATACACTCCATCCTATTAGGGATTCATGAAACTTGTTCCACCACATTCAACTGTTGATCATCACAATCAAACCTGAAACCATATAACATTGCATCAAAACTCACCACACGTTCATCAGTAACATGTAACAGGTGATTGGCAATTCTCACATTCTTCCATCATTTCTCACTTGATATGTACAAAATTATATCTGGGAATAACAAGCACTTAACTATTTGATATTTGACTTCATATGAAATGTCATCGGATTCTTGTCAACTGGAGGTAGCGTGAAGATGAAGTTGCGAATATCATTTGTACTGTAATATTCATGTATTGCTCAGACCTTTAAACATCTAATCAAGTAATATGTAATACTCTATGCACTTCATATACCTACACACACACACACACTAAACATACACGAGAACCAGTGTGTGTGCATGTGTGTGGTGATGAATTCACATTTCCATGTTGAAAAGTGAACGAGGAGTAATTGATAATGAAAGTGTGTCATAGTGGGGAATGAAGCTAGAGAGAACACATTCTCTTACTTCTATCGAATTCCAAGTTCATTCACTACATTAAATAATCGTAATCACAATTACACACACAAAATGTGAGAGGGGAGACTATATTATCCTTACACATGAGAAATAATAATCATTTCAACTTCTCAATCTCCAATCAACCAACCTACTACACACACAACCACCCACGCACCAAATTCAACATCAACCCAATTCGACACCTAATATCAACATTTCACCATGGTAAACAAATCATCAGTAACATCAACATAATAATTGTGTACATACTGTAAAGTCAATTAGTAATTAATTTAATTTGTATAGATTCATCGAAATGAATGTATGAGAACAATCTGTCGTGTAGAAATATTGACTGTCACTAGTGTGAGTGAAGTAGTGAGAGATTTCAATATTTATCTTTATCTTGTTAGTTCACTCATTACAATGCATTTACTCATTGATCCATCTATCAATCCACGTATTCATTCATCCATCCATCCATCAATCCAGTCATCCTCTCGTTAGTTCATCTAATGTAATTTACAATTTGGAACACAATCATGAATATTCCGTTTCACTAACCGATTTTCTTCACATATTCTCTTATTTGTTATTGTTTCTATGAGTGAGAATTAGATCAATCAGTAAATCGATCAATGACTGTTAACCTATGTAGAGCATTGATTGCCGAACAGCCTTCTACTACCAACTCTGTCATGGCCGTTCCTGTACAGCTCGTCCCAAGTGCCTTTCCTGTACAGCTCTTCTTATTTGCTCTTATTTCTCTCCATGTCAGTCTCCAACTCTCGACACAATGTGTTCTCGAGTCTTCCTGTTCTACTTCAGTCTTCAGGATTCCATGTTAATGCATGTCTTGTGACATAGTTTGGTGATTTTCTCAATGTGTGACCTATCCAGCTCAGCTTCTTTTCCTAATTTCTTCCTCGACTGGGAGTCGGTTGATTTGTTCTCTGCCATAGGAGGTTGTTGTTAATGGTATCTGGCCAATGAACCCAAAGTATCTTAAGAAGACAATTGTTTATAAATACTTGTATCTTGTGAATGATCCTTACATAGTTCTACACTCAAGTTTCATCTATATACAACAAATTTTAATTTTCATGTTGACAGACATTTGGTTTGAGTTCCAGATGTCCTTTAACTATACAAATGCTGCTCTTGCCTTTCCAATCAGCACCTACACAAATCCCACAGATCAGCTCTTCTCTGTTTATCGATGATGCTGTCACCCAAATATTTATGTAAATGATTCTACATCTTCCAGAATTTCCCTTTCAATTGAAATTGGGTTAGTGTTTGTTGTTTTGTACCGAAGAACAATGATTTTCCATTTGTGCATGTTGAGGTCTACTGTTGCTGAGGCTGCAACTACCTTGTCCGTTCTCATTTGCATTTGTTGCTGTTTGTGGGATAGGAGAGCTAGGCTAATCATCTGCAAAGTCCAAGTCATCTAGTTGCAACCATGTTGTCCACTTTATTTCGAGATCACTTCTAGATGTTGCAGTCTTCATGATCTAGTCAACCACCAGCATGAAGAGGAAGAGCGTGAGTAAGTAGTCTTGCTTGATACCGGTTTTTACTTCGAATGAATTTGTGAGCTGACTCCCATGCACGATTTTACGATGTAGTTTGTCGTAACAATTTCACATTATGTTGACTGTTTTCGGGTACCCCATAATTTCGTAGAAGGTTACATAATATTCTTCTATCCACGCTATCGAATGCTTTTTCGCAGTCGACAAAATTAATGCATAGTAGTGAATTTTATTCATTTAATTATTCAGCAGTAAACCATAAAGTAGCGATTTGGTAGAAACACGATCGGTCTTCATGGAATCCTTCCTTTTGGGTTAGAAGTTGGGCTTCGACTGGGTCTTTCATCCCTTCTGGTTTGTCTTCTTCGTTGCATCGTATAGGTGCCTCATATTTTCTCCCCTTTCAGCTTCTTTCACCGTCATTGATAGGTTCACAACATATTTCTGTTTACCTGACTTGATGCTCCTCTTCACTTGCTTGTTGAATTCTGCGTATTTGGTCTGTGTCTTGGATTTCTCTAATTTCGTCCGACATTTATTAGGTGCTAATTTTTTCTCCTCCTTTCTTGGATCTTGTCCAGAGTACCAACAGAAGTCCATTCTTTATGGTGTTGTTCCTTGCGACCCGAAATCTCCTGATACGTTGAAATTATTGTTTCATTAATCTCTTCCCAGTTGTTCACCATATCAGTCCCATTTTTCATCTTGTGGATCCTGAAATGCCTGGTACTTATTGTTGAGAGTTACTTAGAATTCGTTACGTTTGTTAGTATCGCAGAGAAAGGCTGCATCGACTGTTCAGTGCTTTCTTAGCTTCTGTTTCATTTTGACCAACACCAGATGATGATCTGAAGCAATATCAGTTCCTCTCCTCGCTCATGCGTAATCCATAGTCCTTCAAACTTCTTATTGATTCAGATGTGGTCGATTGTATTCTCCGTAATGTGGTCCGGTGAAACCCATGTAGTATTGTGCATACGTTTGTGGGAAAATATGGTGCCACCTATAATTATTTTGTTGAAGGCACATTGGTTTGTAAGCATCTCACCGTTTTCATTCCTTCCTCTCAGTCCATGTTGTCCTGTGATATCTTCATATCCAGTGTTGTTCATTCCATTTTCGGCGTTGTAGTCTCCCATCAGAATGGTCAGGTCCTTGGCTGAGCATTCGCCGATGGCTAATATCAAACTCGCATAGAACTGATCTTCGTCATCTTCGTGGCTGCCGTTGGTGGCAAAATAGGTTTGGATGACATTCATTGTAATCCCTTCCATATTTGTCTTGAATGATGCTTTATTGGTCCGAGGACTATAAGGTTCCCATCCTATAAGGGCTTTACATGATTCTTAAAACAAAATTAGTGCTACTTCATGTGTGTGTGAGACGTTTTCTTCTTCGTAACCAGTGTACAAAATTACATTTCCTGAGACTAATGTTTTCTGTCAAGCATGAAATTAATAAGTTCCACTAAATCAAAGTATCTTCAGGTTAAATCTTTCATTTTTCAGATGTTTCCATGCTTCTTCCTAACTCACACATCATGCGAAATTCCATGTATCTATATTAATTGTTACTCTGGTTGTCATAAGGAGCATTAGCTTCGTGGTTTCTGAAGAAACTAGACTTTCAACATGAGGCTTCATAACAGAACTTTCAACATCCAAAACAGAGAGTTAGTGGTTATAAAAGTTTTAACTGGTAAGCACTCTTCTGCAAGGGTGTTGTTATACAGTATGTGGATACTAACACCATTCCTTAACCTCCTTATTTATTCAGAATTAGGACTGGCCGCAAGTATAAAGATCCTCCAGGCAGAGTTCAGAATTAGATGATAATTCACAATTGACATCTACACTCAAAGTGTTTGAATAACTGTTGTAGATTATCAATAAGGTGATATACCTTCATTGTAGTAAGTGGGTAACCACGTATACTACAGACATACACTCATAAAGCGAGTTACATGTACTCATCTCACATTCATATTTGCAACAATGTCTATGAAATAACCGGAAATGTGCAGCATGAAGTATGTTGAATATTGTGTCAAGTAAACAATCAACGTGTGAAATCCGATCAACGATTCACGAGTCACTTACATCAAATTTCGTTAAAAGTAATAAAATGTATTTACTCAACCAGTAAGCTAATCACTATTTGAGACAGACTGATCAAAAGACGAGAATGGGAATCAAGAAGTCGGACTGAACAACAATATGCTTTAACGCCTCACCTACACACAACTCCAACAATCAATATCCATCAACATCCTTCAAAATTCACAATCAACCACTAACAAATTCTGTTATTAATTTTAAACTAATATCACAATCATCAAAATACAACTAATTCAATTCACTGAAAATCAATGATGACAATAAATTTGGTGTTCTAGTCAACAGCTGTTGTTCATCTTCACCTACTTCATATTCATTACCATTAAACACATCAACACATTTTACCTGAAATCGATTAAAGTCAACTTCACAACATTCATTCATTCTACCACATCCAAACCAACCAATCAACCAACAAACCAAACACACAACACAATCATCATTTCCAAATCACCCAACCAAATATAAACCATATCCAACCAATCCACACAACAAAGACTCATGAAGATGAGAGAGGTGTAAAATATCTGCTAGAAAGCATTAATTAACAACAGCTGTTCTTCATGTCAATGTTCAGTGATTATTGAAAATTATTGAATACGCATTAAATTGTATATTCAATATGAAAATGAAATGTGCTATACAACAATGATGAAATATGCATTGAACATTTACATTGTGATACTGATGACAGTGATGTCGTCATCAACCAGTCTGTGCACCTATACAGTTGAATATTGATTGATTCAGTAGGAAAGAAGCTAGTGATTAGTGAAAAGCATCATACTGAAACACAAACACTTGGTTCAAATCAAAATAATCTACAATCCCATTCAATACAATTTCGTGTATACCAGATTGATAAGAATTCTAAATTGATCATTGATTAATTTCACATTTCAGGCCCTGTTAACATGTAGCAACACAATTGTGAGGTTGTTCCATTGTACAATTGAAGTGAGTAATGACATCATCAGGCATTGTGTGGAATTTTGTATACTCACATTCACACATCAACGTTTTTGATTAGATTCCTGTGTCCAATTGTTAGTTAGGTACCCAACCACCCGTCGCCATTCTATTCAAAGATACCTATAATAAACTTCTTCAATCAAAGTTAACACACTGTCATACACCGAAACAGTGATCAGTGGAAGTGTTTTGTAAACATACAAACTCCATCACATTGATTCAATAAAATACACACACTCACTATGTATTGTTTACATTTCAATGCACCCTTAGTGTGAAGTGATTCCAATTCATTTATACAACACACTCCACTGACATCAATTCAGTGTACCATTGAATGCTTCTGAATAGTTGATGGAATGGTGGGAGGTGTGAGTGGAGTGATGGTGTTGGTGATGTTGATGGTAGTGAGTGTGGTTTAGGGTTGGTGTGGTGGTGGTTTGATGGATAATATTTCCAGTTATCTCAAATTGTCTTCGATTTCAATTAAATGATGAATGTTATTTTAGTTGAATGAAAATATTTTTCGATTTCATTTAATGTTTTACTAACATTCAATGTTGGATAATCATCAGGGGATTTAACGGGTGGTTGGAGGGGCAGGGTGATTAAACCAAATCAGCAACTATATAACTACCATCAAACACAACACAATCAACCATATACCATATACAGCATCACATTACGCAAAAGCACAACACACCATCACATATCCGACACCCTCCACCACAATCAACTACCAACATCAACAACATCACCACAACCAATAACCATTCACCAATATTTATCAGAATTGCAATATGAACCGAAAAGATATTCAGAAAGTCAATCAGATACCGATTTAACAAAAACACATTTCACCTGTCTATTTCTATACAACACTCTATCCACATGAACATTCACTCAATCATGCCATGATGCGTTGGACAGTGTTCACATTGATCATGTAAAGAACTCGTTAGTGACGTAATCACTGAACATGTGATCTCCTAATAACTACAACTTTAACCGACTTCATATGGTTTCTTTCAACGAAGATGTCTGACTTCAGCGATTCCGACCTAATCTAAACTATTTTGTCATGAATAACATCAATGTGTGTAACACTAGTCAGTCTCTTATACAATATACGATGCAATCAAAACCACAACTCAATGAAAGGTGACATTTGAAACCTTCACAAATACACAAGCACAATCAGATGAAGATGATTAGTTGACGAATCTAGAAGACAATTACTGAATACGAAATCATACGTGTCGATTAAAATCTGCCAAGCATGTGAATATACAGACGAGTGGTGTTCTACATCACCACCAACCATTTACATCAAACCTCATACTCTACTCGACATTTCAATAGAATCTCACAGACAGACAGACAAAATAGTAAATCATCTCATTCGGTATATATTCCTATGTAAACTCATCTCGACTTGATCTACAAGAATGCTATTAAAATCATCACATGAATTATTCGACAAAATACAATCATCACATTCACTCGATTCCATATTAGCAGATTTCGAATAACACCAATCCAACATTCATCCATCACATCCTCTTCTATACTCATACACAACCTCATCCATTCATCTATCCAGTCGACATACTATATCACATATTTCTCATCCTGATATATCTGCAAGGAGATATGTGATTGGTTAACATTGATTGACAGACGTATGAGTCAAATGCTAGATCTTATATACATATATACCATGTATATTAATGGTTTGTTGCTATTGTAATATATGAGTGTTAGTGATAATTTGGCTACTTGATAAATCTCTGCCTCAGCAATAGATTAAGGCATGGCTGGGTGCTAGCTGTAGGACATAGTGCCGCACATAACAAAATCGATAACATCGGCTTTCCCTGATCAGATACAAAACATCCCCATCAATTCATTATCATAATTTGCATATGGAACACGTATTACATAACCCCCACACAGACAATTCACAGTTAACCATCAACAACACACAAACACTGAAACATATTTCACACAATAACACATTAAATCATATACACATTACAATGATAAACAACATCAACGATGAAACTAATCCCATCCATTCACCGCTCTCACTCTCACTGATGATTTGATTTTTTAAATTTCATAGACGAAATGATACCTACTCAATACAATGTCGACGCAATCATGATGTTGATGATGATGAGTATGAAGAATAACTAGGTTGGCGAATAACGAGGTCCGAGGTATTGAGCGAGGAAGAGAGAGAGAGAGTGAGTGGATGATTGTGTGAATGGGGTAATAAAATTTGATTGATAACAATGAATGAATATGTTGATGAGTTAATCACAATATATGTAAACACCTCCATAGTTGACTTTACATGTGCATTCACATTTACTTCTGTTCACCCAATCAACATGTGATTCTACCGATTTCGGAAAACGTACAGTGAGTTATAGAAGACAGTCATGCTTGGACAGTTGATCGATGATAATTTGGGAGAATTTAGAAGTCGACACTTCTTAGATTGTGATTATCACAGTTTGTTTTATCATTTTAATATCCACCATCATTAAACATGACATCTTCCGATTAACGATTTGGGATGAATATGTAATGGTAGGATGAAATGGAAGGTAATTCTATCGTTGTCTAGCATCAGCATATTTTCTAGTCACTAATCACCATTCGATTATTATTGTTAATGGTCAAAATGATCAAATATTGCAGGTTGTATTACATCTACATAGTGGAACTATCTCAATGGATTGAAGTGGTTGTATAGAATAGTTTGATTACAATGAAAATAATCCGATAGTTTATCGAGTAATAATGTCCAACTTCTAAGATAGGCAAGTTTACGTTTAGATATGAGAATGGAAGTTTCTGTAAGATGGATAAGATGTGATGGTCAGTAAACAACAGTAACAATTGTAAACAATTTTGTGAACGATGACAGTTGGTGCATACTTGATGATGATGATGATAATCAAATCTGATGAATACTTCTTTTTCAGGCACTCAGTTCACTCGAAATGTCGACTGATATATGTCTGTGAATGAAATTAATCGTCGACTTATTGGTTACATCAACAATGGTGTACACTGTTGATTATGAATCAACATCCCCACATTTGACTCTTTCTATAGGTTCTGGACAATCATCACGTTCGTTTGAACTATGTGATTTGTGAGTGCAAACACAATTGTATTCCATGAAAGTTATCAATTTGTATTATTTACGGATCTTGTGGTTGATTGATGAATTTATGAAAGCAGGGGCTTATTTATGTGCTTTACCCTATCTTCCATCTATTGCTCAAGGGTGTCTTTTTAGATGTATTCAAAATATATATGTCAGTGTTAGTCACGTTTTCCTCAATGAATTTCACATTCTTTCAATTTCTCGAATTTCCCCTTAAATAGACAAATGTAAAATTTGTAATATCAGTAATATAAGTTTGTTCATGGAGATTGTATAAATTTCGTGATGGTAGAGTTTCATTTAGACAGTATGAAGTATTATTTCACTTGTTATCTAGTGTTTTATTGAGAATCTTTAGCATATCCTATAGATTTCTTGTGTAACTAAGCTTATCTGATTTCACTTTCTTTCTTCCTTTCTGATGCAGAGTAGGTATAAAGTCTTTAGAAAGGACTTATACTTTGTAGTAACTAAAGTTTAGCTGAAGTTTTGTTTAACTTTAATAGATCAAAATTTTGTACAGATGTATGAAGTCACTTATTTGAAATCACTTCTTTTACTTTTTCCCTGTAACCATAACACGTCCCGTTAAGACTAATCCTATCACTGAACTTTGTTATGTTAGATCTGTGGATGAATGTTATTCATTACCACAAGGAAATACATATCTAATATAACAAATACAAAGACACTTGTAAATTAAGAAATGGGATAACTTCAGTCTTGGTGGGATTGATATAGTTTGACAGATTCTATTCCCAATCACATAGTATCACAATCTCTGAACGTTACCTCTAATGTGTCTGTACATTTCAATCCTATAGGTGGATAAGTCGTAACCTGATTTCCTTAATTTGAGATAACTTGACATCTTTATTAAATATTCTATTCTAATGGATCTCGCTCAATTACGAAAGAAACAGAAATATAACTTAAATTGTCGGTTGGGATAAATTTATTGAACATTCGAAAACACTATTGGCATAATCCCAGATTTAGTTTGATTGTTTTATCTGAGCTGAATAAACTGATCGCTGAATTTTCTTCAACGTTGTAGTCAACTTCATCGGTGCAAACTTTTAATGGGAGTTATGTAAATTTCTCCAAAAGTGATTATCAACTTATCCTGTAGACGTTGAAGTTGAATGGTTGTTCTTGAAACTTGCTCAATCATTCTTTACAAAATTATTTGGAGTACATTACCTCTTGACCTGATTTAATGTAGTGTAGTTGCTTATTATTATTTTAACTAGTTGATAAATTACATCATTCCACAATGTGTTAGTTGATTACTGATTGACATGAATTCCAAGCATCTAAACATTCACTGGTTTACTTTATTCTTCTTACACTTGAAATCGTAACATTTTTCATAGCCAAAAGCATATCTACGATTTCAGTTTGATATCATAAATTGGTCTGCATTAGACAAACAATTAATTACCTGAAGCACTGGTCAGTAGTTTTATCCCAGTATGGTACTCTTCAGCAGTACTTATCTGGGACCTAATTAGGGATCAAACCTAATACTCTTTGATTCAATAGAAAACGCTTTACTATGGGACCATTAAATCGACTCCCAACGGTTGTTATTTCAAATTAAGTCTATTCGTGATACTAAATTGGAAGTCTCAATCATTGGGAGTCGAAATAATGATCTAATTGGTATAACGTTTGCTGTGGAGTCAGATCAACCATTTCTACAACACCTAACTACATTCGCACAATTGTCACAATGTGTTGATATAAAAGAAGATTCATCATACAATTTGTTCTCCTCAAAAAATTTCAATCATCCGAGAACAACAACATCTTCAGAATACTTTGAATTCAATGTCTTTCGTTGCAATTAATTCTCATCAGCTACAGATGCATACATGCTAGATAACTGATATTAGATAACTTGAAATTATTAATTAAAGTGTTAATCACATAATGTTAGATTGTCTAGGTAATGGAACTGTAGACAGGTTGAATTTAGAACATTCATAAATAAATTAGATGATTATTCTAAAGTTTAATTACGTAACAAGACATAAATGTTCAAAAAATAATTCAGAAGGTGAGGTAAGAATTAGAATACTAGTGAATAGTTATCTATAGTTGGATGGGGAAATTAGGTCATCAATCTAGTATGACCAGGGCAATTGAAAATTCGATAACTGACTCCTTTTGAATATGGAGGTCAAGTTTTGATTTCTTGATTGCAACGTCTGCTGGGATGGCCGAGTGGTTAAGGCGGTGAACTTAAGATCCCCTGGGGTGCATCCCCGCGTGGGTTCGAACCCCACTTTCAGCATGCGGCTTTCACAGCACCACCACTTCACGGCCTTTGCTCCTCCGAGAGAGGTAACAGGAGTAATTAAGTAAGTAATTGGAATGGCCTCGGTAAATTTCTAATAGAATCGATTTATGTTGTTTATTGGTAATTTTAAATGCATTTGTTTACATCGACCTCATGTCTGGCGTCTACCGAATAGGCATGTGATTGAACTTCTAAAAGTGGTTACTGATTTCAAACATAAGTTCTTCGAGGTATGTTCAATAAATTGTGAAAACACCAGTCTTACTGTAATTTCAATGTACCTGTTTACGCATGTACATGTGAACTGGTAAATACAATTCGAGGTGATATGAGACGGATATTTGTCCCAACTTTTGTTTCATTTATCAATGATCGTGTTTTAGATGAGTCTCAGTAGTTTTACAGCAGGGAATCTTTGTTTGATAGTCGTTTTAAGTCCTTGATTGAAGTTGATTGACAACTTCATCTTCCTTTGTATACTAAGTGAATAAATACCCTTTTCTTTCCGAGGTTTTTAGCTTCGAATTTTCGGTTACAACTATTACTATACTTCTCAATAAGTGTTTTAGGGTACCCATTTTGTAAAAGACTTTATTTTAGATTATAATTCCTCCTTCTAAGTTAATCTGCAGTGCATAGCTTTATGGTAGAATGATTTCACTAAACCACGTTTGTTCGATGGTCATTTTAAGTCACCACTAATATCCATAGCAATTAGGAGAGTTTGGTTGCTCTCTCGGATGTAGAGTGTTTTTTTCACCATTGTTTCAGTTCATTTTGTAGATAACTTTCGGTTTGTCTTCTTTTCTTCGTTACCTTATCATTTGGTTTCAATGGAAGTGATTTCGTCAGTTTGTGTAACATTTACTCCAAACAGCCAAAAGTTTCGTTGTAATAACTTATAAATCCTTCATATATGATACAGTAATTTGTTGTTAGTTTCTATGCTGTTGATTTTGTGTAGTTAGCTGACCAACTAGTTTTGTAATACATGAGGACAGTTTTAGTAAATTTGCATTCACTACAGT
The DNA here is from genome assembly GCA_025215515.1 of Schistosoma japonicum. Taxonomy (NCBI): domain Eukaryota; kingdom Metazoa; phylum Platyhelminthes; class Trematoda; order Strigeidida; family Schistosomatidae; genus Schistosoma; species Schistosoma japonicum. Next base: position 2,504,962 of record CM046063.1, on the reverse strand, counting down.
TATATCGACAAGTTGATGAGTTTTTATTGTCATCTGTGATGACTCCATTGACTCAAACTACTGACTTGTGTAAGAGGTTTGCCAATTCAACTGGTCAACTTAGATGACAACATCCAATAGAAATGTACATAATAATTTGTATAGGTTATACGAAAGCAACAACCGACCGCCTTTAATCAACATTCTTCACACAATTTACATTCATCTAACTAACTAAAAGGTTCATTTGATAGTTTCTACATAAAACTTTTCAACTCATATCTAACAAAAGAATATGATGATTAAATTAGATTACTGAGTTCCTATGATTGTTGTTAACTTTATGGTCATTACTCTTTTACTTAACCCCCTTAACTGATTCATTAAACTCACTATAACTTCATTTGTTTATTCTCATGGGTAATTAATGCAACATCAGTGTAAACGTTCACTTTCAACTAATGTTATCAATAGTTATCTATTAAGTAAAGATGCCAGTATTTCAATGTTGTATGTTCAACAACAAGCGAATTTATTTGAGTTGAATCGTGACTGGCAAGCAGGATCCAAGACGCACGTTTCGTCCAATTCGGAACTTGTCAGCTGGATGTACTTGCATTCCAGTGTTTATGTTCACACCGGGTTTCGGGCTCAGTTCATCTAGTGCCAAACGCCGCTACGTTCATCAATAGGTTACATACCCATTGCTTAAGTGTGGCTGTCTGAACTCAGTTGCCTAGTGACGAATACAGCGTTCGGCACGAAAGGAAGTGAATTTGAGTTTTGGCATGAACATCAACACTAGGAAGTAGATATATCACACTGACGAGTCCCCAATTGGACGAAACTTGAGTCCTGGATTGCGCATGCCATACCAGACAGTAGTTATGAACTACCGCTATATTAAGGCGAACCGCTTAGTATGACAAATCAATGGTAAAATCCAAACATATTCTAATTATTCAAGTAAATTTGTTGATTGTCGCTGAATACTACCTGTGTATATGAAAGAATGACGAATATTGGTAAACTAAGAGGAATTCATTTATTTCATGGTTTCTCTCCAGTATGTGTTATGTAACCTGAAATGATTGTTAATCACATATCAAAGCATTTTCACTGGTCAGACTGAAAGAAGGGTTAAGATTCACATGTTTAAGTACATACTTCAGCATATGGCACCAATAATGCCATATTGTAAATGATATCATTGAAAGGTTATATGTTCGCTGTAGTAAATAGATAGTAAACAGATAGTATACGACTCCATATCAATGTAATGATAGCTAAGTTATACCACTCCGACTTATGGTCATATTGAAACTTAATTGATAAAATTTTTCCAGTATCAAAAATATTACATAACTATAACATACATACCTACTCAGTGACTAATCAATGTACACATGTCAGTCTTACAAGTGGTAATTATTGAATCGAATGGCTTAGTGATAAAGATTATAAATTGTTAAACTCACTGACCTGGCATAGAATCTGTTAAGGTGCACCAATATTCTTTAGATTGTTGGTATGTTTATGTTGAAGAGTGTTATGTAACAGGTAAAGCGCAACTTCCTGTTAACTATTGTCAAATCACTTCCCATCAAAACTGATAGCCTTTTTATCAGTTATTAAGTATTTGATGCATAGACTTCTTGCTTGCTTACAGAAGAATACCAATTAGGTCTATCAAATGACAAATCGTTTATTGACTATACTCTTGTACATTAAGTAATGGTTCACTAATGCGTATAAGATTTGGTAACATGCTACTTTCTGGAAGTTTTCTGCTTACTTTATAAATAACCCGGAAAAACGAATCTGTTCTGATTTTGCAACAAGTTGTGGTAGGATATTGTACAATTGTTGTCGTCACTTCTCAACAAGACACGGCACTTTTAAACGATCATGAACATGAATAGCATTCAACGTCAAATTTCAATTGCTTTACAAGAACAATTGATGTTACAGACACTGACTGAATAGATCAAGTTTTGCATATTCTACTAATAGTTGTCGACAAAATATGATTCACTGGTGAACACATTTCCTAAGTTAATAGCATAAAATTGTTCACTTAATAAATTTCAGTAACTTTAGATTGTCATGAATTGTATCCTACTGGGAGCAAACATTTGCATAGAATCTTTTCTCTCAGAAAATTTGACTTGATGATTCTGTTAGAATATTCTTGGTTGAAAAGTATTCCCTACTGACGTTTTTTCTAAAGAAACACGATGACAACTGATTTATATTATGATGGTTATTTTCTTGTAAAGATTAGTGTTTTTGATTGATTAAATATGTTACAAATCGATGTTGGCACGATACTATTAAAAGCCAGGAAGCATAAGACAGCTGTTTCGTTATAGTGTCGAACTGTTCAGCAGTGCTCACACTAGATTTTGTCCCAGAAGCTTCAGGTTGGCGAACACCTAACGATCTACGCCACTTGGATGGCCAGCATCCAATAGTAAAATTTTCATTCCCATCAATGGTGCCCTGCCAATATCAGTCTGCGATGTATTCGATCAATTAGAAATACCAATCTCCAAGACAAATCTATCTCGATTCAATTATAATAATCAGCTTATTCGTGACTAACTTCAAAATGTTTCTACAGGTTTAGTATGAAGTCATGACTGATGAAGTACAGATTTTTCGGGAGTGAAACAATTATGTCTATTGACAATGGATGATCATCAAGCTATATATCACGAATTGATGGAGGTGTGAATTCTACCATTGGATGTTAGCCATCCAAGTGGTATTGAGGATTAGGTGTTCGCCAACCTGAAGTTCCTGGGACTGTGTCTAATATGCGAACTACCATGGAGTTTCTCACAAGAATGAAGCAACTACTCAGTGCTCCTTGATTTTCAACGTCACTCCTACCAACATTAAACTGTCACGCATTCAGTAAATTAAGAACAATGACTTAATGGATAATTGACGTCAGAAACATAATCAAATTTCTCTTCTTGTTAACATAGTCACTGTCACATAAAAGACATTTTGACATTGACTAACACTTTTTTTATCAGACTGCATCACGAGACAAGCACTAACTTGGAATCCTGTTGGAAAACGGAAAAGCGGAAGGCCAAAGAACACACTGCGTCGAGAGCTGGAAGCAGATATCAAAAGGATGAACAATAACTGGAGATAGCTGTAAAGGATTTCTCAGGACAGAGTTGAATGGAGATTACTGGTAAGCGGCCTATGCTACTCTGAGAGGAGTAACAGGCGTAAGTAAATAAGTAAAACACCTTTTTACTCAAACTGATCTATTCGTATCACACACTATCCGAGTCAAAATAAGAAATTGACCTTCATGTAAATAAATTTTCTTATGAAACTTCATCTTCAATTGGCGTTCTATTTTACATTATAAAACTTTATGTAAGACACATTCTACACATACAACAAGTGTTTATAGCTTCATCAGTTGAAGCATTATACATTACACTATCAAATATATTGAATCAATTGACTTGACGTCAACATTACCACTGTCATCATTCAAATTACCGACATCAGTATTCAAAGCAACATCGTCGTCATGAATGTTATGATTATCAATAAATAAATATTTATTTAATTGATAAATTAATCAACTTTCATACAATTTTGTGACCGTTCGTATTTTTAGTTGATTGAATTCGTCACAGTTTAATGTTAGCAGGGTAAAATTAAAAACCAGGGAACAATGAACAGTTGTTTCGTCCTAGTATGGGACTCCGCTTCATGGGCTTCACGTTGGCAAACACCTAACATTCTACACTACTGAACCGGCATCTAATGATAGAATTCCCACTTCCATCAGTTTGTGATACATAACACAACGACCATCCATTGTCATTGGTGATGACTGTTTCACTCCCGATAAGTCTAGACTCCACCAGTCACGAAGAAACAGTTGTCCTGTCCTCCTCGGTTTTTATTGGTACTCTGCCAACTATTGAAATAATGAAACAAAACAGAATAGATTAATTGAAAATTTTTACAAAAAGCAGTACATTGTAATTGAATAATAAAACATTGTCAGCTTTGACTTAATCTAATCACAATGACAATCGAAGTGGTGGTAGTATTAGTGATGGTGACAATCAAATTGTTTGATGCTTGACATTTGTCATTTGTATCCATAATTTACCGACATACCGATGTGTAAAAGAAATGATATGACAAGCCGAAAACACAGAGTTAATTCCTTATGCAAGGACGTTACATCGACGTCTAGTCGATGAAGTTGTTTGATCATCTGTTAATGTTAATATTCAAGTCAATTGGTCAATAAACTGAACAGTTGTTTCTTAATTCATTAGTTTATAGAAGTATTGTGAAATGGACATAACATATTTGATAGTGTGTGTTTGGTTTTTTTCAATCAAAGTCATAAATCAAATTGATGGAGAAGTAATTGTGGTTTTGTGGAGAAGGGTGTTTAGATGTTCTTGTTACTCACAGACTGATATTGGTTGGATACTAGTAAAAACTAGGGTGCGGTGGACAACCGTCTCGTCCTTGAAAGGGATGCTTCCACAGCAGTGGGACCCTTCTATTTCGTCAAAGAACTGAACCCAAAGCGTTCAGGTCACACGAAGAGAAATAACCATCTGCACCAGTCGGCTGACGTCCATCGGTAAAATTACCAGTTGTATTCATTTTGACTATCATTCGATAATATTGGTGGTAGTTATCTCACTATCGATAAGCTTGAACATCCTTTACTTAGTCAGTAGCATGCTGTTTATTCTAAATAAACCAAGTCGGTTTTATAATAAATAGGTGTCAATTTCAGTTCTTTCTGTTTTTTACAGACTGATCTTGGTTGTGTTCCACAAGATATCTGTTTTGTTCTAACGTGAGACTAATTTGTCTGTGTACAGTTTCTACCCTTGATTTCATCAGGAAATCTTACCTAGGACCTTTGGGTCCCCTTGGTTTTCGGTGGTACCGAATCAACATTAATCTGTGACGAGCACAACAACTAAATGTATAAGTTGTCTACATTGATAATGCTATAGTGAAGATATGCTTTCGTTAGCCGCTGTTTGTTAGATCTAACAAGATGCCCAATTCTTCAGATTTACACGAGATTATCTTTTTAATAAATGATATCACAATTTGCATTCATCGCATATAAATTTCAATGTGTATGCATTGAATTGGTTGATAATCTTTGAACACAATTAATCTGATTAAACTCTGTTGGTTTGTTGGTGAACTTCCGCCGATAATTTCATCATACATCATTTACTGACTTGTGAGGAGTGTCAGGAATTGAAAATCTGACGTGTATATAACATTAATTCTGTAGTAGCTTATGATAACCCTAAATATAATATTTTACTCATTATACATTCATATACTTGTATGCAAGTTGCAGTATAATTGAACAGTGAAACTTTCTGTGGACGCACCCTTGGATTTTGGTTGATTGGTTTCAGTTCTCTGAGATACATAATCTCGTACCAACTGATCATTCAATTTTCTAAATGCTCATTGGATGCCCAAGCTGTGGGTGAAGATAGTTGGTTAGTTATACAGGTTCCTTTAATTCAAGAAGTCAGACAGATACCAAGCATTTCATTAGTACCGGGTGAAGTAAAAATAGCGGCAACCATAGAGTTAACAGATTATTTTATTCAGTAATTTTATTTAAAATGGTCACAACAATTACTAATCAAAACGAACTGTCCGTATGTAAAATCAGTTTTGGGATTTCTTGTAAATTGATAATTGATTCCCCATGATGCATCAGTCAACATCAAGGGTTCTGTCTACCCGAACAAACACTCTTATGATAACCGATGTTGTTTATTCAGAGATCATAAATCTATACTAAATTAAGTGATATAGCTTCGCGTTTTATTGCCAGTTGGTTTAAAGTCAACAGTATACATCATTGTTGATCTAACCACTAAGTCGACGATTAATTCCATTACGAGATATATGTCAGTTGACGTTTCAAATGAACTGAGTGCCTGAAAGAGAAGTTTTCATCAGATTTGATTATCATCATCATCATCAAGTATGCACCAACTATCATCCTTCACAGAATTGTTTACATTTGTTACTGCTGTTTACTGACCATCACATCTTATCCATCTTACAGAAACTTTCATTCTTATATCTAAACGTAAACTTGCCATCTTAGAAGTAGACATTATTACTCGTAAACTATCAGATTATTTTCACTGTAATCAAACTATTCTATACAACCACTTCAATCCATTGAGATAGTTCCACTATGTAGATGAAATACAACCTGCAATATTTGATCATTTTGACCATTAATAATAATAATCGAATGGTTATTAGTCATAGAAAACGTGCTGATGTTGACAATGATAGAATTACCTTCCATTTCATCCTACCATTACATATTCGTCCAAATCGTTAATTGGAAGATGTCATGTTTGATGATGGTGGATTATAAATTGATAAAACAAACTGTGATAATCACAATCTAAGATGTGTCGACTTCTAAATTCTCCCAAATTATCATCGATCAACTGTCCAACATGACTGTCTTCTATAACTCACTGTACGTTTTCCGAAATCGGTAGAATCACATGTTGATTGGGTGAACAGAAGTAAATGTGAATGCACATGTAAAGTCAACTATGGAGGTGTTAACATGTATTGTGATTAACTCATCAACATATTCATTCATTGTTATCAATCAGATTTTATTACCCCATTCACACAATCATCCACTCACTCACTCACTCACTCACTATCTCTTACTCTCTACCTCACTCAATTGCTCGACCTCGTTATCGCCAACCTAGTTAAACTTCATACTCATCATCATCAACATCATGATTGCATCGTCATTGCATTGAGTAGGTATTACTTTGATTGACCAAATTTAACTTTCAAATCATCAGTGAGAGTGATAGAGGTGAATAAATTGGATTTGTTTCATTGTTGATGTTGTGAGAGATGGATGTTGGAATAGTGTTATTCGAAATCTGCTAACATGGAATTGAGCGAATGCATTGATTGAATTTTATTGAATACTTCATCTGATGACTTCAATAACATTCTTGTAGATAAAGTTGAGATGAATTCACATAGGAATATACCGAATAAAATGAGTTACATTTTGTCTGTCTGTCTATGAGATTCTATTGAAACGTCGAGTAGAGTATGAGATTTGATGTAATGGTTGGTGGTGATGTAAAACACCACTTGTCTGTATTTTCATATGCTGGCAGATTTTAATCGACACGTATGATTTTGGATTCAGTAATTGTCTTGTCGATTCATTTCATCTGATTGTGCTAGTGTATTTGTGAAGATTTCAAATATCACCTTTCATTGAGTTGTGGTTTTGATTACATCGCATATTGTATAAGAGACTGACTAGTGATACACATTGATGTTATTCGTGACAAAATAGTTTAAATTCAGTCGGGATTGCTAGAATGAGACATCTTTGTTGAAACAAACCATATGAAGTCGGTTAATGTGTAGTTGTTAGAAGATCACATGTTCAGTGATTACATCACATTACATCACATCTTTACATGATCAATGTGAACACTGTCCAACGCATCATGGTATGATTGAGTGAATGTTCATGTGGATACAGTGTTGCATAGAAATAGACAGGTGAAATGTGTTTTTATTAAATCGGTACTTGATTGACTTTCTGAATATCTTTTTGGTTTATATTCACATTGATAAATATTGGTGGACGGTGATTGGTTGTGGTGATGTTGGTGGTGGTGGTTGGTAATGTTGTGGAGGGTGTTGGATATGTGATGGTGTGTTGTTATGTTGCGTGTTGTGATGCTGTTTATTGTATGTGGTTGATTGTGTTGTGTTGGATGGTAGCTGTATAGTAACTGATTTGTTTAAATCAAGCTCCTCTCCCACTACCCCTTAAATCCCCTGATGATTAACCAAAATTGAATGTTAGTAAAACATTGAATGAAATCGAAAGATATTTTCATTCAACTAAAATAACATTCATCATTTAATTGAAATCGTAGACAAATTGAGGTAACTGTGATTTGTATTCATCAAACTACCCCCTCGCTAACCCTAAACCACACTCACTACCACCACCATCACCAACGACATCACTCCACTCACATCTCCCATCATTCCATCAACTATTCAGAAGCATTCAATGGTACACTGAATGATATGAGTGGAGTGTGTTGCATAAATGAATTGGAATCACCTCACACCAACGGTGCATTACAATTTAAACAATACATAGTGAGTGTGTGTATTTCATTGCATCGATGTGTTGGAGTTTGTATGTTTATACGACAGTTCTGCTGATCACTGTTTCGGTTAATGACAGTGTGTTTACTTTGATTGAAGAAGTTTTTTGCAGGTTTCTTTTAACAGAGTGGAGAGAGGGGTGCATGGGTTTCCAACTAACAATTGGACACAGGAATCTAAACAAAAACGTTGATGTGTGGATGTTAGTATACGAATTCCACACAATGCTTGATGATGTCATTACTCACTTCAATTGCACAATGAAACAACCTCACAATTATCAGGGCCTGAAATGTGAAGTTATTCAGTGATCAATTTAGAATTCTTATCAATCTGGTATACACGTAATTGCAATGAATGGATTGTGGATTATTTTGATTTGAACCAAGTGTTCATGTTTCAGTATGATGCTTTTCACTAATCACTAGTTTATTTCCTACTGAATCAATCAATATCCAACTGTTTAGGTGCACAGACTGGTTGATGACGACATCATTGTCATCAGTATCACAATGTATATGTTCAATGCATATTTCACCATTGTTGTATAGCACATTTCATTTTCATATTGAATATACAATTTAATGCATATTCAATAATTTTCAATAATCACTGGACATTGACATGAAGAACAGCTGTTGTTAATTAATGCTTTCTAGCGAATATTTTACACCACTCTCATCTTCATGAGTCTTTGTTGTGTGGATTGGTTGGATATGGTTTATATTTGGTTGGATGATTTGGAAATGATGGTTGTGTTGTGTTGTGTGTTTTGTTGGTTTGTTGGTGGATTGGTTGTTTGTTTGGTTGGGGTGTGGTAGAATGAATGAATGTTGTGAAGTTGACTTTAATCGATTTCAGGTAAAATGTGTTGATGTGTTTAATGGTAATGAATATGAAGTAGGTGAAGATGAACAACAGCTGTTGACTAGAACACCAAATTTATTGTCATCATTGATTTTCAGTGTATTGAATTATTTGTATTTTGATGATTGTGATATCAGTTTAAACTTAATAACAGAATTTGTTAGTGGTTGATTGTGAATTTTCAAGGATGTTGATGGATATTGATCGGAGGAGTTGTGAGTGGGTGTGGTGTGGTGTGGTGTGGTGTCAAATCAGACTGTTGTTTAGTCCGACTTCTTGATTCCCACTCTTGTCTATCGATTAGTCTGTTTTAGTTACTGAATAGCTTATTGGTTGAGTAAGCATATTTCATCACTTTTCACAAAAGTTGATGTTAGTGACTGTTTACTTGACACAATATTCAACATACTTCAGGTTTGCACAATTCCAGTTATTTCATAGACATTGTTGCAAATATGAATGTGAGATGAGTAGATGTAACTTGCTTCGCGGGTGTATTTTAGTCGAATTCGTGGTTACCCACTTACTACAATTAAGGTATATCACCTTCTTGACAGTCTACAACAGTTATTCAAACACTTTGAGTGTAGATGTCAATTGTGAATTATCAACTAATACTCAACTCTGTCTTGAGTCCGTTTACATTTGCTGCCAGTTCTAAGCCCGAATGAAGAAGAACTTTTAGGCATGGTGTAAGTGTCCCCATACTGTAAAACAGCACCCTTTGACAGAAGAGTGCTTACCAGTAAAATCTTTTATAACCGATAAAACTTTGCTTTGGCAGTTGAAAGGTCTGTTATGAAGCCTACTGATGAATGACTACTTTCTTCAGAAACCACGACGCCGATGCCCCTTATGACAACCAGAGCAACAATTAATATTGGTACATGGAAATTTTTGCACGACGTGGGAGACAGGGAGAAGCATGCAAATACCTGAATAAATGAAAGATTTAACCTGAAGATATTTGGAATCAGTGGAATCAGTTGCATGCTAGACAGATAACATTTGCCTCAGGAGAAGTAAGTTTGTACACCGGTTACGAAGAAGGAAACGTCTCACACACACATGAAGTAGAACTAATGTTGTTCCATGAATCATGTAAAGCCCTTATAAGATGGAAACCTTATAGATCTAGAATCATTAAAGCATCCCTCAAGACAAAGAAGGAAGGGATTACAATGAATGTCATCCAAACCTATTCTGCCACCAACGGCAGCCACGAAGATGACGAAGATCAGTTCTATGCGAGTTTGATATTAGCCATCGGCGAATGCTCAGCCAAAGACCTGACCATTTTGATGGGAGACTACAACGCCAAAAATGGAATGAACAACACTGGATATGAAGATATCACAGGACGACATGGACTGGGAGAAAGGAATGAAAACGGTGAGATGCTTACAAACCTATGTGCCTTCAACAAAATAATTATAGGTGGCACCATATTTTCCCACAAACGTATGCACAATACTACATGGGTTTCACCGGACCACATTACGGAGAATCAAATCGACCACATCTGCATCAATAAAAAGTTTTGAAGGACTATGGATTACGCATGAGCGAGGAGAGGAACTGATATTGCTTTAGATTATCATCTGGTGTTGGTCAAAATGAAACAGAAGCTAAGAAGGCACTGAACAGTCGGTGCAGCCTTATTACAAAATTTTGATACAGCCCTTCTCCGAGATACTAAGAAACGTAAAGAATTCTAAGTAACTCTCAATAATAAGTTCCAGGCATTTCAGGATCCACGAGATGAAAATGGGACTGATATGGAGGACAACTGGAAGAGATTAAGAAAACAATAATCTCAACTTGTCAGGAGATTTTGGGTGGCAAGAAACAACACCATAAAGAATGGATTTCTGTTGCTACTCTGAACAAGATGCATTAAAGGAGGAGAAAAAAATTAGCGCCTAATAAATGTGGGACAAAATGAGAGAAATCCAAGACACAGACCAAATACACCGAAGTCAACAAGCAAGTGAAGAGGAGCATCAATTCAGGTAAACAGAAATATGTTGTGAACCTATCAATGACGGTGGAAGAAGCTGAAAGGGGAGAAAACATGAGGCACCTATACGATACAACAAAGAAGATAGCTGGAGAATCTAAAAGACCAGAAGGGATGAAACACCCAGACGACGCCCAACTTCGAGCTTAACAGGATGGATTCCGTAAAGACCGATCATGTTTCTACCAAATCGCTACTTTATGGTTCACTGCTGAATAATTAATTGAATAGAATTAACTACTTTACATCAACTTCATCGACTACGAGAAAGCATTCGATAGCGTGGATAGGAGAATATTATGGAACCTTTCACGAAATTATGGGGTACCCGAAAACATAGTCAACATCAAACGGAATTCTTACGACGAACTATATTGTAAAATCTTGCATGGGAGTCATCTCACAAATTCATTCGAAGTAAAAACCGATATCAGTCAAGATTACTTACTCACGCTCTTCCTCTTCATGCTGAGGGTTGACTAGATCATGAAGACTGCAACGTCTAAAAGCGATCTCGGAATACAGTGTACAACATGGTTGCGACTAGATAACTTGGACTTCTCAGATGACTAGAATAGCTCTCCTATCCCACACACAGAAACAAATACAATCGAAGACAGACAAGGTAGTAGCAGCCTCAGCAGCCGACAGTAAGCCTCAACATACACAATGGGAATAACATTGTTCTTTGATACAAACAACAAACACTCACCCAATTTCACTTGACAGAGAAATTCTGGAAGATTTAGACACGTTTACATAAATATTTGGGTGGCAGCATCATCGATAAACAAGGAGTGTCTGATTTGTGGCAGATGTAAAAGTGCGGATTGGAAAGGCAAAAGCAGCATTTGTATAATTAAAGGACATCTGGAACTCAAATCAACTGTCAGTTAACATCAAAGTCAAAATGTTCAATAGGGATGTGAAGAGAGTTCTGATGTATAGAGCTGAAACTTAAATGGAGAACTACGTAAAGCATCATTCAAAAGATACAAGTATTTAAAAACAATTGTCTGCGTAAGATACATTGGATCAATTGGCCAGATACCATCAACAACAACCTCCTACGGCAGAGAATAAATCAACCAATTCCCAGTCGATGGGGAAATTAGGAAATGACGCCAGAGGTGAATAGGTCACACATTGAGAAAATCACCAAACTATGTCACAAGACATGCATTAACATGGAATCCTGAAGACCAAAGTGGAAGAGAAAGACTCGAGAACACATTGTGTCGGGAGTTGGAGACAGACATGAAGAGAAATAAGAGCAAATGGGAAGAGCTGTACAGGAAAGGCCATGACAGAGTTGGTAGTAGAATGCTGGTCGGCAATCAATGCTCTACATAGGTCAACAGTCATTGATCGATTTACTGATTGATCTAATTCTCACTCATAGAAACAATAACAAATAAGATAATATATGAAGAAAATCGGTTAGTGAAACAGAATATTCATGATTGTGTTCAAAATTGTAAATTACATTAGGTGAACTAACGAGAGGATGACTGGATGGATGGATGGATGGATGAATGGATACGTGGATTGATGGATGGATCAATGTGTAAATGCATTGTAATGAGTGAACTAACAAGATAAAGAGAAATATTGAAATCTCTTACTACTTCACTCACAATAGTGACTGTCAATATTTATACTCAACAGATTGTTCTCATACATTCATTTCGATGAATCTATACAAATTAAATTAATTACTAATTGACTCTACAGTTTGTACACAATTTTAATGTTGATGTTACTGATGATTTGTTTACCATGGTGAAGTGTTGATATTAGGTGTCGAATTGGGTTGATGTTGATGTTGGTGGGTGGTTGCGAGTGTAGTAGGTTTGTTGGTTGGAGATTGAGAAGTTGAAATGATTATTATTTCTCATATGTAAGGATAATATAGTCTTCTATCTTTCATTGTGTTTGAGTGTGTGTGTAGTTATGATTACGATTATTTAATGTAGTGAATGAACTTGGAATTCGATAGACGTAAGAGAATGTGTTCTCTTTAGCATCTTTTCCCACTATGACACACTTTCATTCTCAATTACTCCTCGTTCACTGTTTAACATGAAAATGTGAACTCATCACCACACACATGCACACACACTGGTTCTCGTGTATGTTAGTGTGTGTGTGTGTAGGTGTATGAAGTGCAGAGAGTATTTCATATTACTTGATTAGATGTTTACAGGTCTGACCAATACCTGAAACCTTCAGTACAAATGATATTCGCAATGTCATCATCATCGGGCTTTCCTCAGTTGACAAGAATCCAATGACATTTCATATGAAGTCAAATATCAAATAGTTAAGTACTTGTTAATTCCAGATATAATTTTGTACAGATCAAGTGAGAAATGATGGGAGAATATGAAAATTGACAATCGTCTGTAACATGTTACTGATGAACGTGTTGTGAGTTTTGAGGCAAAGTTATATGGTTTCAGGTTTGATTGTGATGATCAACAGTTGAATGTGGTGGAACAAGTTTGATGAATCTCTAATAGGATAGAGTGTATATTGCGGATTTCACAGAAGTTATATTCATGTATTGGTTAAGAACTTGATGAGCAGTCTGCTGATAGAATCTCGTCACTATTAGATGACGACCAGTTATATCAACATCAATTGTGTGTTCACAATTCATTAACAGTTGTTATGAGATTGAATTCTCATCTGATCCAGTCCTGAATGATTAAGGCTTCAAGCATATATTGTCTGTGGTTTCCAGTTAGAAATTCTGTCAGCCTCCATGCATGATGTTTTCAATTCATTCTACACTGTAATTTACTACTAAATGTCAACTCATTTCTTGAACGTAGTATCTGTGATGATTAAAATGAACGCAATTCAACATTCCTATTATTTCAACATTTTAAAATTCCTCAGAATACTGAATGTTGTATACGTAATCTGTTATGTGTTGAAATGAATCATGACAGTGGAGTGCATAAGTTTGAGTAATGTGAGACGGATTACGATGAAAAGTGATTTTCAATGTGTCGTAATGTTGGAGTTCCTGTGATTATAGTAAAGGTCTGTTTAGGTAGTCAGACTGTTCTACCTACTGTTGATTTAATAACAGTCGATGTTGGTTCACTTCTAACATCTGGTCATCAACATCGAGTATTGTTATGAAATGACATCCATTATTTTATCCATAAATGCGAAATCCTCGTCTCCTGTTTATCATCATCATCATCATCACCATAAGCAGCAGCAGCAGCAGTACTATCGTCATCACCAACATCATGAATTTCTCATCTTTTATTCAATACTACACATTGCACTGCATTCACATGAGTAACCGATATCATTACTCAACATGATTATATCATATTGCATCTCAGATCCCATCATGTGGGTATCGTCACACATACACTAACTCACAGTCACAGAGATGTACATACCACCATTCCATCCAAACATGCATTGATTTCATGAAGTAATTCAATTAACCGGAAATCGATTTATTCTGTTATCTGTCGCCTTTATCATTTCATTTTATCAATAACAGATAGATAGATAGATAGATAGATGGGTGGATGGTAGAAGAAAACGGAAGTATCATTCAAACTGTACACTTATTATTCTGCTTCCTTCTCTCCCATCTGTCTGTCACACACAAACTCACAATATACACTGGGAACGGAAATCTACTCAATAGATGCGTGTAGTACGTGTAATGCCAGTCACAATGTAAACTGAATCAAGTAGAGAAATTCATTATTTTCACGGTTGATAGATGCATAACGGAAGATGATTTGTTTTGTATGGCTTTCAAGTTGGCTGTATTGTTGATTGGTGCAATGAATTAGTATGTGAATGGAGATGATGATTTGAAGTGTGTACATCTAAATTGGGATGTAATGATGGTGTGGTGGTGGTGGTTGTGGTGATGATGAGGGTGATTGATTGAACGGAGATCGGTATTTAGTCAGCGGTAACTTACTCCTCTTCATTTCATCAAAGGATAATCGAACACAAAATATCAGTGAGTAGATGTGATGACAACTACGAGCAGTGATAACAGTGAGATAGATTTGAAGAATTGTAGATTGAGGATATAGAAAGAATGTCGATGGGATAGTGGAATCTTAACAGTCAGTGCGTTTAGCATTGAATTAACTTGTTGAAAATTGTGCAAATTCTTTCTCTCTTATACTCATAAATCAGTTAACAGGTGAAAAAGGTGAATGGGGTAATAAACCGCTGTATGTGATTGATAAGACCTGTGATTTTAACTAATCGAAATCATGACCGTCATAACAAATAAACACATGACTTGTGAAAATATGAGTTTGATTGAATTTTTTACAAGTGAACACCGTTAAATGACAACGGATACTTGACAAGTGATCTATTCATTTAGTAGAATGGAAAATATCGACAGAGAAGTGTTTCTGTTATTCCAGAGAATGTAACTATAGTGAGTGTGATGAGTGTTTCGAACAAGTGATGGTCAGTTTCTTGTTGTAATTTATATGTCATTTATCAAATGTATCCACTATTTAAGTATTTGTGTCACTCTAGTTGTCCACAGGTCTCATCAACTCAACTCCTATTGTGTCGACAAATTCGGAGAAGCATCATGTCTGTTGTGTCGACTGGAAAATGAGCCACTGTTTAGGACGATGATTGGGAATCATTGAGACTTGCCAAATGTCGGTTAACAAGTAGCTTGATATTCACTGACGAACGATATGTATGTCCATCGAATTTCGGAGTACCAAAGCCTTACTCCCTTCGAATCACTCCAATCACAGTTATTTTAAACTTCTTCCGGATCGCACAGTAACGACATTAAGTGTTGGAATTCACTCTATCAGGAAACAGTGGAAGATGAATTTTTTTAAGATGTGATAGGCGATTTCATGAACTCGATGTTTTCAAAAACATGAGATATGCTTCTTAAATTTTGATAGACAGTTGTGGAGTTTGTGAATGGAAATAGTAAAATTTCCTCTTAATCAGTGCTTCATTCGATTTGATACTTTCACCAATCACTGTCTACATTGCACAAAACTCTGTGAAGATTCTCTCAAGCTTTCATGTTAATTGTTAATAGTGCCATTCACATGTCTATGCTTCAGTAACATCATCACATCTCATTATTCACCTACTATCTTCCTCACCATACACCGCATCAATCAATTCGCCTAATTTGCTGAATCGATCCACAATGCAATTTAGTTATTTAATATACAGTTTGCCTAATTTGTCAGTTGGATTCCAGGCATGAATAAATCGAATTCATGCGACAACTTTGATGATTAATTGTCACATTGCGTGATCATTATTCGATATTGCAATTAATATCTGAAGTGAAATAATCGATGAATGGAATGTAGATTCGGTATAGAATTGTGTTTGTAGATTGAAAATGTTGGCCATTTTGTCATTCTTAGTAGATGATGAAAGATGTCGTGGAGGATGAGAAGATGAATTGTACACATTGAAGTTACGTGAAACTGTGATTGATTTATCTTTGAAGTCAACATAATCATAATCTGATTTATATTAATCCGTCATTTCATGAAAATAGAGTATGTGGAGATTGATTAATTTGAAGTTTAATATTGTGGATTGATTGTGGTTGATGAAGACTTGTAGCCGAGAAGTGATTGAGTAACTGGTTATTTTGATAAGGAAATCTTCAAAATTGTCAGTTTACATTACAACACGAAATCGAACATAAGACGATGAGATTGAGGTATAATTGTAAAATTCAGACCATCAACGTAACATGTAGTGTTATAAATTACGAAAACTAATGTATTGAAGATTATCCAGAACCATCGTATGATACCACTGGCAGAGAACTGCCATATGCGCAATATTGTATTCTTGTTCTACTTGACACACATGTAAATTAATGACTGAAATATCGTCTTTTGAAATTCATTGCCAGTAGGCACATGATAACTAGTATAATAATCTGTCTGTACATCACATAGACTACATTCATATCATCGTGGTCACATCACAGTAAGCGAAATTCACTACTTCAAAATTGATTCATCATGTGTTGAATAAAAACGTATGTTTGGATCTGAAAATGTTTACATCAAACAAGGAATAAAGTCTAAGAATGTTAATTCAAATTGGTGAATTGGTGATTAGAATAAGTCTACTGATCACATTTACGGTGAAATACGTCGTTGCAGTTGTATGAAATCATCCTTGTGTACTTGAATTCATATATCAATACAAATGACAATGTACACCAACTTTCAATTTGACTATATTAGCTGATAACAATCACCTTGTGTATCTGTTCACCTTAAATTCGTCGCTCAGAACGAATTTGTGCATGATGGACTATATTCGTTCTCTATTCACAGTTAATCACTACTCACATGCGTAGCCTGAGATTTTATATCGACATTTACTACCCGATGGGAACTAAAACATCCATAATGATCTTTTATTGTGACACAATGTTTGTTACATGTTTGTGACATGTTTGTAACGAATTGGATTTACTTCAGAGTGATAAAGTGAATGAATATGTGTTGGATGATGTTATAACTCGAGAAATTCGATGGTTGGTATGCCGAGTGTCAATTATACGCTCCTCGTCAATAACTGCGCGTCTGCCCTATGCCCACTGAGTCCCAAGCCGGAATAAGAAGAACGCAATCCGATAGACCGACCAGACAGATTCCCATTATATTTCATACATTTATATAATATCGAACCAGACCACAAAGATCACCAATTAGGAAACTAACACTAGTACAGAATATAGTGGCAGTGAATCGAGACAACTTGTACACAACCAATTAACTGTAGATCTTAGTATCAAACAGTTTTCTAACAGTAAATATTCTGATTGGGAGGATAGGGTACGAGGAATGTTACAATCATAGAAACAAAATGTTCACATTACCCACAGTTACAATAATTGAAATAGTCTTCTAGAACACAGTACTGAGAGTTTGTTACTCTTCTTTAGTGGTCCGGCATAACAGATGAAGACTTCCATCTAAATAGCATGAAATTAACATCATCCTACACGTGGATAGATGGGGATATACAAAGTGATATTTCGACAATAAATTTGAATAATCTTTTGATTTACAGTCATTACACCGAAATCAATTCACTGCCATATCAGTATCCATTCATTACACATCTCTGGTGTTCTCTTTCGTGAGGACTCATTTTATTCTGTTAGAAACTGAGAGGACATTGTGATATGAGTTGTCAAGTAAGTGGTATTAACTAAGTCAACGAATATTTATAGTAAATGACAAATCAATTCAGGATAAGCATAATTAGCAATCTAGATTTGCATTACGCAGTGTTGATTAACTCTATGTGCTCTTTTCATCGAACATGGAATTGTGATGTTGTGTGGATGGATTAATACCTGTTGTTTATGAATCCTACAATGTAATTCACTACAGTTAAGCAAATGATATTCAATGTTGGCTTAAACATACCAACATGATAATATTCGATGTTGTTTGTTTATCAAAATATTTCATCAAAGTGAATGAAACTGTTTCATCCAACTGTTTGTTGAAAGTGACTTAATTAAAAGAGTCTAAAGTATTGTGGATAATTAGTGCTGAATGATGGACACACCAAATATCCCACCCCCTCCCGAAATTTGTTGATTTCATTAATAATTAACCGCATCCCCTGTAGTTGATTGAAATGTATCGATCGATGTGATTTAATTAAGAAAGATGTAGAAAAAGAGCAACAATAAAGATGCGACGAAGTGGCATTGAAGTCACTGTCGAAACATCCACTACAATCGGTATATGAAAAGTGATATGCATCATGTATGCTCTACTAGTAATACCGCTAGTTCTGAGCCCAGGTGAAATAGGAGGGTTAAGCATGATGCTTACATTACCATCTCGATAAACCACAAGCTTGCTAAGAATACTCTAACCAGAATAAACAAACTAAATCGTTCAAACTCTACCCTGGGAGTGGAAGGAATGATAATGATGCTTCATATTGAAAGCCAAGATTCTTCGGTGGTCACCAGGTCGATACCACTTCTAATGACCAGATCAAACATTTTCATAGGTACATGGAAAGTTCGGAAAATGTGGAAGAGTGGAAGGCCAATCAAATAGCTGCAAAAATGAAAAGATACAACTTGACAGTGCTCGGATTCCGCAAAATCTATTGGACGAAGAGGAAAATGCTCCACACACCCAAGGAGTTGCTCTGATGCTGTCCAAACAAGCACGTAATGCAATTATAGGATAGGAACCACTTACACACAGGATCATCAAAGCATCTTCCAAAACAATGTGGAAGGAATTTACAACGAATATCATCCAATGTTATACATCCACCAATGACGACAACGACGACGACGACAAAGATCAGTTTTATGATAAACTGCAATCAATTATAGTGAAGTGTCTAGGAAATGTTTTCATAATCTTCATGGAAGGATCTAAACGCCAAAGTTGGATTGGACAACATCGGATATGAAGACAACATGGAACGAAATGGACTGGGAAAAAGAAATGAGAATTGTGTGAGGTTTACAAATCTATGCGCTTTCAACAAAGTGGTAATAGGCGGTTGATGATGACAATTGTGAATATTCAAAATGACACCATCCATTTGGCTTAATTCAATGAAAGTTGCTGCATTGAAATGAAATTCACTGTTTAATTATTCAAAGAAACGGAACTCGATAATTGCAGATACTTTGTAGATTTTTTCTTCCACACAATCAAATACTACAACAGTGTTGTGTACAGAGCATCGAATCGCTTTACACTATTCTACTACATCCCGAAGTATTGTCGAATTGTATGGATGACTGCACAACGAGTGATCTGCATTTTCACTGAAAGAATTTTCTTAAGAGATAAGACTGGAGAAATGAAGCAGAATTTGACAGCAAGATATTTGAATTCAGTGTGACTGAATGTTGGATCTACTACATTGACCTGCATAACGTATGTAACATTGATGCTGTAAGTGTTCAACCTGTGAAAACTAAGATGGTCGAAAACACTATCATTTTCAGTGATTGTATGGAAGAGAATAGGTTATCAACTGTTGCGTGTAATTCATTGTTGAGAGGATGATGGTTATGAATAGTTGAAGACGAAATTGTGCAAAATCTCAAGTGTGTGGAGGAATAGAATTTGAGACATGATCACAGCTGTTTAGTCGAAATACTGAATTTCAATGAGTTGTGATGTTTCAGGTGTGTGTATTTACACTGGTGGATGATGAAGAAGATCTAAATAAAAGAAGAGGTTATTTAGTTTTGTTGGAATGGTTTAATTGCATATACGTCACAGTTGAAATGTCAACATCTCAGCAACAATCAATCAGTCAATACTGAACAGCATTCCGCAACCAATACTTTTCTGAGATGTCCTTGACAATTATTCCTACGTGATATTTATTCGTTTCATATTTGCCACCAGTTCCCAAAGTAATGTCTTCGTTGGTCTTTCGCTTTTCCTCTATCCTTCAGGACTACGATTTAATGTTTGTCATGTGACGCATTTCGGTTATTTTCTTAATGTGTGTTATCTGGCGTTTCCTACCTATTTCTTCCTCGTATGGAATGTAGTTGATTTGTCCTCTACCACAGAAGATTAGTGCTGACGGTATTTACCCAACGAATGTGAAGCATCTTGAGAAAATAGCTGTTAATAAATGTTTGTATCATCTCAATGATGCTTTTCATAGTTCTCCATACAAGTTTCATCTGCATACAACAGAACTGTCTTGATGTTTGTATTAAGAAATTCAACTTTGAATCTCTACACATAACTGGTACATTTTGATAAACACTGGAGATCAACCAACAGAATAGATTCTGTTGTACCATATGTCAATGATAACTTCTTGTTTTATTTCTCACTTCCATATCTACACTCATCATTGAATTAAGCCGACATTATAATTATCAGTGTTAGTTAACATTCATTTCATGACGATTTTGTTTTATTTTAAGCATAATAATGAATTTTGGATGAATACGAATTACTGCTGACAATATTTGTATGTTAGAGAAAGTAATATCTTCCTCTCTGTATAGTTTACTTAACACTTAGTCAGTGCTATCACAACAGTTACCTCGTTCTATCCTCACCTACTTCACTTTATCGTATGACCTTACTCATTCATTATCGATACATTCAATAGTCGATTGTTTAATTGATTGATAAAAATGGATGATTCATATTGGACTGATTGCATTGCCTGTTTCCAATCAACAAATCTGTGATGATTTCTTTATCTGATAAGCAGTTTCATTTGTTCTATTGTTTATTTTTGTTTGTAATACACGTTGTTATTGATTGAAATGAATGATAGATAAGTTGGAGGTGATGGAGGTCATTCAATTAATCGACCTGACTTGCTCATTGTGTGAGTATGGGTTAGTGAATGAATTGAACATACTGTTAATCAGTTCTGTTTATGGATTGTTGTATTTTGAAAGTGAGTGAGAGGTGTCTGTGTTAAACAACGACGTCACTGTGTACAACGGTGTAGTAGTAGATGTTTAGTTTGTTTTACCAATCAATCACGCAGGTAGAATTGTTGTTGGTGAATTGTTGTGGAGCAGTGATTCAAGATTATCGATGATGGTATCAGTTAGCTACGCTGATTGTTATCAATGAATGTTGTCATACATTTGAAGTTAAATAAGTATGTAGTAAATGGTAAATAATGTGATGTCACACTGGTAATTTATAGTACTGATCACATCTACTTGATTACATAGATTCGAATTACTTGTAATGAAGTGGGTTTCATATGATAGAGAGTGGTTAACGAGTGTCAAATAGAATGTCCTGTTTAAACTAAGTTTTGTGTACCAGCCGAAACTCTTCATAGGAGGGAATATGAAATTTTGACAGTAATTATCAAATTGACTTGTTATACGATTAGACGGATATCAATGATACTGTAGACTATCATTTGCAAATATTTAATATGAATAATTTTGTGCTGATCTAGTTAACGGTTTCTTCGAAAGGAAACTTTCTCGTTCTGTGGGATGTTTGCGTTTTGATTTTCGGACGGGATGGGCCATTTCGGTGTAATGCTGAACTTGATGAACTTTCCAATAAACATCATGGTCATAGTTCTGCACATCACAACACTCAAATTGTTTGTTCTTTACGTTTATCGACTACTTCATAGTAATTGGCATCCGGTTTCGTTTAATTTAGTTGATCCCGTCGAAGTGTTGTAAGATAGATCGACAGTGTAGTGAAGACGGTTTTGACTCGTTGATTTGGATCAGTTACAACTGATAATATTGTGTATCGGGAATGTTGAGGTAACTACAAGTAGTACGAGTGTGACAAACATAACGATCACTACAAAGACTACTATTAATACGACAAGTTGTAACAACTGCTACTATTATTGCCAATACTGTAATATCAAGTGCCATTACTGCTGCTGTTGTTGCTAGAACTAATGAATTACGTGTACGTTTTCAATACTACTACTACTGCTAATACTTCTACTACTTCTACTACCATTACTATTAATAATAATAATAATAAAACTGTGAATAATTCTTTAATTACAACTACTGATTACACAAACTGACCCATATAATCGAAGTCAACAAATTGATAGAATTATATAGAATTATCAGAATACAGATGTGCATAACATGATTAACAGCTGTTCACAATGTATCACTGGTTCATGTTCTGTTGGCAAACTGCTGTCAACATTCTTCTAATTCACACTATTTGCGAATCACTTTAGCAAGAAAAAACTCACTGTCTATTTTGTCCAGGTTGTATTGAGGATGGAAATGTGGAATGTAAAGTGCACTTTAATTCACCAAGAAACGTGATGTTTGTCTTTCTCTGGCTACAAAATGTGACAACTTTAAATGCTTGTTGATAAAAAGCTTCATTAATATGCTCAGTCCTTTCATTGAAACTGAACCCTTGAATTGTGAAATGTGTAGGATTCAGAAATCTATGTCCTCCTTCTCCTTGGTGTTAAATGACCACTCAGTAAGAGAGAAGAGAAATCCAGTTAACAAATCAACTGAGATACTGATTGCCTGTAAGAAAATATGGACACCTGATATCTTCCACAACTGAAATGGTAGGATGATAATTGAATGTTTTATATTTACAGAAATAACCTAGACGATAAACATAAATGTTGTGATGATATTCAAAGTTTAATGTGTCTTACATTTAATCACTGATCAGCTTCCAAATCACATTCACCAAAACAATTTCAATTTGACACAATGTAGTTGTCATCGTTGTATTTCATGCCACTATCAATCATTAGAATCGTACTGACCTCCTAATACAACTGATTTAGTTGTACTTCAGTTGGATTCGAGGTTGAACAACATATTTAGATCAACAGGTTTGTAACTGATTTCAGGTGAAGGGTGCATTCAATGTGCATTCATTGAATTATTATTTCCACTTCATTTACTGATTATGAATCATATGATCTCTGAATAAATGAGCGTTCATAATTAACTAAGCTGAATAGAAGGTGACAGTAACATTCATATTCAATCATCTGTCAAATTGACTTCTTCTACTTGACCAACAGATTACTGTGCTTTGCAGTCAATTCTCACTTTCAATTACATCAATAAAGTTGAGCATCATCACTTGACCATCTTTAAAACGCTTTCGTTATTCAGTGTTCAGTTTTCTATATTTCAATCAGGAAACATGGATTAAATGGCGATGGAGTAGTTCAATCTCTTCAAAACGGCTACATTTCACAATATCAGATCTGTTCTAGGACGAATTTTAGCATCTCCCACCACTACACGAAAACCAACATGAACTCATTATGTTAGTCACCGTATCTGTCCATATGAAGAAAGAACTACAATTACAAATCCAGTAATAGAATAAATCTGAAGTTGTATGCATTCGTGTTAGATGTACTGAGTGATGCTTCAACTGATTCCATCATTCTCTCAAGAATCTTGTTTCGTATTATTACTTAGCTTCATCTTGTAAAACGAATCACATGTCATTATCCCCTGTATGGCTTAGTTGCCTTATTCGATTGTTTATTCATTCTTTCTGGATTAAAATGGTAAACAGACTTCACACAAGCACTAATTAACCTTCAAGTTACTTTTACATACACAACTGTTTTGTTTTATTCATCATATGAAACATGAATTTTGTTGATTTCTTCTAGTTTCCTTTAAAATCAAAACTATCATGTTACATGATAATGAAGAGGGGATTAATCAACTTCGTTACGTGATTCAAACTTCATTAGACTTATTCAACTTTCAATGTGACTGTAACTAATTAACCTGTACACGAATAGATGAGTGTGTGTGTGTATGTGCATGTGTAATCACGTGTACATCAATCAACGAAATTGATGGAGTAAACATGAAAATGAGGATAAGCTGAAACTGGTAACTTCTAATCCGAACTAGATGGAATTCTACGGTGTAGGTTTCTATGTCACTTAATGAAATAAATGTGGTTGTCGTAAATGATTCGTGTACATTTACTTTACATATGCAACAAAATGGCATATGAAACTGTCAAAGATGTGATATCGACACCATCTGTGTGCCTACATGAATGGTGTGGTTGTGGAACCACCATTCTGTTCAGTGTCAACTGACTTCTTTTTAACAGCAACTATATCAATATGTTACTTCTGATTACAATAACTCACCTTGTAGATATACAATAAGCTCTGTTTGCTTATTTGCATTAGAAGGTATGAGTAGCACTTAGGTAAGTACATCAGAACGCTAACTACACTGCAGAATATGTAATTTGACTGAGAACTTTCATCCACATTGGAGTCATGCAAAATTTGAAGTCGATGTCTATAATTTCCTGTATCATTAATCAGTCTTAAATTGGTGATGTATATCAGTGCAATGTGTAGTACACACTCTCTTCCTGAATATACACCAAAAGTACGATGAAACGACTGAATGAAATTCTTTATGACCCAATATTCATTTCGCTTACATTCAACACAATTCCACATTCATCATATCGACAAGTTGTTTTCTAGAATATCTTCTTCAACATGAATTGTAACATTACATCGATTATCTTACATGATTAGTTGACAGGTCATATGTGAAAATAACAATATCAAGTCTATTCAATAGATGGTTCTTGAAACAATTCCAACTCATCAACAAGTCAAATGGATTAGTGGTGAATAAGAAACTCATTGACAAGTTAACAGCTCTATCGAACAGATTTAAATGGTTGATGAAGTTGAAAGGAAAATATCAACGTTTAACTGACTACTAATTATAACACTATTAAGTATGTTGTGTCGAAGAGAAAGCAAAAATGAACACGGTCTATCTTGTTGCTTCAACTATACTTGTCTCGGTATGTACGTGACTGTCAGTATTTCAATGTTGACTGGGTAATCATCATCACACGTGAACTGCAACCATTCAATTTACGAATAAACAAATATTCATCACACAATTATCCTTTATCCACTACTATCATTTAATTCTCTGCATAACTTCGCAATGATTGTATCTGCGTTTTGCATTGATCACTTGGCTACATATTCCTTTGTCGAAATTCTTAACCTACAACAAACTTGTCTTTGTAGAACAAGATAATACATCCGTCACTTGTCATTCTACTTTCGGTTAATTATTTCTGTTGATGTGTAGGTTGTATGTTTTAATGGTGTTGTAAGTTATTTTAGGATCACTGATTCATTTTAGTTAAATTAAAATGGTTATTTTTGTGAAGACGACTGTCCGGTGATCCGTGGTTTTCAATGGTACCCTGCCAATATCAATCTGTGATGTATTGAATCAATTTTCATTTTGTTTGCTTCTTTCTTACGAATGCGCACTTGGTGTATTCTATCTAAAGACGTAAAATAAAGGTGATTGGAGAAATATTCCTCTTTTTTAGTTCTACACTTATGCTCAAGGTTTTGCAACCTAGTGCGTAACTAAAACAAAGTCGGTTGTGAAAGTGATGGTCGTGGGGAACCAGTTCATAAACAAGGTTTGCATGTTTTCCAGAAATAATTAATATTAACCTCGTTACACCATGGAATATGGAATTAGGCAAAAACGTGGACACATTGATTGCTGATCACAACAAATTTCAGAAATCGACCTCCAACTTCTACTCATTGATAAGATTAAACGACAACTGTTACAATTGTTTAGTAGCCTGAAACAAGAGAGTTGTATTCCATGATATTTTCACTCGACTATTACATTTAGATCTACAGTCTACTCGTTGAACATCGAAATGTTTTATCATACCTACATGTCTTACTTATTGTAAATTCAGCAAATCACATGATATAAAAATGGTTCACTTAACTACCATACCCACTACACAAAGTAGTGATTGTGCATGCCACTAAATATGGTTTCAAATTTACTGATGAAATGAGAAACTTGAAAGTGTACAATCAATTTATGTTTTTAGTTGATGTGTCATTTGATGTAAAAGACATTTAATCTCATATGAACTACGGAAATGGAATTTGGCATCTTCGTTAAATTAGTTGGAATTCTATGATGCCCAATAACATACACATGTAACTTCAATGTGGTTTTCTATGAACTGTGTGATGGTGTTGCTATGTGATCACCACTAGTTCTAATCATGAGGGATTCCCCTAGACCGAAATTACAACTCCATACTTCAAAAAGTGTAATGTATGATGGGGTATTTTATTGTTGTAAGGATTAGGCCACTGAGCCAGCTCCATAATAGTTGATACTTAATGAGTGATTATTTATGTTTGAGTGAGCTAACGTTTCCTCTTGAAAATGTTAGTGTAAGCAAACAACAACATTAATAGTACATTCTAAAATCAATTACACAGTATACATCAACATACAAGCGTATTAAGGTTAACATGAAGTCTACATACAGAGCAAAGTAGACACATTATCAGGAGCATTTTTAATTGTTGAATGACTTACAGAATCTAAAATGTCTTAATAACGAAAAATCAAGATGCTACATTTATGAAGATAAAAATTGGACAGTGTAGTACACAGTGAATTTACTAATGTTTTGTAAGTAATCATTTATGACTATGGAGAAGATCGAAAAATAAGAAGTAAAGAACAACAACATAAATACTTACTTACTTACTTACTTATTAACGCCATGTTACCCCTCTCGGAGGAGCATAGGCCGCTCACCACTATTCTCCATTCAACTCTGTCCTGACCAATCCTTTCCAGCTGTCTCCAGTTACTGTTCATTCTTTTAATGTCTGCTTCCAGCTCTTGATGCAGTGTGTTCTTTGGCCTTCCTCTTTTCCGTTTTCAGACAGGATTCCAAGTTAGTGCTTGTCTCGTGATACAGTCTGATGATTTGCACAATGTATGTCCTATCCATTTCCAACGTCGTTTCCTGATTTCCTCTTCAGCTGGAAGTTAGTTTGTTCTCTTCCAAAGTAGGCTGTTGCTGATGGTTTCCGGCCAATGGACATTCAATATTTTGCGTAGACAGTTGTTGATAAATACCTGTACACTCCTGAGGATGTTTGAAGTAGTTCTCCACGTTTCAGCTCCATACAGAAAAACTGTCATGACGTTCGAATAAATATAATAGGAGTAAATAAAATGATTCACATAAGAAGGATAATGTTCCAGCTTACTTAAATATCGATTAGAGGGTGGTTTGTACTATAAGCATTTTATAAAGTCAGAAGAAACTGAAGTCAGGATTGCACTCAGTAATGATGGTATGTTTATAATTTCTACAAGTAACACCTCGCTGACATGACTTATCTACAAAGTGAACTGTCGGTTTAAACGACAGTTTATTCAATATCCTGTAGAGGAAATTAAATTAAAGTCGTCGCTTACATACAGCGTTTAGTCCCTGTTCAGTGAATGTAGATATTTTTGTTAGACTGCAGTCACTATTAAGAATATTAAGCATAAAGCAAAGACGGATAGATTCCTGCATAGGTTTATCCTTGATCCAAACATCAGGATGAATGAAAACGCCGAACTATTTTAGTGCTCGAAGTCATAGATTGTACGGTATAGTACAAGAATCGTAGCTATGAAACCTCCTTAATATGTAAACTGGAAGATAGTGTGACCTGGATGTTTTCACAGTAACCTCTTCAGTAAATGCCGGATTGAGACCCTGATAATTTGTTACCGCTTATGAAGAGTTTGAAATTGAATCACATATCACCATAACATAACTCTTCTCACTTAAAACTACTGTGTTCAAATCTTTATCCTGAGAACCATCTGACCACCTAGTTGATTTTAACATGAAACACTAGACAACTATTTCGCCATACTATGGGACTTCTCAACAAAGTCTGCGTACTTCCGTCTGATCCCAGTCATGCAAAGGACGTTTCTCAACTGATAATGCAATTCCGTTTATAAGCAAGGACTAAACAAATACCATATTAGTCAATACTCAGAGATCAGTCAATTTAATTCAATGTAATTTAATAAAGAAGGTTTGTCACTAACCCTAATCATAAAGCGTTCTACAGATCAACCACAAAATCTTTCATTTGAAAAATAGATTTACCTATTACGTATCTAAATATTTAAATGAGATGGTTTTGCAGGTGACTGCTTATTAAATTCTACTGTTTGTATTTATTTCACACAACTCAAAACCAGGGAGCACCGGACAATTGTCTCATTATATTGTGGGACTTGTTAGTAGATAGCACCCATGATTCCTTTAGCACAAAATTATTCCTTCTCGTAGCAAACGCCTAACCTGTAAGCTTCTTATAGTAGACTCATCACCTCAGGCAACCTGTGATGTAGTCAAACTGATAATTAACAATGTTTACAAGTACAAAATAAAATACTATTTCATAGCAAAACCGCCTCAAGTCACGTAGAATAATCGTAAATGGGGAAGTTTAAACATGCCTACAGCTGGACACTTGTCATCCATTACATTCACTAATCATTAGGCTAAAGTAAAAAATTGATTGAATCAAGAAAATTTTCAATTTGATATGCCCTGATGAAATCACGGTTATGTATTCCTGATGAGTTCTATACAAGGACAAAATAACTATCCGATCCTCCTTGATTTTCAGTGATACCCAACTGTGTTCTATCTGTGATGGCTACAAATAACAAAATTAACTTCATTTCTGTTACTGTGTAGAATCCTAATGTGAAATTCTTTTTCTCTTCATTCATATTCTCATTGTTTTCAATGTAAACATTTTAACACAGTGAGGTAGGGTGTGCATGTGTGTGTGTGTGGAAACTGGGGGGGGAGGGGAGGGTGGAATTTCACTTTAATTAAAACTAATGAAACATTTTCACACTGATAAATAAACGCACTAAATATTTATTGAATTATTACTATTATTAGTAGTAGTATCTATGAAGGAAATAGAAGAAAAAAACCGCGAAGTAACAGCTGTTTAAATATTTCGGCTTAATCTCACCCTCATCAATAATTATGCAGAAAGTAAACTGAAGTAAGAGAGATAGTGTGAGTATTACATTTCATTACTTTATTTATTCTACTACTTATAGTCATTCAGTAAATATTTCTTAAAAGATATACAGATGCTTTTATATGGGTATAGAATAACGATAGCATAGCATAGTACAGTACATTCCTAGTTCGTAATTAATATCAATGGTAAAGTTTTATTTCTTTCTTCATTATCATTTCATTCAATAGAAGCATATGAACTAGAACAGCTGTTAAATAGATGAAGAAAAAGGCAGAAAAGAAGATGAAGTAGTGAAGTAGTAAAGGAATGAAGAACAGCTTACCATGTTCTAGAATGAATTAAAGGAATTTTATTCAAGTTAACTTCTGTTTAAGTAATATGCCTATTTCTATCAGCTAGAAATTTTAAAGAAACAATAATCAATTTTTATCATGATTAAATACTACTGAAATAGGCTATAAACTTTCAGTGGTTATTTAATTGAATGAAATGAAATCATTGAATTGGAATGAGTTCTAGTTCTTATATGATATTATCACTTGAATATCGATGTTTTAAGCTGAAGAATTGTAAGAGAAGGACAAAACATGCATTATAGATTTAGTGTAAAGCAGTTACCAACCGATGATATGGCAAGTGATTTTCATTCTCTTCATACCTACTTCCAGTTCCAAACGCAATGTGTACTTGGGTCTTCCTCTTTTCCCTTAACCTTCAGGATCCCATGATGATGCATGTCTTGTGACACAGTGTGATGATTTCCTCAATATGTGACGTATCCACCTCTGGCGTCTTTTCCTAAATTCTTCCTCGACTGGGAGTTGGCTGATTTGTTCTCTGTCATAGAAAGTTGTTGTTGATGAGATCTGGTTAACGCTTCCGAAGTATCCTACACAGACAGTTGTTCATAAATACGTGTATCTTCTAGATGATACTTTTCGTAGTTCTCCATTCAAGTTTCAGCTCTATACAACAGAACTCTTTTCCCATCCGTATTGAACATTTTGACTTTAATGTTAACTGACAGTTGATTTGAGTTTCAGATGTTTTTAGATATACAAATGCTGCTTTTGCCTTTCCAATCCGCACTTTTACATCTGCCACAGATCAGACCCTCCTTGTTTATCGATGATGCTGCCACCCAAATATGTATGTAAACGTGTCTAAATCTTCCAGAATTTCTCTGTCAAGTAAAGTTGGGTGAGTGTTTATTGTTTTGTATCAAAGAACAATGTTATTCCCATTGTGTATGTTGAGGCTTACTGTCGGCTGCTGAGGCTGCTACTACCTTGTCTGTCTTCGATTGTATTTGTTTCTGTGTGTGGGATAGGAGAGCTAAGCCTGTCATCTGCGAAGTCCATATCATCTAGTTGCATTCACGTTTAACATTGTATTTCGAGATTTCCTTGAGGCGTTGCAGTCTTCGTGATCCAGTCAACCACCTGCATGAAGAGGAAGGGCGAGAGCAAGCAGCCTTGTCTGACACTCGTCTTCACTTCTAATGAATCTATGAGCTGACATTCATGTACGATTTTACAATCTAGTCCATCTTAAGAATTCCGTATGATGTTGACTATCTTTTCGGTTACTCCAGATCAAACGTGATATTATAATATACATGTGTTCACATACTACTGTCACTACTATAACTCACATTATCATTACTACGACTACTTAAACTGTGACTAAGACTACACTACGGCTACTGTTACTTGTACTACTAAGACTGAGACTAGAACTGTAACTGCGACCACCACTAATATGATTACTGCTTATACTACCAGTATTACTTCTACCACCTCTCCTAATACTAATACTACCACTACCACTCTTACTACTATTATTACTACTACTGCTACTACTACCTTGAATACAACTGCTCATATTGCTACTAATAAAACTGCAATGGTATCAGCTACTAGTATTACTATTACTACTAGTAACACTGCGATCGCGACTATGACAACTGACTAGTAATATAACTAGTACTATAACAGTAATAGAAACTACCATTGCTACATGTACAGGCAAAGACCTATGATCTAAAAAATTTTCTCAATGTGATTACAATATATTTAAATCCTTTCCGTTGATCTTTATCATGGACTGAAATTGTTCGTTCTCTATTGCTATCTGTGCATCCTAAGTAGATTGCTTCGATATAACGGTAGTTTACAAAGTACTGCTTTAGTTAGTTTGTGACTATCAAGGGGAATCCAGGATTCACATTTCGTCCTATTTACGACTCAATGTGAGTTTAGTTTGATGATGTTTCAAAAATGTCTAAATTAACTTTTTGTTGTAGAAATTCATCTAAATGACAAAAACGGTATTTATTTTTTTTTAAATAGATGATGTATGTGTAACAAACTCATCAGTAATCTATTGTATATAACTAGTATATTAACTTAACCGTGCAATTTCAGTATTAATTGAGTTGGATTATGACTGGAAAGCGGGATTTAACAAGCGCGTTTCCTCCTATTTAGGATTCGTCGGCTGAATTTACTTGTATCCAAATGTTGATGTTCCTACTGGAACTCGGATTCAGTTTGTTTTGTAAGTAACATCACCACGTTCACGATTAGACTACTGAGTTCAAACAGTTACACTTGTACATCAGGCATATATATACAATTCAAATGTATTTGTGCTGGGATAGCTCCCAGAAAACTCAACGAAGCCTTCAGATCCCTTGAAGGAGCCGAAGACATTCCATCCAATCACTGATCGATAGAACATTCCAGAATCTGAACGTGGCACGTTCTGATTGGGTAACTGTTGAGACTTCTTAATTCGGATTGGATGGATTATAACACTGATTTTTGTTGTTCAGAAAACTATAAATACACGAATATTTTGTACCTGACTTACTTTCCATCTCTACCCGTCTTCTGTCTTCTGATTTGCGACCAGGAGGGTTCAAGCATTCGGGGTGCTAAGGTAGTCCGCGACTAGTCAGGTATCAAGTACGAGACGTAATAATTTGGATCTTCTCGTTGTGTTGTTATGGATTGAAACTAATAAGTCTTTGTTGCTATACGTACATCCTGATTAAACTGTCTCAATATTAGCGGTAGTACACATTCAAATACATTCGAATTATACATCCATTTCAATATTTTAATAAATAACATTTTAATAATGACCAAGTATATAGACGAATGCATAAACAAATCCACAGTAGACAACACTACCGTAGGGATAAAAAAAAACTTACTTTAAAGAAGGTAAACAACAAAAAGAAAAAAAAAGAAAAAAACAATAAATTTTCACGTGAACAACTTCAAGAGAAAAATAGAACACAGTTGAGAAGTAACACTGAAATGAATTAAATAACTTTGATCTTCTCTTTTTTCAGTTTTTTTCCTTCATTCACTTCTTTATATCCCCTATAGACAATTGATTGCATAATGTACCATAATCAATGCATTCTCTTTTCATCTTTCATATAAACACATAAATTACATTCATAGATAATATTCTCTCATGGTAGAAGATGTAAAACCCCACCACCACCACCACCACCACCACCACCAGCAACAACAACAATAACAGCAACAATGAGAAAACAAATGAAAGAAACCATAATTACAGTAATAATAATAATCATGATGATGATGATGAAGTGTTTAGTTAGATTTCATAATAACAAACTAATAAAATGAACTATTGAATCAATTGAACGAAGGTGAATGATTGAATCAATGTTCAATAGATCAAATTATTATTGTTAACTAAGTATACCAATTATTCCCATATGATTTAAATGTAAAGATATACAATATGAAATACAAAAAAAAAACATACATAATAATGATGAATAGTCTATTATATAGTCTATTATCTATAGGATATAACATTGAATCACTTTATCATTATTATTAGTTGAAATTAAACTAAGAACCATTAGGGAACTATGTTGTCTGTATGTGTTATCTTCAATGTTGATGAATATGAGTATTAAAGAAGATAAACAGATAAACAGATAAATATTTAAATGGAAGAAAGAATTGAATATAGTTTAGTCTTCATTACAAGTATCTAACTGGTATCTAACCATAGATCTATCAGTTTGACTAGTATAATAGTTAAAATACTCGAGAAA
This sequence comes from Schistosoma japonicum, assembly GCA_025215515.1. Lineage (NCBI taxonomy): Eukaryota > Metazoa > Platyhelminthes > Trematoda > Strigeidida > Schistosomatidae > Schistosoma > Schistosoma japonicum. Next base: position 2,471,297 of record CM046063.1, on the reverse strand, counting down.
ATAATCTATGATGAAATATTAGATTATGTAGAGTTACAAAACTTGCTGATTTCAAACTGACATGAATTTTATGTCTTCTTAACTGAGAGGGAGGATTGGATAGAAGCTATTGATAAAGAATTGTTCATGGTTGTATTATTTATTGATCTTTGCAAGGTAATCGGTAAAGTGTCTCATGTAGGCATTGTAAGGGAACTACCAAACTTCAGGATAATAATGTTAGTTTACAGTTGGATAAATAGATGACTATGCAAGCGGAGACAGAAAGTTTGAGTTAATTGTTCACTGTTTGAAGAGAAGTCTATATTAAGCAGAGTTCCCTCAAGGTACCAGCTTGGGCCCTTTCTTAATTTTGGTTTACGTTAATTAAAAGCCACATCAACTAAATTCATCGACACGTTTATTTACTGATGATGTGAAGATTTGGAATACTTATTAGCTTGATCTTCGATCTGATTAAACCGAACTGCCTCACAGATCGTAAAGGTGAAAGAGAAAAAAATTAATTGCAGCCCGATCGCAGAGTTCAAGGAACAACTGCTTGAGGCCGATCACGCACGGCCTTGTTATGGGGAGTTTTTGAAGTGTTAGCTCCGTTCTTTAGAATGCCTTACTGCTTGAGACGGAAATCCGTGGAGTAAGGTGAGGTGTGACATTTTTAGGGTTGACGTTTTCTAACCCCTTCCTTCCGTTAGAAAAGCAGCATCGCTGCAGATGCTGTTTACCTTAGGAAAACACCTTACTGCTGTCACACCTCGCTGCAGTCAGCGGTACGATTTCCCCCTCAGATCTTAGGTTGCTGCCTTTAGTCTTATCGCTCTCCAACAGACCTGCTTGGTATGGTAGGACCTAGAGGAACATGCGTTTTGGCCAATATAGCTCAGGTAGGTTATCACGATAGGCAAGCTTGACCACCACGTCAAGGTAGCAGCTACAGTCGGGGCTCACAAAAATGCTATCTGAGGTGTCCTGAAATTAGTTTTATGTACTCAATTTGTAGAGTGAAACAATTACGAACTTATCATCATATCACTGCAACATTACGATCATTATAGAAATATCTTCAGTTTTACTACAAATCGATAAAGTAAAGTCAATCATTGGTAATATTTAGATAAGTATGAGTAGCTATTAATCAGTATGTAATCATCTCAGTTCATCAGAAAGTTAGTTGCTACCTGACTAAGTAGATGATACACACTCAAGTCTATGATGATATAATCAGAATGTATTTGAATCTGAAATCGATTAGTCATTGTTCCTATATGTACATTCTAAGAGGATTGCCTCGATATTGCAATAGTTCACAAGTATTGTTTAAGTTGGGTTTCGACTGATAACCGGAATTCAGGACACATACGCTTAGTACTATTTGGGACGTGTCAGTTAGATGTACATGCATCTTAATGTTGATGTTCATTGTAAGACTCGAATATAGTCTATTTTGTACTAAACATCACCTCGTTCACCACTAGGCTACTAAGTTCGGTCTGTGAAAATGGTTGATTCTGATTGAAATCTGACAAACTGTATTAATTTCTTAGAAAAATATTAGATATCTTAACGAAAAAGCTTCGTTCTTATTACAAATGGCATGTATAATTTTAAGTGTATCAGACAAGCCAATTACATAAGACCAACTTATATTTACTTCCAAGAATATAGGCAGAAGAATTTTCGAGTAAACGGTTCAAAAACACTAATGAGTAGTTCTTTTGTCGAAACATCTCATCAATGCATGGCACACGACTAATACTTTGACATTCTTTGAAGTAATTAGTAGACAATTAAGTTCAAATTTATTAAGATTCACCGAAACCATAGCTATCAAATGTTTAGAACCCGACCTCTGTATTCAAAAAGAATCACTGGTTAGTCTATGTACTACATCTTCATCCCTACGGTGATATTAGCGTTCATTGGTCATATCATTTAATTTTTGTTCTTTAAAACGTTTCACTCATTCGGTTACATCATCTTTCACAATCACATTTTAAATTAAATGAACTCTGCTCTCTATTCACTTGCACCCTGCCATCTGTTACGTAATCATTTAAAATTTATAACTCTACACTTTTTGTTTATACTGTCCCTGTAAATACCTGGGAATGTGTTTACGTTAGATTGTGACTGGCAAGCTGAAACAAGGAAACGCGTTTCGTCCTATTTGAAACTCATTGGACTGGAAGTACCTGCTGTACCTGATGTACTAGCTTATTCTGATTACAATGAGATGTGTGTTTTAACTACGAACCTAATATACTTGAAAATAATGTTTGGTTATCATGATATCGGAGTAACCAATGCCTTCCCAAGAAGTATGTATTGAAAGGACAAGTACCAATGAACGAATGTTAAGACCGTGTCATTTACTGTGTAAAAACAACAGCATACTGGACTAATTAGAGACAGGAAATACAAAATACAGTATGGGATGGATTTATGAAGTTGTGTACATGGCTCGGAATAATTAGATAATCATAAGGTAAGAAGTCATATGACGATCTTTAATAAGTCTGTTAGAAACTAATAACTTGAACAAGACAGATATTACACTAAAGGTCTCGATAAAACGAAGAAAAGATTTAGCAAGTTGTGATTTCCGAATTTTCGCCCTGATATAACATTGTTACACTAGAACTTATACTTACTAAGTTTACTTGATTACAAAAGTTACTGTTCAATCTTCAAAACTTTGACTGAATCCTCTTTTCATGGTGACGATGATTGGGATGATGATGATGATGTATTAGACGATGATGGCGATGATGATAACGATGACTGAGATGATGTTGTACATGCATTTACTTCTGAATAACTTCACTTCGTAAGTAGGTTAAGTTATTAGATTGTAATTTTGATTTAACAATATTACAGATTGTAAGAAAAAGGTGGTGAGAACCGAACAGAATCAACTAAATCATCATATTTATTCTTTGTCTCTTTAAGCCAAATATGACTAACTAAATACATGAAGTATCATCACCTAGTATTGTTTGAGTTGGATTATGACTAGTAAGTGGAATCCGGAATGCGCGGTTTTTCCTATTTGGGACCTGTCAGCTGAATGTACCTACATCCTAATGTTGATGTTTACACAGGGACTCGAACTCAGCTCGTTTACGTGCCAAATATCATCGCATTCACCACTAGGCTGTGATAAATTAACAGTGACGATCAGAATACATTCTAATCAACTAAGATGTTAAAAGTATATAACGTTTAAACATGTAGCACATTATGTTTTATTGTTAAAATGTTATTTTACAGACCATCTTCAGATAAAACTTAATGTATAGAATGAACTAATGAAAGTCAATAACAATCAGTTTCAATGATTATTCATTCATTCTGCTAATATCACTTCACTTAGTATGTTTGTTCTCTTCATAACAATACCCCTTTACAAGTTCTATTGTTGCTGTTATTGTTGTTGGCTGTTATTATTGTCATCATCTTATTGTTGTTTAATGATTCATTTGATCATGATTCAATGACTGTTAAATCAATCCGCAATCGTTGATTCAATTCATTCACTTATTCAGTATAATGTTGTTATCATTATGTATAATAATTATTTCAGTAGGTAAATAAGTAGTATGTTCATACTGAATAAAACATAAACAAAATACAGCTGAATGTGTATTGTTTATTGAGACGTTTCATAATAATAACTTGTTTTTATATAAATAATTTAATTTACGCAAAGAAAAACAAGTGAATACATCAATGAGAACAACAACAAGCTAAACAGTTGCATTGAGTTACATTTAAGCAACATAAAAATCCGTACACTGTCGCTTCTTAATTCTGATGGATGTAGTATATGATAAATAAAAGTCTTTATTCTTACTCCGTAAACGACTTGGCATTGTCTTCTATTTGATGATGACGTTCTCTTGCTTTCTACTACTGGGAAAGGCTTCTGGTCACTTCGACACCATGTCAACCGATCGGAAAATTCGTAATCAGGTCGTAGTTATAATAAAAGTAAGATCAGTATTCACCCATATGAGTCATCTAGTAGCCTACCTACATCAACAAGCCTAGGGTCATTCTAGTTTACGGTACTTTGAATGCTAGTATTAAGAGTTGTATGCTTGTATTCTGGAAGGATTATTTCATTGGTCTTATTATGATGTTATGATGAGGATACATTTAACTGACGAATATTAAAATAAGCGAAGTACGTGGCTTTGATTCCAGCGATAGCTTACGCAACAGTTTTAAAACGGTTCTTAGATTGTAGACAAGAAAACCCACTTTACCTAAGTTTCGTTAACTAATGATTCCTGGGTAAAGCAAAAAGCGAACTACCTAGTTTTATAGTTTTTATAATCAGCCACTAAATTATTTAAGCTGTAATAGATCCTTTCGTAGGAATGAGACGTTTATATTTATTTGTTAGCTAGCAGACACCATTATGACGTCTTTCATTAGGCCAGTAACAGAAAGAAAAGGCCTGATATTCTTTTACCAATCACTCAATCTATCTGCCGACAGTTGGTAAGAACATCAGAAGTCAACATTTAGACAGACAGGAATCTGAATAAATGTAAAGTTATTTCAAGTAGTATCATAATGTTGCTGACTTTATACAAACACAACTTGGTAAACTTACGTAACTACTGTGGACAATGTACACCGAGTAGGTTGGCTATAAAAGATGAGTTTATTCCAATCAGTTGGTAAGTTGTAGTGAGTAGCAATAACTATCGCCTTTTCATAACAACGCACATTAATGTTATTCGTCTCATCTACATAAAATACACACCGGATAATTCAGCCACTCTTGAGAAACGGGAGTTGAGGTATTATAACATGCACATAGACACAGTCAATTAAGGTAACTTATTCTTTGATTCATTCGTAAATAAGGGACGCATTGCAAGCAGGATTTAAGATGGGATTGCACTTTCTGTTTGTTTTATTTGAAGAGACCTTAACTTTTTGTGGTTGCCATTATAGGAGTAGATTCTTCGTAATCTCAAGTTGGAGTGTGTAAGTAGGCTCATTTCCCCACTAATAGCGATCTAGTTATAGAAATTTGTCAGCTGATTGAATAATTTTGATTTTCTGTAAACTATGTTTGTGTTTTTCCATAGAGTTGGTTTTTCAACTGAATTTTGTGGAAGTGGCTGACGTTAGGCGGTAAATTCTAGAGTCATAATAATAAGACGTTGGAAGTAGTTGAGGTTACTTATTAATCTAACCATTCGTTGCTTACACTTGAGACCTTAAGTTCATGAAATCAACTAACTAAGAAATCGACAACGGTAGATTGCAGAGTAGTCATATACTCAAAAAAAAATAACTTTTCAATGCAAATACTTGGTTTCTAATTGTTATCTATTATTTGTCCCTGATGAGACGTGAATTGTAAGGCCAATGACTGAATAACCATGGTTTTCCTGAGAATGCTGAGTTTACTCTGGTCCGTTGATTTTCTCACAGCCCCCTTCACCAACTGTTATGACATAAAAAACTATTGAAATATAGAACACTACTGGGGTGCCTAGTCGATCACTGCATATCTGCTCTATGCTCACTCAGTCCCAATTGAAATAGAATAACACAAGGAGACAGATTATCCAGACAGAATCTTGCTTAGGTGTTAGGCATATCACTCTAGTCCCGAATCAAATACAACAAGCCTCTTCACAACACTCTATTACAATCATTTGTCAATAGCATCGAATTCACTTTCATTAGTAAAATTACTAACTAGACAAACATGATATTGGTCACTACCCAGTAATTAATTAATGTATTCTCAAGAGTATTAAACATTTTCCTTATTCTGAATTCTTTTTCCTTTTTTTCTTGAAAACATCAAATACCTGCTATTTTTAATTGTTTTTTTCTTTTCTTAAAGAAAACAGAAAAATATCTGTTTATCAAGAAGTGATAGGTGAAAAACATCTTTGTATTATCTTGATTGTCTGAAACGATTAATTTACAAGTTTCTATCCAATTAAATTTGAAATAAGAAGACTTTACACCTATTCATTCATTCATTCATTCATTCATTCATTCACCTGTTACCCTTCGTGAAGCCTAGGCCACTGACCAACATTTATCAACATACTCCGTACTGAGCTGTCCATTCCAGTTCTTTCCAAATGCTATTGATACTTTTCATATCTGCCTCTAAGTCTCAAAGCAGTAAGTTCTAAGGTTTTCCACTTTTCTTTTAGTTTTCAGGATTTCAAGTTAGAGTTTGTATAATGTGGTAGTTTGATGATTACCTCAATGTGTGTCCGATTAACCTTCATCTTCTTTTCCTGATTTCTTTTTCATCTGGAATTTGGTTTGTTCTGTAACACAGAAGGTTGTTTCTGATAGTGTGTGGTTACCGGATCCAAAGTATTTTACATAAACAATTGTTTATAAGTACTTGTATCTTTATATAATACCTTTGTAGTTCTTCATGAAAGTTTTAGATCCATACAACAGAATTATCTTGAGGCTTGTATTGAAAATTCTGACTATGATGTAGGCTGAGAGCTGGTTTGAATTCCAAATGTTGTACAACTGTAGAAATACTGCCCATAACAATTCATGCATTCACATCTGTATCGAATTTTCTTTTTTGTCATGGATGCTGCTACCTGGGTATGTAAAAGTATCTACATCTTCCAAAACTACTCAGTCAGGTGTAATTGTATTGGTGCTCGTTGCAATGTATTTCAAAAATCTTGATTTTCCCATGTGTATGTTGTGGTCTACTACTGGATGGAGAGGCTGCTGTTTTATTGTCTTCACCTCCAATTGTTGCTGTCTGTGAGATAAAAGAGCTAGGTCGGTCATCTAAGAAGTCCAGCTTGTCTAGCTGCATTCAAGTAGTCCACTGTGTTCCCTACATTCATTCAGATTATGACGTTTTTATAATCCAACTAACAGCCCGAAGACTAGGTAAACGAGAGAGTAAGAAGACTGTCTGACACCGTATCTACTTAACACAAATCCGAGTTGTTCTCTATGCATTATTTCGCAATGTAGTCCTCCATAGGAATTGCATATGATATCAGGCACACCAAAACATCAAAGAAGGCTCCATAGACTTCCCTTTTCCTTTCCATCAAATGATTTCTCATAGTCAAGAAAGTCTGTGTAAAGTAGAGAGATCCATTCAACATGATCAGTAGGGTCGTGGTTTAGTCGATACGCAATCGATCTATGCAATGTCTAGCCTGTTTATATTAAAGTCGGGTTTCTGCTGAAACTTTTATTCAATTCAACAATATTAGATTGAAAACGTTTCTTCATAATGATAGGGATTTATAACTCAGGTAAATATTGAATTCACTAAACTGGCTGGTTTAATTATCGAGCCCTCATTTTACTTTTAGATACCATCGTTAGTGTGTACCTCAAGAAGAAGCGATTATTTTGAGTAGGTTCGTATGTACAAGGTTAATTTGTTTTAATGACTTTGTTTTCTATTCGTTATCTTCAAATATTTCGCATTCACTTTCATATGTGTACTTATTCCAGTTGACATTTGTATCATTTAACTATTGTTTATAGGTTGGTAAATCATTTCAACATGTTGACTGCCAATCGACTGATATATCAGAGTTCTGAAACTACACTTCAATTCTAGAAGTTTTGTTCTTCTAGAGACTTGACATTGTATTAACTAAATTAAGAACTACAATATGCATCATCCAAAAGATACAAGTATTTATAAACAGCTGTCTGCGTAAGATACTTCGGATCCACTGATCAGATATCATCAATAATAACGTTCTGTGGAAAAGAACAAACTAACCAACATTCGATTAAGGAAGACATTACAAACGGACACTGGAGGTAAATAGGACACACACTAAAGAAATCATCAAACTGTGGTTTAGGACAAACACTAACTTGGATTTCTCAAAAACGAAAATGGAAGAGAAAGACCTAAGAATACATTGCATTGGGAATTGGAGATAGGCATGTAGAGAACGAACAACGCTTGGGAAGAACTGGAAAGGAAAAGATGAGGACAAAGGTGGTTGGATAATGATGGTTGGCGGTCTATGCTCCACTGTGGATAACAGGCATTGATTGATTTATTAATTTTAAGAAAATAATGTAATTGACCCTATTGCATTGGAATCGCATGAATGGTACCTAGTATCTTCAGTAATACTTCTGTCCAACAGATGATTGTTAAGTACTAAATATGTCACACTTGTAAACAACATGATTTATACTGAGTTGATACCTAATTTCTAGTGAATATAAGATAACAAAATCTGCCACTTATAACTAGTCATGTGATGGACTTAGAGGAATCATCAGTAATCACATTTGTCAACTGATAAATTATTGATTCAGTTCATTGCGTAAAACCTATTGATAGTGCATGAAGATGAAGCCATTCAACCACTCCCCCTCCCCTTTTCTTAATGTACACACACTTCTCTTTCTATACATTTGAAACAACCCTTCTATGATGATGTAATCGATAATCAATCATTATCGAAGTAAATCACTAACAGTCTTTCAGCTTAGCAACAATCAGTTGCTATGTACTTCTAAAGTTTTATAATTTACTATTGAAATCCAATTACAATTTAAATCAATTTATGCAACTGACATTTAATAAAACCGCGTCATCGAAAAGTTTTTTCCTCTTTTTTTTTTCATTTCTAAAACAACAAAAAAAAAGTTTTCTTTTTAGAAGTTCAAAATACTAAATTTCATTTTTCTTTGGGATACATTGATTTGTAGCGTATTCCCATCTCATGTTCACTGTAACTAATGAATATTCATAACAGAACTATTCGAAATAACATTAAAGATCAATTGGTACTTCGTTTTTATTTTCTTCTTGTTTTTGTGGAAAGGAAAATAAGGAACGATTATGTAATCAAAAGGAGACTAATTAACAAGGTGAACAGAATTAACCAAAATGGTGTATTGTCAGTTTTCAAATTTCAATATTCACTATAAAGTAATGAATCGATGTTTGAAATATCAAATTTAGTTATAGATTGGATTAACTACTTTATACAGCTGAATCCCATGTGAAAGTAGTCAACACCTCAATGTTGACAGTCGTAGACTGTGAAGTTGGATGTATCCATGTGTGTGTGTTTAATCTACACAGAATTCGGCAGTCTAAGTTGCCAACCTCAAAAGTACAGCATGATTAATTGCATATTAGTGGAAGTAAGAGTTAGCTCAATGGTAATAATGAAGGAAAACAAAGAACAGTGAACACATGAAATATGGTTCAAGGAGTGAGAATCGGTGTGCGGAGAGGAAGCTATGAAAGAATATTTAGCTTACAGTTTAAGGAAGAACAATGATTGGATACACCTGTACCACTGTGACGGAATTCTGAGTCATGTTATCAAAAGTTTCCAACAATTGGTTACGGCATTTACGAAGTCTTTAACCAGGTAGTCTACATCTACCGACACAACTCAAGCCAGTAGTCAATGACTTCGTGAAATGATGCTGCATAATTCAGGATCACATCTGATGGAAAACATAAGTTCTCTTAAAATTGAATGGTATAATTTACCAACGAGTGTTAATTTCTATTGTTTGTGATTAATCTCAACTGGTTATCATTAAAAGTCATACGACGTTGAACGACTATTTCGTCGTAGTAACGGACTCTTCAAAGTATGCTTATCTATGACTAACCAGGGAGTTGAACTATATCCAGTGCCTTGTTGTGCATCGATGGTTGTCTAACTCAGACTAATTTATGATATCAAATTAACATTCAACAATCTCTACAACACCCAATATTTTGTTTTAATAAGTTTACTGACTACTGAATTCTTTGAGCAGTAAACTTCTTTTGTACGCTTACTCGACATTTTTATAATTCGTCGTTTTCTGGCGGTTAGAACAAATTTTGTTAATATATGAGGGCTTTATTTGTCATGACATCATAAGTCCAAACTAAACAATTGAATTTTTCTGATCTAAATTTAGGAGGCCATATAATTGTGAAATAGCACATCCAGTTAGTTTTATACTACTGAAGAGAATCAGCACTAATTCTAGATTCATTCTTCATTTTCTCGCAGGACACTCGTCAACTTTTGTTTCATTTCAAGTCAAGTTGAACGTGAGAAGTTTGTCGACATATTCGGTACGAGCCATGAGAACAGTTTAGGAGTAGTAGCAAATATTTATTTTATCTGAAGATTCTTCTTCAGCCGATAAGTGATATGAATAACATCTCGTACCGTACTGTCGCCAGACGGTTGATAGATATCTTACAGCGATTATTAATTCAGTTCATTTCTATGAAGGATCGCTGATAAATCAACAGAATCGGAGTAACTGTTAATTTCAAATTGTTAAAAACTTCAGAAATTAAATAAACATTGTTCTATGACAGATATTTAATTCATCTACAGTAATCATTTATGATTATCAACTGTCGAATGTAAACAGGCTCAGTGATATAACGGCTAAATGTTCGACGTGCATCATGGAGGTTTTATTCTTCAACTTGATAGGGAGGGAAGTAGTCGAGCGTGTAGACCGCTTCACGTATCTGGGGAGTCTCATCAGTGCTGATGGCCTGGTGACTGACGAAATCTCAGCACGCATGCAGAAAGCTCGATTGGCTTTTGTCAAGTTGCGTCACTTATGGTGCAGACGAGATATCCGCTTGCTAACCAAAGGACGAGTGTACCATGCAGCAGTTCGCTCTGTCCTACTATACGGAAGCGAAACATGGCCGTTAAGAGTAGAGGACATTCGTAGGTTACTGGTCTTCGATCATAGGTGTCTCCGAAGCATTGCTCGAGTATCATGGGACAACCGAGTGAGCAATGCTGTCGTTAGGAAACGGGTTCTAGGAAAGGATGGCAAATCAATAGATGAGGTATTGAAACTTCATAAGTTGAGGTGGTTGGGACATGTGTTACGTATGTCTAACTACCGACTGCCTCGACGAGCTATGTTTTGCGGTGTAGGAATAGGTTGGAAGAAAGCTAGAGGCGGCCAAACCAAAACATGGCAGAAATCGATGAAGTCACTGACAAGTGGACTAAGTCATGTTAGGTAGATGTAGGCTGCGTGGTTGGGGTCCGCGAGACGAAAGTCACCAATGGTTAGAGACCTTGAACTGACATGACTCAGTAATCGTTTCGCAATGGCGCAGGTGCATCCACTCTTTGTGTTCTCTCAAAATCTAACCTTCTGAAATCTCTATCTTTCTCCTTTCAAATTTATCTCACTGAATTATACCTTTCGAATCATATCTTCGCTCCCTAATCTTCTGCATTACTGCTAATACTTCTACTATCGCTATCACTCTTGGATTTGAACTGACAGTTGCGTCTCTGTGCTGATGTGGTATGGCAACCTGAACTGATGTACGTACATACGAAGTTCTACGTTGTATCTGTCTATTCTTCAACCTAGGTAAAACAATGGATCCGAGCGGCTGAAGAGACTCGTAATACGACGAAACAGCTATCTAGTGCTTCATATGATTAAATGGTTGTCTAGCCCAGGTCAATTTGTGATATCACATTCGAATTTAGTGATCTGTTACAATATGTCGTCATAACTACTTCATTGATTAATACAGAATTTTAAGTTGTGATGGTGTTTATGAAAATTTTTTATTTATATTCGTCACGGATTGTTCTCAGGCTTGATACCACTGAAAACCAGGCAGTACTAGACAGTAATATCATTCTAACATGAGATTCGTCATTAGTGAAGCATACTCAAGATCCTAATAAGAAATGGAACTTAGGACCCCACGATAATACGGTAATAAGTAACCATTGCGACTACAAGGTCAGCCGGTGTTCAGTAATAAGATTTCCTACTCCAGTTAATTAAGCTGATATAACGTTCATTCTCGGTTTATCTGAACATCAGTCACGAATTCTTTTTAAAATATGAAAAAAGTCATGAAGTAGGTCATTAGTAAGCCAATCGATCTTTGGATGAATATCAGGCTACATCACTAACTGTTTTTAGTAAGAATTTTACAGCTTGACGTCCACCAGTCCGTTAGCACTGATGATTTGTCTTCCATAACTATACAAAAAGATCTTGTATTCAATCCTTTGTTATTCCAAGTGTATACAATACTATTGAGGAGTTCAAAACTAGAACAAAGCAGCCTTCCAACTCTCCTTGATACAATTATCATGATATCACCTACTCATGAATACTCTTCTTAACATCACCTATCATGTATGTTCCATCGGTTGAATTTTACAGTTTAGAAATAATTTGTTACTTATGAACTAGGTAACTGTTATCCAATGAAAAATGTCACAATCATGATTTGTATGTGGATAAATGTATCAATATACACAACAACTGGATTCATATCATTCATACATATTGACATAGAGATAAGATAACCATGTGTATAAATGTGTATTAAATTCAGTTGGATGCATATGGATGATGCAGTCATGCGTACCTGTCTACTGTGATGAATGGTTAGCAATAATTTAGAGAGACAGAGTGGAAGGTCAACTATTTCATCTATCAGAATGTATATACAACTGACTTAATGACATATTCATTTATCTACCTATAGAATATTACAGACAACGAGATAAAGACCAATATTTTTTCAGATCCTGATCTTGATGATGATGGTGACGATGATAGTGCCGACGACAATGATGGATCATGATTACATGACAGTGAAGCATTTATTGAAGATATCTGTTATGATCGAAGTTAATTTATCAAAATACACAATATATTGTTTCCCTTAATTGCATAGATGTATACATACGTACTATTAAATGTGTATCTGTGCAGATTTTCTTCAGAGGAATCTGTCTATTAGTGAATGTGTGTATCTACACACACTTTAAAACTGGAAGTACATTTGTCGATATATAGTTTTCTTTAATTGAAAATAACGACACATGGTAAGTAACATCAGGAAAATTGGTTTCTTTATTTTTGTTACATCTATCCCTTTTCTCTCCCCCTCCCACCCTCTTCCTTCCTCCTCCCCCCACACATACATTCAAATGATGTACACAAATGTAAATTGTGCCATTTTTCTCAATCATTTAGATATAGAAATCACCGATCAAATGTTAGACCATTATTATATTTCATCAGTTGAATGCCACAGATACTAATAATAATGATGATGCTAATAAGTGTCGAGTCGTAGGTGAAGAATTTATTGAATACGAGAATGACTACTACTAACAAATATACTTATTAGTAATACATTCATTTATCAAATATGTTAATGGATTTACAGCATTACTTTCAAATAAATCTTTTATTTTCTATCTATCAAATGATTCTATTGTTTAATGTATTCCTTCTTAAATGGATACAAACAAGTAGCATCACTATAGCAACGAATACACATAACAATATCAGTAATACATCACATGACTCTATTGAATATATTCTCAATACAATAAAATATGAGGAATTAAATCGTCTGCCACGTTATTCATCACTTCTAGGTCATGAATTACTTCAAGTTAGTCATCATTGTTTAGTCTACGATGAAACACCAGGACAACATAGTTTACTTGATGAAATCAACGGGAATACATGTCAACTATTATCGAATATACAATAGTTAAAAGTAGATCTATTGACAGTATTTTAATCAATGTGAAAATTATTACAACAGCTAATCCTTTAGCTAAATATTTTTATATTGATGCAAGTAATTATTCATTGTTAACAAGTCAACATATTGATCGTGAAGAATTATGTAATCAAATGATGACAATGACAGAATCATTGTCATCAATATCGGATTCTTTACGAACTTGTTGTATAAATCGTCAAAAAGAATGTGTATTTCCATTGAATATACTTGTACAGATAAAATTTAGTAGGGAGGATACTACGGCTACTTCTAATACCGGTAAAAGTACTAATAGTATTAGTAGTACTAAGCCTAAAAATCCAACAGATAAAGGAATTAATCATGGTTCTCCCGGTACTATTCCTACTGGAACTGCTGATATCAATAGTATAGCTGATAGTAGTAGTAGTAGTATGATTGGTGTAACTAGTAATTCACGTTCAAAATTTTTTACTATCAATATAAAATTAATTGATATCAATGATAATCCACCGAAATTTCCAAATCCACAACATACAATACATATCTCAGAAGGAATACATATTGGCTCCAGATTACCATTACCTCTGGCAGAAGATTTAGATTGTACAGAGTATAATATTGTTCGGTAAGTCTGGCTGTTTTATTTCTCATGATGTTTATGTATATATAATTTTGTTTTGTAAGTATAATGCATTTACTGATGTAAACGTGAACAGTACTGCTTTCAATGAGATCGTCGTTAGGAAAAATAACCAAAACTAAATTAGGCAATTTTTTCAGTGATTGATAACAGTGAAATAGATGGATTACGTAACTGATTAAACTAAGTCAGTACAACAGTTACAAACCGACATTATCATCAACATTTCATCTTCATCTCTAAATTTTCATATCACTGTCAGGAATCCAACTCAAGCTCTTATAATTCTTTTCATTTGAGTGAAGTGTCTTAAGCTAGAACACTCAGATTGTTGAGTTCTTCTTGGTTTTGAAATTTTTCGTAGCTGGGAGGAGCAGTTCATGAATGATGTTTAGAAACGTTAGGTGACATAACTGACCCATCCAATAGCATAGTTTCTTTCAATCATAGTCTACCATTAGATGTAGAGTTTTACTTGCATCATTTAGACTTATTTTCTATATGAATAAACATTTTACTATCATCGATACTATTATCACTTCTATTCGTGTTCTATTCCTTTATATTAATTTCATCTTGGTATAGTAATAAGTTCATGGCTGAACCTCCAACCCTCCCCCCTCCCAGTTTATATGACTGAACTTAGTCAATTCTCAGTAATGGGTAGTCATTATGTAATGACACGTTGAAATGCTTTCACTGTAAGCATAGTTGAACTCTAATGGTTCTACATTTTCTGAAGATTATTGTCACTTACTAGGATACACATTCTTACTTCATTATAAATATATAGATTAGTTAAAAGTGATTAGATTACTAATCACCATCCATGTTTCATTTAACTTCATATGTTAACTTAAGTCATCATTGTGTAATTTATCTAGTCTACTAGATTATAAGTAGTATATCTATACAATGTTTTTTTATTTATCAGTAATATATTCCATTTAAAAGGAAATCAACCTGTGTAATTGTTAAGTAGGTGTATAATTCAGACAGGAAATCTATCTAATTAAAGTATACAATCAAGTTACTATGCGAAAAAAAAGTTATTTTTAGTAATATTGGAATAAATGAGAACAAATTTTTTTATAGTTTTTTTCTATCTACAAAGTTCTGAAGTGTCAGGTTGGATAATTTAGGCTGATGAGAATGTTATGGCTTAGGGAAAATGTATTGATCGATCAAACGCCAATTGGATGCCTAGTCGATTACTGAATGTCTGCTGTATGCCCACTCGGTCCCAAACCGGAATAAGAAATCACAGATTAAGGAACCAGTCCAAACAGAATCATTTGTGAAATTTCATACACTTTGTTCCCTTAATTATTTTCATGAGAGTAAGAACAAATAGTTGTGCAGAATAAGATGAGGATTCATTTTATTTCGTTGGTTTCTCATCAGCTACTGCATACAACCTAGAATGATACTCTTTTACAAGATTAATATTTCAAACAAAGTTTTAACATACTCATGAGAATGGATGGAGTTAGTTGAAATCGAGATTACATAAACATGTGAACATGGCTTAAACTGTTGGAGAAAATGCTGTGAATATATATACGATCTAAGAGAATGTACCAGAAGGCAAAATAGATATCAGAGGTCAAATGGTTACACAATAAGAGGTGGTTGGAAATATTTGAGAATAAAGTGAATAAAACTCAGTTATTAAACTTTAAATGACCTAATTAAACACGAAAGTTGAACTTAACCATCTAAAAAATAGGGTGATGTAACCGAAAAATGTTTAATTTGGTCAAAAGAGAAAACGTATTAAAAGAAACTTAGTGAGGGAATAATGACTATGAAAACAATAACGCAAAAGTTAAGTCCAGGGTAAAGAAAGGCTTATAACAGTTTCTTTCTGAACACATAAGTTTGGTTTCAATAGTTTAATGGGAATCGCTTCGGCATATTTTACAAGATCTGAAGTTTTTTGTCTATTGAACACTTTGAATGATTCATTAATATCAATTTGGTGTCCTGTGTCAATTAGATGCTTAGCGATTGCACTCCTCAATGCCTTTGTTCGTGTGAGTCGTAGACTTTTTGGGACATGTTCATTAAATCGTAGGTAGGCCTTTCTTTCTGTTCGGCCAATGTACCTGCTACTACATTTACACGTAAATTTATATAGACAGTTGGCGGTAACAGGAGAAGGAAACCTATCGATTTTTGATTGGCATATCAGATAATTAAGTGATAAACGAAACTTAAGAGAAGTTTATTAAATGTTTAGATTATTTACAAATTACATAGAATTATCATAATGATGAATAGTTTGTGTAACTTGTTCGTTATGAATGAGGTCTATGCAATGAACCAACTTTATCCAAAGAACTAGAAATCTCTTAGTAATTGTTTCTGTTTAGTATTGAAGTATTGCAATGATAGGAGAGAGGATCGAATCCATGTATTGTGAGGAGCACTATAATTTGAGACTTTTAATTTGTTACCTAAAACATTTTAACTTTTCATCAATTCCAAGAATATCATTCAATCAACTTCATCTAAGGTACACGTTTAATTCTAGATGAAGGAATTCTAATGATAATAGTGACTCAGTGGAAATCAGATAGTTACTAGTGACATTTCATATTCAACTGAAGCCCACTACTTAAGTAATTTTATTGAACTAACTTTCAGTTAACTGTCAGTAACGTATAACTGAGATATTTCCATGATGGTTCTATATAAACATATGTGATTGTGTGGAGTAGAGACTGATGATGAATCTAAATTTCATATCATGAATCCACCTGACTTTGACAATCACTATTAGTCTGGAGTTCTGAACAAACAAAGTTCAACTATGTTAGGAATGAGGCAATTGCCTATAGCTGAAAATAAATGAGTTTACCCTAATCTATAAGGAATTGTTTGAAGTTAGAAATATCAACCATCTGTTACTAGTTGTCTTTATTGTCTAGTGGTTAACTATTCATCAAAAAACCTGATGATTATCAGCTCGATCCTTTAGTAAAGTGATAGATACTCACCGCTAAAAAGCTTCATATCAACATAAAATAGATACCCAATCCCACTGTTTGTTTACGATGTTCTTCGGAACCGAACTTAATGTAGGGTATCAGTCTTTACAATCATTATATAATCATTCAAATTGAGAAGAAGAGTTAGGAAACAATGATGTACAGTTCTTTTTTAAAATGTTTATATGAAATACTAATTCATACGAATAAGCATAAGGTACTTGTGATAACACGTACGTAGGACGAACGACAAGAAGGGTTTCTACTAGGTTCTTTCAACATATTCCACAAAACATAAGTCTACCACTTCTATGTCATTTCGTTAAGTCAATTGCCATTAAATACTTTCAACCTCCTTACCTTCATATACAGAAAGAAGGGTTAGTTAACCTTTAATTTCTATGAAAGAAGAAAATTATTTCGTGATTTGTGTCCAGATTACGAAGAGTATTTTTATCGATTAATTCATACTTCAGCTTCTACAATGATGATCCGATCAAAATTAATGATCATCACAATAAACATCATCATTATGTTGCTTGCTGAACTTCAACAACAAATGAAATAAACCAGATATCTCTGTTTATAGGTAACGTAAGAGATTAAGCGATAACAAAATTGTCGGTGATGTCAGCCGATCAATGGATTCTACTTAAAATGAAATTGACTGAGTGAGATTTCGGAGTTAGGGATAATTGAAATTCGTCACATAGTAACAATAATAATCCTAGAAACAATTATAATCAGTTCATTTATGAAGAGAGAAAGTAGAATTTGGATAGAATAAACTTAAGTTATAGAAATGCACATCAAAAGGGAAAGTCACGTGTGTATTACTACAATTAAGTCATTGTAGCCTGATAATTGGCTTAGTGGATATTAAGTTTTTTCTGCGTTAGATACTTCAAATCATTTGATCACATACCATCAAAATCAACTTTCTGTGGCAGAGAACAAATCAACTTACTGTTGAAGAAGAAATTCAAAAAAGACGCTGGAGGTAAATAGGACACATATTGAGGAAATCATTAAACTGTGTCTTCAGACAAACACTAACTTGGATTTCTTAAAAACGAAATTGAAAAAGGGAAGATTCGATAACACATTACATTGGGAATTGGAGGTAGGCATGTAGAGAACGAACAGCAATTAATAAAAACTGGAAAGGACAGGACAGAGTTGTTTGGATAATGATGGTCGGCGGCCTATGCTCCACTTGGGGTAACAGGACATTGATTGATTGATGGTAGGAAAAGAGGTTGAGTATGCTTCTTTTGTATAGACAGTTATAGCCTTTTGACCGATCTAGCTGTCGCCTTTACCGTTTAAAGGGCTTTTAATCTAGCTGGTCTTTATTCATATATCTCCATATTATTATCATTATTAATCAAGTGTACACAGAGGATTTGAATATCACTCAGTCTTCTCTTCTGCTTCCTATTACTACTTTTGTAACCATTTTGAAACCAAACGAATGAACTGATTACAATTCTAATCGGAATGAACTTGCATTTTCCCACTGATTTATCATGAAATGAAGCTGATCAATCTCTGTTGCTATACGTTTATCCTAAGTGGATTGACTCGATATAATGATAGATCATAGGCATTGTTTAAGTTGGATTGTGACTGGTAAGTGGAGTACAGGATGTACGATTCAACTTACTTGGGATTCGTTGGCTGGATGTGCCTACACATATAACAACAGAGACTGACCAGTCTTAGTTCATAACAAAACATCGAGAAGTTACAAATGTTTCCTAATTACGTATACACCTGTTGCACAAATATGACTGTCTGGACTCGGTAGTCTAGTGATGAACGGTGTGGCGTTTGACATGAAACACATTGAGTTCAAATCCCAGTGTGAACATCAAAATTGGGATGCAGGTACATTCAGCTGACGTGTCCCAAGTGGGACTAAATGCATGTTCTGAATTCTGCTTACCTGTCACAATCCAATTTAAACAATGATTATAATTCTTCCTTACTATTGTTATTACAGTGTAACGTAGTCTAACTTAGTCAATTTCATTGGAAGTAGAATTCAGTCTTTGACTAACAACACCTCATTTAATTGTATTTTTGTCAGCATCCCATTTCTTAAGTCATGAATATGCACTGATAATTGTTCATTTTGATGGCTGTTTTCTGTTCAATCAGTCATTTATTATTATTACTTTACGTTGTTGGCAACTGTTACGTCACATTCTTTTCAGCAAATTACATGTAAATTTCCTGCATTATTTTACTATACTTAACATTTATGATATTCTCTGTCTGTCTTCGTGATTCCTGTTTCTGTTCTGGAAACAGCATTCTCTATCGATGAATGTATGTAAGCATAATGTTATTTGTAATAATAGACTGAGTTTAATTGTCTCTGGCAAGCGGAAATCGGGATGCGGGGTTCATCTTATTTAGAAATCGTTTGCTGAATGTACCTGCATCCCAGTGTTGATGCTTACACCAAGACTCAAATTCAGTTTATTTCGTGTCGGACGCCACCATGGTAACCACTAGGCTACTGAGTTCAGACAACTATACTTGTGCAACTAGCTGAATCAGAATGTATTTGAATCTTCCGGTTAATTTGTCAAGGACCGAATTGATAAGTTTCTCTTGTTATATGTGCATCCTGAGTGGACTGCGTTGATTTGAGTTCGAGTTTGAATGTGACTAGCAGGCGAAATTCAGGACACACGTTTCATTCTATCGAGGTAATTTGTTCAGGATGCACATATTAAAACAGACACTGATCAATTTCATTCCGTAAGAAATCAACAGGAAGATTCAAATGCATTATAATTAAATATTAATAACTGTAAATTTGATCCTTTTACAGCTAATAAGTAGCTACAAAGTGTAGGAATTCGTTTTATTCTACCTGATTTTGTTATTCTTTTATTGTTCAATTATTGATTCTGTCATTATCATCACATGACTCCAGGACTATGTCAATTGCCTTTCAAATATTTCAGATCTAAGTTCGAATCCTATTTCCCTTGTATTCATATTATCAACTTATATTTACTTTAACTACTTCATAATACATTCGTAATTGATATTCGAGTAAATAGACAACAAATCAAAATCATACGGGATTAATTCAATAAATCAACATTTTAATAAAGTGAATAGAGAATAACTTTGTGTAAACTGAACACCACGTGTCCGGAGGGAGATAATTATCACTAATAGCAGTGAATGATCATCGTGCTATATATCACAAATTGATGGAGGTGGGAAACCTACCGGTGGATGTCAACCCAGTAGTGCAGAGGGTTAACGTGTTCTCTATCAACCTGAAACTCTTGGTGTGCACTACCGAGGAGTTTCACACAAGAACAAAACAACTCTCTAGTGCTTCCTGATTTTCAATAGTACCCTGCCAATATCAATCTGTGACATATTCAATTAACTAAATCACTAATCACCAAAAAAATAATCATCCCAATTCTTAATCATTTCACAGTCACTTAAAAATGGGTAGATTCTATTTGACTTCAATGTTTGTTTGTTTGTTTTCTTCTACATTAACTAACTAATAACCTCATTAATTATTTGTTTATTTCAAAATATTTGACCTTAATTCTAAGAAAATATAAACAAACAACTAAACAAGAAGTAAGTTACTTGTTTATATTCACATGAATTTTTACCCTCTTCAATATTCAAATTAAGTGTTTTATATTAAGAATCATTAGGTCATTTCTGTATTCAAAAAAATAAATTGGTGGTGTATAGTTCAGGTATGATTATTTACTGATGGAATCTAGGGAGCGAAATGCTGACGAGTCCTTTACAAGGACGAAACATTCGTTCTGTGATTTCTGGTTCTCAATGGTATCTTATTAATATTAATCTGTAATGAATTTATTTAACTAAAACTTGATACCAAACTCTATCAATTATCTCAGTTCATTTACGATAATCAGGTCACTAATGATTTACTTCGATATGTTTATGAAGCTCTAGTTAGATGGTGTGATTAGTGGAGTTCATATTTGTCGGGAGTGAGAAAGTTATCACCAATGACAATCGATGATCGCCGCTCTTTATTACAAACTGACTGAAGTGGTAATTTTACTGTTGGATGTCGGCTACCTTAGACATGCGAAGCGTTAGGTGTTCATCAACCTGAAGCTCATGGTGTGGAATCTAGGGTGTGTACTGCTGTACATCTAGTGCTTCCTGATTTTTAGTGGTATCTTGTCAACATCAATCATGTGATGAATTCACCTAACTGAAACTAAATACCTGATCTCCACAAATGACTTCATTCCAGTTTTATATTAAGTTTCACTAATTTTATATTTTCACTCAATGTTTATTTTCGTCACAGATTGATGTTGGTTGGACATCACTGAAAACTAAGGAGCAATTGAAGACTGTTGTATCCCAGTGTAGGACTACTTCCCGACAGTACTTACTGTTGATTATGTCATCCGAAATGAATCTAATAACTTCAAAATTTACTCATTAATTAAAAATTTCTAAGTAGTATATAAATGAAATTTAAGTAGTATGTTTTTTTTAATTTTTTTTCTAACTCCGTATACATACGTCACAGGAAGTTCATTCGTTAAACTATTCAACCTCCTTTTTCGAATAAAGCAACATTTCCTTTTTAACAATATAATTATATATGTGTACTTTCTTTATACTTTAGAACACAATAACATACTACTTAAATGTTGTTATTGAGTATCTGAATTACGTAAAATATTAATGAGTGATTGACATTATTAATTCACAACAACAAAAAAAACAAACAGCAGTTTGCTTATAGAACAATTGTTGTTATTGTTATTGAATAATGATTAAGTAATTTTGTAATGAATAGTATTACTTAATGTAATAATAGTAGTACTAGTAAAGCTCAACTAAAAAAGTATTCCATTATCTATTAATATTTGGTTACACAATGAAATAGAGAAGGTTGAAGTAAACTTTCAAGTATTTTAGATTTAGTTGATTGAACTCGTTATAGATTGGTGTTGGCAGGGTACCACTGAAAACTTGAGAACATTGTACAACTGTCTCGTTTTAGTAGGAGACTCCTCAGTAGTACACACCCTAGATTCAGCTCCAGGGGCTTCAGGTTTATGAATACCTAACTACTGGGCAGGTATTCAATAGTAGAACTGCCAGTCACATCAAGTTGTGATATGTTTAGAGCGACGATCATCTATTGTCATCAGTGATAACTGTCTCACTTTCGACAAGTCTGCAGTCTACCAATCACGACTTCTTACTAGTTTTAGGAGTATCCTGAAGTTAGGTCGTTAGTAAGCTGATTATTGTAATTGAATTGAAATGGATTCTTTTTTCTGGAGATAAGTGTTAAATTTACTTGACTGAATTCATCAAAGAATAATGTTGACATTAAACCACTGTAAACTGTCCAATGCTTTCTGGTTTTCAATGGTATCGTGTCAACATCATTCTGTAAGGAATTCAATCAACTAAACTTAATACAAATATCCACAAACTATCTCTGTTCTAGATTTGTCAAATAATTCCATAGACTGATCCATGATCTATGACATATTTATCTAGTACGTTTTACTGACCGTATTCAGTCGGTCAGAATGAAAATATAGCCATTATAGTCTAAGCAATTGCATATCGATGTGAACTATGTTTTCCTTTGATGATAGTGTTAAAAGTTGTCTATACGAAATTCTAAATGACGTATGTTTCGTTCTAGTCAACATGACATACCCGTAATCTTGAAGCAATTAATGTTTTGTGATGTATTCGAATCCACCTAATTAGTTTCACAGTGTAAGACGTTAATACTGAATGGACTAAAATTTAATTTAATACATTCGACTGTGTTATTATATTTTTCAAAGTGATTTGCAGGTCTAATGGATTATAATGAAGTAAGACTTAATTGTAACCACCTCCTTGACAGAAAATACTCACATCAACATATACATTGTCATACTGTATCTCTTGATGTCACTCGTTTTGGGGTGAATGGCAACAAGGCATGTTTGACCTAGATTTCTTACTACCTAAAACACTTATTATTGCAGTTAGATTGTGGCTGGAAAGCGGATCTGAGAGGTGCGTCTCGTTCTACTCGAGACTCGTCAGCTGAATGTGCTTGCATTCCAGTGTTGATGTTCGTCCAGATGAAAACTAACTTCCTGGATTCTATTTGCCACTTACAATCAAACTCAAACAATACTTGTGAATGACTGTTATATTGAGGCAATCTACTCAGGATGTACATATGGCTACACAGACTGATCAATTTCAGTCCATGACAAATTAGCTGGAAGATCCAACTACATTCTAATTATATAGAAACACTTTTCTTAAAGGTTTACTTAGTGATCGTAACAGAACTGACAAACTACCCAGTTTTGTCGACTAATACATTACTAAAGAGTTAGTTGGAGCATCTGTTTCGAATTACAGGCAAGTGTTAACAAGTACTTCTGACTACTCACAACCAGTGAATAAAATACAACGTTACTTATAGACTTTGATCATTATCAAAAATTAAACATACATGATTATTTTTGATGTTGATTCCATTTACAATCGCTAATTAATTTACATTTAATACGAGCCTCTACCTTCATCACATGTTAGTTTCAAAAGAGAATAAGTCAGTTATCCTGACTTATATACTTAATTACTTACGCCTGTTACCCCTCTCGGAGGAGCATAGGCCGCTCACCACTATTCTCCATTCAACTCTGTCCTCACCAATCCTTTCCAGCTGTCTCCAGTTACTGTTCATCCTTTTAATGTCTGCTTCCAGCTTTTGATGCAGTGTGTTCTTTGGCCTTCCTCTTTTCCGTTTTCCAACAGGATTCCAAGTTAGCGCTTGCCTCGTGATACAGTCTGATGATTTCCGCAATGTATGTTCTATTCATTTCCAACGTCGTTTCCTGATTTCCTCTTCAGCTGGAAGCTGATTTGTTCTTTTCCAAAGTAGACTGTTGTTAATGGTTTCCGGCCAACAGACATTCAATATTCTACGTAGGCAGTTGTTGATAAATACCTGTACTCTCCTGAGGATGTTTGCAGTAGTTCTCCATGTTTCAGCTCCATACAGAAGAGCTGTCTTGAAGTTCGAGTTGAAGAGTCTAACTTTGAGATTGGTAGACAGTTGTTTGGAGTCCCATACATTTTTCAACTGTAGGAATGCTGCCCTTGCTTTGCCGATCCTTGCTCTTACATCTGCATCGGATCCTCCTTGTTCATCGATGATGCTCCCCAGGTATGTAAAGGTATCGACTTCTTCCAGAGTTTCACCATCAAGTTCAATTAGGTCGGTGCTCTCGGTGTTGAATTTGAGGATCTTGCTCTTACCCTTATGTATGTTCAGGCATATTGATGCTGAGGTTGCTGCTACTTTGGTTGTCTTCACTTGCATTTGCTGGTGTGTATGGGATAGAAGTGCTAGATCATCCGCGAAGTCCAGATCATCAAGTTGCATCCTACTTGTCCATTGAATCCCATGCTTCTCCCCAGATGTAGAGGTTTTCATGATCCAATCGACCACTAGGAGGAAGAGGAAGGGCGAGAGCAGACAGCCTTGTCTGACACCGGTTCTTACTGAGAATGCATTTGTCAGCCCGTAGCTCTTCTAGGGTTGTAGCCGGTCCCAAGCCCGGGTAAAGGAGGAGGGTTGGGCATAGGGCTAGCACCCCTATCCCGTAAAACACAAGTTTGCTAAAAAAACGCTAACCAGAATAAACAAACTTTTGACTTATATAATCCACTCATAATACAGTATAAACTCTTATCATTTTTATAGGAGTTGACTGTCCCATTCAAGTATTCAACCCTTAAATAACGCAACACTGACTTTACCCTTCACTGTTATAGAGTTTCTCGAGTTCCTCAATGATTAGTTTTGTTCTAGATTGTGAGGGATATTTTATACCGAAATGTGATAAATACACTTAACAGTTCGTAGACCAAAGTAGTTAATTAAAATTAGTGTAAAACAGTGTTATAATGGTAGTTACGGTAGTTTTTGTAAAATGTTCCCTGAAAGTGAATGGCATCTAGTAAAATAAATGAAACAGTAAAAAAGAATTGTAGCTCAGGTGGATGATTTAATTGAGGAGCTTTCGTTGTCATTCTAGCTGAATTCTGAATTATTAATAGTTAATCACTTGTGAATGAAATCTCATAGCTTACTTCTACCAAAAGCTTCCATCGATGATTCTTGTTGATTCAATAGTATACCACTGCTAGATGTAAATATCGCTTCTCTTCTTATTATGAAATGATCATGTTACACACTGTATACACATTAGGAATTAATTCACTCCGTAGTCACTTACAGAAAATCTACATTTCACTCAAATCTATAAGTTGAACCTTAGCAACTTATAAACCTGATTAAGTTGTTTTTTGAAAAGGTTTAGATTATCTACAATGTTTCCAATATATTACAAACTGTTTTGTAATTCAATGGTGAATGTCATGATGTTATTGAAGTCTTCATTTCAAGTCATTTCAAGTTTTATTATAGAGTTTTGTATTCAATAGTGTTTCTCCAATATATCTGCAGGAGATAAATAGAAGTAACTCCAGTTTTCTTGAAAAGTACACTTCATTATGAAGTACTTATGTATGAAAATTTACTTAAACTACCAGATACATTATAAGTAATGAAGATTGAAAGTGTTTAGATACCTCTACTTGCTGAAAAATATGCTCACTTTCATTGAAGATCATTATCATTATCTCAGCTTTTGTCTTCATTGTAATGTGGAATTACAATTTTCCTCATACACTTACTTAGAATGTGTAAGGAGTTATGAAATAGATTCCTAGTCGACGGCCTATGCTCCACATGAATTGGCTGACTGATTGATTGATCAACTATATCACTTTAATAACTAATAATTTAATTAGCAGAAATATTCTGTTGTTCCTATGTATCACAGATTGATCTTAATTAGATACTATTAGAAACCAATAGAGAATTTGACATTTATTTCGTCCTAATATAGAACTTCATAAAATTGACCACTTACAATTCTGTTAAACAATCAAATTCTGAAAATCTTCACTTCAATCAACTTGTGATATAACACAACAGTCATTTTAAAGTTACTAATGATTACTGTATAACTTTCGACAAATCTGAACTTCATCAGTCATGATATCTTCGTAGAATTTCAAAAACATCTTGATGTTATTCATTAGTCATATGATTCTAATAATTGACTAGGGGTGTTTTAGTAAAAAAATTGACATTGAATTTTATTGTTCGTTATTTCTTTTCTTCTTTATTCCTTTCAATGTAAAACAGTTGAAGCTGTAAAAGATTTCCTATCCTTCCTCGTACTTCGCTTGCCCCCCTCCACCACTCATTTCAGTCTATAATTTAATCGATATAAAGTTTTCTTTATGTAGTTTTCTTTAATTTTTTTTACTTTCTTTTTTATTATTGTTTATTTAATGATCGGTTTGTTTAAATGCACCATGTAGGTTAACTGTGTTTATTTATTTTATTGGAGAAAGAAAGTTACTTTTAAATACAAATTTAAATAATTTACACTAAATTGAGAGGGACAAGAACATTGAAAATAAATAAATAAACAAGAAAAAATAGTTTTCTTTATGGACAGAAAGGGGTGTAGAAAGTGGGGTACAGTGAGCGAGGGTGGTGTGTGGGGGGGGTAGGATTGAACATAGAAACTATGGTAAAGTGATTAATCATGAAATCAGTTATGACATTACAATGATCAGCTTATTAAAGACTAACTTTAGGATACTCCTGAAGCTCTAGTGAGAGACCATGATTGGTGGATTGTTAACTTGTCGGGAGTGAAACAGTTATTGACAAAGAGGTTTCATGATTGTTGCGTTATATAACAAATTGATGGAAGTGGTAATTCTATTATTCCATTTTGGCCATCTCTGTGGTTCAGTGGGTTAAACGTTCGCCAACCTTTGTATCTGGTACAAAATCTAGGATGTGAACTGCTGAAGAATCTTTACAGTTGTTCAGTCCTCCCTGCTTTTCAATGGTTCCTTGTCAACATCTATCTATGATAAATTCAATCAACTATACTTAACACAAATCTCCACGAACCATTTCAGTTCAATCATAGATATATTTAAAGTAATCAAAGTAATTTGTAGAGATAGGTATTAGGTTAACTTATTTGTACTTGTTTGCTGGGCACTCCTGAAAACCAAAAAGCACGGGGCAGATGTTTTGTCTTAGTGACGGACTCCTTCCTACACGCTAATTAAATCACGGAATCAAAACAATAACTTTCTTGCTTGAAGAGAACACTCAATTATCAGATCATTAATGACGATAAATGATCATCACGGTATATCGAAGACTGATGGAAGTGAAAAGTCTAACATAAGTTGTTGACCAGCCAGACCAGTAATACAAGTAAATTAGCGTTTGCTAAGGAACCCTAAGCCCTGTATTCGCTTTTTTTGAAAATCGAGTGTGCGCGTCTCCATGGAGGAATCCTAAACTAGGACGAAAAAACTGTCTAATGTTCCTTGGTATTCACTGGTATTCAGTTAATCCTTGAGGAATACAAACAACTAGTCGAAAGTGGATTGAAAAGATAAATCGAATTATTACGATTGTGGATATTGCTGAATTTTAAACTTTCATTTCATAAATTAAGCTCAGTTTGAGAACTTCTGTGAGCCAAGAATCTGTAGGCATTTCTGTAATAGTAGTAAGTGATTCTACCTTAACAACGCCTATGCACATTTTCATATGAGGATGGGGGTTTAAACCTATCACCATTAAGCTTTGGGGCCATGCATGTGTTTTTCTGCTAATCGTTATGTGTACCAAAATTGACTAGTTCCTGTTGCCGTATGTGAATCGTGTTCGGAATTCTACGATAAAGCGGTACATCAACAATATAATAAAGTAGGAAAAGTTTGTTTATTCCCGTTGATTAGTCATAAAGCTAAACTGGTTACCGTCTGTTATCGTATGCGCATCCTGAGCGAATTGTTTCGATAGAGCTATTAATCACAAGTAATGTTTAAACTGGATTGTGACAAGCAAACAGAATTTAGGACACGCATTTTGTCTTATTTGCTACTCGTCAGTTGGGTGTACCCGCATCCCACTGTTGATGTTCACATCGGGATTCAAACTCATTCCGCTTTGTGTCAAACGCCAGTACGTTCACCACTAAGCTACTGAGTCCATACAGTCACAACTGTGCAACGGGTATATATGTAATCAGGATAAATTTGAATCCCAGTGTGAACATCAACATTGGGATGCAGGTGTATTTGTTAATTCCGATTATAATTAAAGAGATGAAATTGCAATATATTCTATAATGTTGAATAAATAGATCCTTTTCGACGGATAACCTTATTTGGATCAACATTCACAGTGACTAGCAGATCATCATCATCATCACTTTATTTAAGCTGAATACTTTTCAGCATAGTTTGCATGATAAACAGTACAAAACTTGAAGGAATCATGCAAAGATTCTTAAATTTTTGCTTCATACCATCAGTTATTTGCATTGAATCATTTACATATTTATCTTATTCATTGAAAATTGATTAAGATGAAGTACATTTAATAGTCATTTTTGTTTCGTTGTTTGTTTAATGAAAATTAATCTTTACAAAAAAAAATCTTCATTTAATTACAAGATGAATTAAGTGAATCACTTAATTTAATTAAATATTTTAATAATAAATAAAGTAATAAAAGTTTTTCTTATATTTGGAGGGAGATCGAGGAGGTGGTAACAAACTGGTTCGGGGGGGGTGGGAAGGGGGTAATAGTTTTATGGACATTGGCCTAGTGTTGTTTAAGTTGGATTGTGACTGGCAAGTGGGATCCAAAAGTCGCGTTTCGTCCTAGTTGGGACTCATCGGCTGGATGTACCTGCTATATAGAGGCACATATGGCAACAGAGGCTGACCAGTTTTAGTCCATTACAAATCAACAAGATGATACAAGCCTATTCTAAATTGCATATGTACTTGTTGCACAAGTGTGACTGTTTGGACACAGTAGCCTAATGGTGAACGCGGTTGCATTAGCAACGAAGCGGACTGAGTTCAAATCCCAGTGCGAACATCAACATTGGGATGCAGGTACATCCAGCCAATGAGTCCCAAATAGGACGAAACGCGCGTCCTGGATTTCACTTGCCAGTCACAATCCAACTTAAATATAACTTGTGCACTACCGCTATATAGAGGCAATTCGCTCAGGATGCACATATGGCAACAGAGGCTGACCAGTTTCAGTTCATTACAAATCAACGGGATGATATAATTCTGTTCTAAATTAATCTATTCACGATAAATTTGCGCGGCTTTATACATTATTATCGGCGGACAACTATTTTAAACCAGATATAGGTCTTGAAAGTGTGCTGTTGAACAGATCCATACTATGATAAAACAGTTATCTACTGCAGAATCTCGGCTTTCAATGATTATCTAACTCAAACGAATTTGTAATGTTAAATTAACATTCAATATTCTCTATGACATCCAAATAAAATTACCAAATAAATGATTACGATGAATGTAAATATAATCGCTTCCATCAATGCCATATTTTAAGTGCATAACTAATTCCAATTAAAGATGAGGAAACCTGCCAATTATCCCTTAAATGAATCCCCAGCATAGTGATAATGATTTCCAGTTACTTAAACAACTTGATCATTGATAGAAAAAGAACGTACCTCGCCAGTGTCATACGAAATCATGAATATATAAGTCACTATGGAAAATGTTACTGAGTCGACCACTCCACTAAAACACTCAAACACTGCGGGGCAGATGGTATACCGACTAACATGCCTAAAATTGGTGGCACTAACTTGGAGCTCCGATTTCTTAAGTTATATGCAATATTACTTTCTACTACATGCTACTCCCTCCTTTCTTGAAAACTGAATACACTATTGCTACGATTAAATCCAGACTTGCAGGAAACATAGAGAACGAACGTCGAATTAATCTAACGTCCACTGTATCTAGAGTAATGGAAAAATAATTAAGAATGAAGTTCTTGAACTCCGATCCTGAAAGACCTGGATATGTGATGTAGGCCTGATAAACTATAAGATGAAGAATTCATTTTAGGTATATTCTTCATGAATCTCTACATTCACAAATCTATTTACAGTCGTGTTGTATTACGTAATGTCATAAGAGAATTGTGTATTTATTTAAGTAGTGTGATAGAGTATGCTAATATTATAAGATGAAGCTAGTAAATTACTCGTCCATTAGGTTACTATCTTACATTTGTTAACGATTATATATCCTGAACCTAAAAAGAATACTAATATAAGCAGAACAGAAGTAGAGAACTCTCTATCTCCGACTAAACTTAAATAGCTGACATAACAAGTGACATTTGAACTTGGAAATTAAACAGATTGACAAAAGATAGAAGTACTATTGTTATACTACATGTCACTAAAGTATTACCGATACAGTCAATCTAGAATAGAATACTAATAATCCCAGTTATTAGTGTATATTTATCTGTTGTAATGTATCTATTGAGGTACATTAACCAGTTATGTAGGCCTCATACTTGACAGAACACAAACATGTGTAGGTATGATCAATGAAAAAAGTGGGATAGAATCTACAAACAGAGCGATTCTTACCAACATAATTGACTGTAAGTATAACGTTTCAATCGACAATGCCTTCTAGGTTATATACAATATTATAACAGTTGGGAGCTGGACAAGTAGTTTAATAGTAAAACATTTTCTGTGGAACCAAAAGGTTCTGATCAGTCTCATATTAGGACAAAACACCAATCTAATGATTCATGGTTGTCAGTAGTTATCTAATGTAGACTAATTCGTGTTATCAAATTAATGTCCCTAATAATCTGCTTGAAGTAACTTGATAACATCTACTCAGAATAGTAGAAGCAGAAAGTATCTGAAGAAATAAACCGGGATTATGTACGTTGGAGAGGTATATTAAATCCCTTTGTTTACATAGTTCCACAAAAGGATCATCTTGTCCTTACACCATTAAGTACATTTGATCTTATTATTAATTTCATTTCATTATCTTCTCATTACATTTCTATCATTAAGTACAGTAACCATGGCATGTAATTATCCTACAGGCGTTCTTGATTTTATTGATTAATTATTACCACTGTTCATCATAACAAATTTTCTTCAGTGTTTTTAATTTCATCTAATCGTTTAATGTTATTGTCTACAACAGTGATGGGAAATCGCCTAATTATAGTTGACAACTTGGATAATATCTAATCCCAATAATTAGATATATTTACAGCAATTTATAAGCCGATGACTAAGTAGTGATGGATATGATATACATTTATTCAATAATAGTCATGATTCATTTCTGTCGATGATCAAGTTGTAATGTGTCTGAGATTATACACTGCAAATTCTATGTTGAAGTGGATGCGGGAGGTTAGTTTAAAGGGTAGTCAGTAAGAATCCTGCAGTTTGTACACAGTCTTCTTTGTTTTAATTCGGTTTAGATTATTGAATAAATCGAGTGTAACTTAGTAAAATGTAGGATGAATTTGTATATTCCCATTGATTTGTTATAGACTGAAGCTGGTCAGTCACTATTACTATATGTGCATCCTGAGCGGATTGCCTTGATATAGCGATTATTCAGAAGTATCATTTAATTTGTTTCGTGACTGGCAAGTGGAATCCAGGACTGAGTGAAACCGGACTGAGTTCGAATCCCACTGTGAACATCAACATTGGGATGCAGGTACATTTAGCCGATGAATCCCAATTAGGACGAAACGCGCGTCCTGGATTCCACTTGCCAGTCACAAAACAAATTAAATGATACTTTAGTAAAATGTCTTTTCAATGTTGAGCCATATATGAATAAAACAGCTTCAATCCAAGAGCGCGTCAATATTCACTAATAACATCTACGATTATCTTTCTTCATCAGTTTTCTGTAAATCCTTGAAACAACGCATATCTAATTGCTTAAACAAACGGTTACGAACCTTCTTCAGAGAATAGACGATAAGAATTAAACTATGTAGACTACTGTAACAATACTTAATGAGTTTCCCAATGGTTAGATTAATGATATGTTGGTACTAGGATATCAAGTAGTATTTAACTCTTCTTATAAGTTTTATATTCTATGATGTAAGTAACTTAATCGCTTTTATTATCATTCTGAGCAATATTGTCATTAATGATTACTTATAGTAATTCCACAAACACTAAATCAAAGTAGTCACATATCTGGTAAAACTAACAACATCACTAACTCTTATATTACCTCATACTGAAAATTATGTAAGAAAACAATAGTTATATCAATAAAGCATATTTCAGCATTCATCATTTTCAAGATATACTTCCAGGAGTTGTTGTGCATAATTATGCCGGTTGGAGTCTAACAGTAAGCAGAATAATCCAATTATCTACTAATACCATTGGATGATGCTTGAGAAATATCATGAATTGATTAGAGTTATAAATGTGAGCCATTGGATGCTAACTAAATGATTTGAAGGTGAAATGTTTACCATAAAGCATGAATGTTATACGAGTAGGCAATAATTCTTACATTTAGACGAAAAATCTATATAGTTCTTACTCATTTATAATGATTGACTAACTAAAGTCAATCTGATATAGAAACTAACGAATTTCGGAGTGGCTTAAAATGCAGGTACTCAGCATTTAAGTTCATCATACAACTACAGCATCGGAGAGAATAAACCAAAATAAGCAAGTAAACACTGAAAAAGCACAGTAACAGTGCTTCACAACATACCAACCAAATAATCACTTATTATGTAAATCTAATACCTAATCTTCTAAGATGGCAGTGGAGATTTTTGCAGCTCAGGAGGATAACTATGGTTTGATTATGGTCTTATTCATACAACCCAGAGATCGTAATCAAACCAAAAGTTCATCTCATTTATAAGTCTTTGCTGATGTTACTACTAACAACAATGAAAACTTTACTAATGTATTACTCGAATCATGAAATCAGAATTCCCCCCCCTGCCCTCCTACACACCTCATCTACCACACACTTTCTCAATCTCAAAGATTCCATCTTGTAAAATACACTAACTTTGACAACAATAAAGTAGTACTTAAAAAAAAATAGCAACAATGACAACAGGAAAACATTTAAAATTCATTTGAAAAATTTCATTCAATTTCCGTTGAACATATTGTTCAGTATTCAATAGAAAGTATTCAATAGACAATAAAATAGTTTTATGACATTCCATCATTAGAAAGTTTTAATTCCGGTATTGTTAGATCGAAGAAGAAGAAAAGAGAATGAGAGAGAGAAACAGTGTAGCATATAAATTGTTTTTTTTATTGATGAAATATACATTCAATGTTGAATGGGATCCTGCGAGATTTTACGTAAAGGTTATTGTAGATCCATGTGTGAATGTTAGATTATGCAGCATGTTTACAATGACTATTCACTGGAGATTAGTATATCTTTAATACATTAAATACATCACAGATTGATGATGGAAGGGTACCTTTGAAAACCAGGAAGTAATGGACAACTGTTTCATTTTAATATAAAACTTTTCAGCAGTACACACCTCAGATCTTGCCAAAGAGCCTTCAGGTTGATGAACACCTAACTTCATGCACCACTGGGTCGGCATAAAATGGTAGAATTATCACTTTCATCGGTCTGAGATATATAGCCTGACGGTCATCCAACGCCATTGGTGATAACTCTCTCACTCTTACAAGTATGAACTCGAATTTGTCTCCTTTCTTATATCGTTAGAATTCCCTTGATCAAATTAAATTATGAGAATATGTCTGAATACTTGATCAAGACATGAATTATGGTCAGATGTTGGATTGATTAGCAGTAATCCCAGAAGAGATTACAGATCTAGGGTTCTTGATAGTTGACACTTGTTACAAATAGCCACATCTAATCTCTACACCACTGAGCATTATGTTATATGTAGACATGTTCTGTATGATACTAAATACATTCGCTTAATATGCGTCATTAAACTTTTATAGTAGATGTTTTGCTGACTATAAGCTAACCATCTAACAGAAACTAAGATTTTTCGACATTTCGGACAGTATATTAATTCCATAACTTAAATAGAGCGAAGGAGCTTCTTTTCATGTAGACTGATTAGTTCTATAAATTGTCAGCAATGTTATGTTTATAATGTTTATTGCTATGTGATATAGCACTCACTTCAACTGAGTTACAATAATTGGCTCACTAATAATTAGCATCAAGTTGTTCCTCCATTTCTAGTGAGAGATCGTGACTAGTGGAGTTCAGACTAGTCCGGGTTGAGACTGTTATCACCAATGATAATAAATCATTGTCATGCTATATCATATATTAATGAACAAGTGAATTCTACCATTGAACACCTAACACCCTCCTCAGTGATGCAGTGAGTTAATCGTATATATCAACTTTAAGGTTTTAGGTTACTTCCCTGACGGAATTGAGGGTGAGCGCTGCTAATGAGTGCCATACTAAGAAGACATGTCTCTTCAGTACCAACAGGTCTTTGGTAGTACTCCTTCAATATCAGTCTGCGGCGACTAAAAACAACACTCAGATATATTGGGATATATTTTGATAGAGTTTAGTACAAGGGCTTTAAATCTCTTAGCTCACAGTGAATAGACGAAGTAAGACTAAAATTAACCCTAAGTCCTTACAGATTAAAATTAATGCCTGTTGATCACTGTTACACAAGCAAAATGTACTTTTGACTGAGCTTACACTTTAAAAATATACATTTCAAATGATTTAGTATCTTCATGCTCATTCCATAATTAGTCTCCACGTCGAGCCCTATACCCCAATATCCGGAAGCGCAGTTTATAGTCATTGCTTTGACATAAAATCAGACCGAATGGATCTGAGAAAGAACATCGATGGATTAAAATGTGGCGTCGCTACGAACTCTTGGGCATCAAAAGCTAGTTATTTCCTGTAGTAAATTTCCTGAAATCTCTTGCTTCGATGTCTGCAAACGACATCAAAAAGATCGATAGGTCACGGTTTCACGTTCTGTATTCGTACTGAAGATCAAAATCAAGTAAGATTTTACCCTTTTACTCTACGTCAGGTTATTATCGTGACTGAGTCTACCATTTGATACCCGCGTTACCATTTGACGGATGTAGTGCTACAGTCAAATCCCTCATCTGGCATGGTCTTCAAAACGGGTCGTGCATCACATAGGACTGAAACACCTCAATTTTCGCATAGATTAATGTGATAAAGCCATGATGCGGACACACGCAGCGTTAGACTACGTATATCGGAATATGCTTTTAACCGAAATACATATTTCTTCCCTGTTTCACTGAATAAGTAAAAAACAATGATGAAACTCTAGTTAAATACGAAACATTTCTAGTTCATGTTGAACTGAGAAAAACAAATGACGTATTATAATTTTCTAATTTTTGGGAACAAATTTAACCAGCTACAAAATTAATGACAGATTTTCTGCAGTTTGGTCAATCACACTTGTTTTCCCCAAGTGAATTACCAGAGAAGATTATTCGCAACGTTCTCAATATTCAGTAGATAAACCGTATTCAACACATTCAAAAGACCTACTGTTCATTTTGTAAATGAATATTGAATACTTCAATACAATTTTCAATCATAAAATTGTACTTCTAGCTTAATATTATACAGTATTATGTTTCACATCCAGTTTCCTGGACTGTGCTACAGTGACATGTTTACAGGATTCCATTGAGTTCATCTGGTTACAATTGAGATTCACTAATAGAAATTACATTATGATATACAACATTCATTCATAATTCACCAAAGTCGTTGTATACTTCACATCAAATGAACAATGAAATAATTCGAAATAACTTCAGATAAATTTCCTTTTTCTAAGTAGTTTGAAGTAAATAATTAAGTTGATTAATAATAATGTTTATTAATATTCTGTTATGATATGAACTACGATCTGTTGTGGTATATGGAGACAATGACATTGATAGGAACCAATACTGGTAAAGCTAGACACCACGGTAGTTGTTCTGTGCCCTGGAGTCTGCCACGTAACTCCTAGCCTACATCCTCTGAAGCCGAACAGAAGAACACATGATAAATGAGTCAACAATCAACCAGTGAAATTATATTTCACTCATCCATTTATATACATACAAAACCTGACCAAATAGTAAATTAATGAGAAAAATAACGTATCTCCAATATAAAGACAATGATTATTATGAAATAAGTGTACTCTGAAAAGTCCAAGTCTTCTAGTTGCATTCATTTCCTCCACTGTATTCCGAGATTACTTTGAAATGTTAACATTTACTGATCATTAAATAGTGGTGAATGTTATGCTTCAACAGTTCTGGTTTATTGATTCAGTATCTTTTGAACTATGTTACTACTGATATGTTGTAGTAGGTAGTTAACATAAAGGCTTGGTTAATTTAGAGTTATTTATAGTTAATGAATCTAAACAACAATGTACAACTGATTTCGTACCGACTACTTCGACTCCCGGCATGTGATCATCTGATCCTGCGGTCTTTAAGTAACTGAATAAGATTTTTAAATCTCAATATTAAATAGTCACTTTGACTTATAATAAGAACACAATACTTGTTTATTTTGATCTGATTTGAATAAAATCAAAAATTTCATTAATTCTTAACATAAACTACTTTTAAATTACACAACATCCTACAATACAATCAGTTAAAATGAAATTTAGTTAGTAGCTTTATTAATACTGTTTAAATGCAAATGTATTGGTGTAAGGTCGGACCACAAAGAAGCGTAACAAACTTTCAGAACTGTCATTTGAGAACACTATTTCAATTATTCGAACTATGTGTAATGTTAACATTTTGTTTCTATTATTGTTACGCTCCGCTTGCCCTATCCTCCCGTTTAGCATAATTACTGTTATTATATTGTCTCTTATTATAGGACTATAGTTAATTAGTTGTGTACAAGTTGTTCCTATTCACTACCACTATTCTCCCTCGTTCTGTATTCATGTTAATTTTCTAATTGGTTTACTGTGTGGTCTGATTTTATGTATATATAAAAGAATGCTTGAAATATAATATGATCCGATTCTGTCTGGCTGATCTATTGGCTCGCATTCTTCTTATTTCGGCTTGGGACTAAGTGGGCACAGGGCAGACGCGCAATAACCAACTAGGCACAAGTGATTTGCACTCGGCCAACCCAATCATCCCCCAATTCTCTCACGTCATAACAATTGGGTTCGAATTCCACTTGTGTACATTATCACTAAGATAATGATATATATACGTAGCTGATGAATCCCATATAAAACGAAACTTATATCTTCATTATCATTACTCATCAGTAATCCAAAGTTAATCAACGTAAACTCAATTAAGAGTTCGTGAAATTAATATTATTTATAAAAAATAATAGAATAAATTATTATTATTATTATTATTATTATTATTATTATTATTATTATTATTATTATTATTATGATTCTAATATCACTGGGGCGTTCATCACTTATTTTCGTAGAAAAGTCCCATGTGTCTTAATAAAAGAAGGTGTGACTTTATTAAACTTTTCGAGGTTTCTTCCCTGAACCTTATCACTATTATTATTATTATTATTATTATTATTATTATTATTATTATTATTATTATTATTGAATACAGTATTTTTTTAATAAACAATTATTTAATTAAGATATTAAATTAAAATGGTTATTTACGATTTTTTTTTCATTAATTTTTTTATTTCTTCAAAATTAAATAAACTTGAGTTTACTCCCACCCCCATTTTGTCGAAAGGAGGGGGGGTTGAGTGTTAAGGATACAGGATGGTGGTTACTAGGGTGTATACTTTAAATTTTTTCATGTTACTTAATCTCATTTAGTAACATAACTGTGGTTAAATGTCATTATTTTGTTTAAAAAGAAAAAAAAGTTTTTTTCATCTCTTCTTTTTGTTTCTATGAGAATGAATATTTTTGCCAGTGATTAGTTGAGGTGGAAAAAGAAAAGAAGAAAGTAGTTGACTAAAAAAATTTCTAAAAGCTTTCTATTTCAACATTGTCGATTCCATGGTTAGGCATTCACATATTATTATTATTATTATTATTATTATTATTATTATTATTATTATTATTACCAAGATTATTTCAACTTACTTCACAGTTATATGAATAGAATATATTTGTAAATAATTATTATGACGAGAAAGAATTGGGGGGTGAGTGGGGTTAGTCGAGTGCCAATCGCTAGTGCCTAGTTGGTTATTGCGCGTCCGCCCTGTGCCCACATAGTCCCAAGCCAAAATAAGAAGAATGCGAGCCAATAGGTCAGCCAGACAGAATCGAATCTTATTATATTTCAGGCCTTCTTTTATATATACATAAAATCAGACCACACAGCAAACCAGTTAGAAAATTAACATGAATACAGAACGAGGAGAATAGTGGTAGTGAATAGTAACAACTTGTACACAACTAATTAACTATAGTCCCTAATAAGAGACAATATAATAACAGTAATTATGCTAAATGGGAGGATAGGGCAAGCGGAGCGTCACAATAATAGAAACAAAATGTTTAAATTACATACAGTTCGAATAAATGAAATAGTGTTCTCAAACACAGTTCTGATAGTTTGTTACGCTTCTTTGTGGTCCAACCTAACAATAATCTCATCAGTTGAAATTAAAGAAAGTTCATTTGGCAAGTTGGTCCAAGTTTCTTCAGGGATGAAAGGAAGGGAGGAATAACTAAAATCAAAATTATCGAATATAATATCACTACGAATGTTCAATCGTATGAATCTATTGTACGTCGGTCATTAAAGGTGATGTTGAAATGTTATGGATGAAAAAAAGTTACATGTAGTAATCATTTGTGTACAAATATGGTTCTAAGTTATGTTCAGGGAATGGGACAGACAATTTATAGATTGACTTAGTTGTCGAATCATGTAAATTTGATTAATAGTAAATCGAAGTGGTCGTAATTATCCGGCCAAAGAATGGATACATACTTACAACTGGTAACACGCTAAATTGTTTATTTAGACTTAATAATTCTAAACTGAAGCAATCAACAAATAATTTGAATGTATTTAAATGTTGGACTTGTAGATAATGTTTAAGTTCAGTAAGTTGAACATTAATGGCCATGGTGAACCTAACAGTACTCCATCTCATCGGTATATACTATTAGGATTTTAGCTTAATTGAAATTAATGGTGTGTCCTGTTTCTATGGGATACAATGCTAGTGCCGACATATTTTCTAGTTTTCTTAGACCTCTGGAAGATTCAGGAACATCGTTTAAACAAAATATATGTTCCTTCACCCTTAGATTCAACTGTCGTGATGTTTCATCTACGTATATACGATTACATTCGTTACCTTTGCTATCATAGCGACAGTTTGTTTTCTCCTCTTGTGGCACTCTATTGTATTCAATAGAAACAGACCACAGCATCGATTTCAACAGAACTACAATCCCTCATGTAAAATATATTCATATTCTACATACAAGTGGACATTCGTAGTGACATTTAACCTCCTAATTCCATTTATATTTAATAATGTTGATTTTGGTTATTTCCTTGAAGAAACTCGGAACAACTTACCGAACAAAACGTTAGAGCTTTCTTTAATTTGATTGGCTGAGATTATTTACAAACAGATTCTATTTGTATATCTGACAAACATTCGGCGCCTAAGTTTTTCAAGTCTGCTTGTTCTTCAATAGATGAAAATCCTTGGAAAACGTGACAGTTTTCATGTTAATTTTATCTAGTTGTGTTAATGTATAATGACGGTTCGATGTAAAACACCTACATCATCTCAGGTTATATGCTGATTATGCATGTCGTAGTAATGAATGAAACTGTGAGATTTTCTAATTTGTATTAGTTTAAGGTATCCTGTTGTATGAAGTTTTTCTTGTTGCAGTTTCAGTACTACTTGTTAACATGAATAAGTAGTGCGACTCATCTATTCACTAGTATTCATAATTTGTCATGCGTATTAATAAAGATACAATATAATTTGTTACTAATCCCTGCCAGGCAAATTGAAAACTAGTGGCAGATAAAGCTGCCTACTGTAGTCCCTCCTCTTTCTGTTGGTGGTTGATTGGATTATGCAAACTGCAACATCTCAAGGAAAAACATGGAATGCAGTGGACAACCTGGAGGTAACCAAGTGACTAGGACTTTGCAGACGATCTAGCTTTTCTATCCCATATACAGTAGCGAATTCAGGTGAAAACAGCTAGTGTAGTAGCAACCTCTGCACCAAGAAGTAGATTTCAACATACATACGGGAAAAAGCAGGAACCTTAGATACAACACAACGAACACCAATCTGGTTACACTTGACTAAGTAATTTTGGAAGATGTAGATACTTTTACATAGCTGGGCAGCAGCATCCCTGACAAACAAGGGGGATTCAATACAGATGAAGATACATAAATTGGTGAAGGCTGCATTTCTACGATTGAAGAACATCTGAAACTTAAACTAGTTGTCAGTCAACATCAAAGTCAGAATTTTCAATACAAGCTTCAAAACAGTTCTATTGTAGGGAGCTGAAACTTGTATGGAGAACTACGGAAGTATCATTCACAAAATATAGGTATCCATAAATAGATGTTTACGCAAGATACTCCAGATCCGTTAACTAATAATCTAATATGACAGGGAACAAACCAACTTTCAGCCGACGAGAAAACCTAAAATGCTGCAAGTGAATGGTACACACAGTGAGAAAATCATCGAATTGCGTTACTTCACTGTACGTACGTGAGCTCGAATTAACCGCCTAGTATCATT
The DNA here is from genome assembly GCA_025215515.1 of Schistosoma japonicum. NCBI lineage: Eukaryota > Metazoa > Platyhelminthes > Trematoda > Strigeidida > Schistosomatidae > Schistosoma > Schistosoma japonicum. Next base: position 2,430,253 of record CM046063.1, on the reverse strand, counting down.
AACTGTTTAAGGTTAGGTATACAAATCTGTACTGTAAGCTTATTTTATTTGAGTCTCTCCTCTTCAAAATGTCAATTATTACTTCAGTACTGGTTTGTGTCAACACCTTAGCGAATGGTGAAGAATGAAGTAATTTCATTTCACCGAAAGAGAAAAGAAACATTGAGGAATACATTGCGCTGTCAATTTCAGACAAATGTAAAAAGAATGATTAGTAGTCGGAAATAGCTGAAAAGGAGAACTCACTCTACGAAGAGTAACTGGAACTGATTGATTGCATGACAAAGTGGTTAACGTTAGAGTTTAAAACGTTATCACTTGAATTTAATTATGTTCATCAGAAAACAAGAAGAATGTTATGAATATAATCTGAGAATACTAACAAAGTAACAAAATGTTCATATACAAACATAGAGTGATTAATCGTATTAAGGTAAAATGTAAACCCTTAAAAGTATGAATATTCTTAATTACATAATGTAACTGTAAAGCAATTGAATTCCTAATGTAAACTGAATGAATTAAAGTTACACGAACAATCAAAACCATTGACCATTACATACTTTCTTCAATGGTTTCTAATGATCATTATTATTACGTGATTCATTCACTACAGTAAATTAATTAAGTAGTTCTTTTAGTACTTGAATAAAGGTCATTCTTGATTAATTCTAGTATGTACTTGTTTTTGGTTTATGACTAAAAACTCTACATAATGCAAATGAACTAAACCACTTAACTATTCTTTGTATATCATTATTGTACAATAGTTTATGCATCAATAAGTATCAGGATTGATTGAACTTGAAAACGTGACCAATTCTGACTATTAATGCCATGAATTGTAGTCTGATTCAGTCATAATCAATCAATCAGTCATAATCAGGTTACTATGAATGAATAAACTGAGAATAAGAATATCAAATGGAAAAAGGAATACTGGAACTTTGATTCTGAAAAAAGAATATGGAACGACTGTTTCAACATCATCGTGATAGATTCTGATGTTGGCTACTCAAACTTTTGATTAATAATAGTTATCATGCAGATCTAGACCAGATAGTTTAACATTATTTGGATGTATTCAACTGCATTCACTGATGTTACGTTTTAGTTTAACCTTCTTTATCCTTCTTTCAAATTACTTCTACTTCACACTTATCAATATTGGTAGCTGCTAGGCATATGTCTGTTATGACGAGAGAAATTTGGGGGGTGGGTGACCGAGAGCCAATGACTGGTGCCTAGTTGGTTATTGCGCGTCTGCCCAGCGCCCACTTAGTCCCAAGCCGAAATAAGAAGAATGCTAGCCAATAGGTTAGCCAGACAGAATCGAATCGGATCCTATTATATTTCGAGCATTCTTTTATATATACATAAAATCAGGCCACTCAGCAACCAATTAAAAAATTACATTGAATAGCAGAACGAGGGGAATAGTGGTTAGGGAATAGGAACAACACCGTACACACTAACTGACTGTAGTCCATAACAACAGACAATATAATAACAGTAATTAGGCTAAACTGGAGGACGGGAAAGCCGGAGCGTAACAATAATAGAAACAAAATGTTGACATTACAGACAGTTCGAATAAATGAAATAATGTTCGCAACCACAGTTCTGAAAGTTTGTTACGCTTCTTTGTGGTCCGACCTAACAATGTCCTAATTACTTTAGTTCACTGAGATTCACTAACGTACCATGTGATCCTTGTCAAGTACTTCAGTTATTTCAGTGAATACAAGTGATGCTTCTGATATGCTTATTATCTAAAACTAGTAATTTACTAATGTTAACTACTTTAAAACGGTCATGTTGTATAATCATACTGTAGAACATTCAATAAAGATTATGAAGACTATGAATGTTTATTAAAATCTATTCTAAATCATAGAAGGTAATTTACAGAAGGAATATATGTATTAGTCTAAGAAGCGGCCAAGACAAATACATTCATATGATTGCTCTAGTAATTCGCTTAACTATTGAAACTAAACATTATCATATCTAACTTACCAAATGATCCGTAAACAGAAAAATGTGATCTTGTCTAAAATCGCTTGGTTACTCAAAAAAACAACATTCTATAGTAGAGAAGATCTGAAGCTCAGGAGGTCGATTATTGTTATATAGTGTTTTCTGAACTGCATGCTTTAATTGAAGGATTTTCATTGTAATTCTAGAAGACTTCATTACTGCTAGCTTCTGATAGATGTTAGCTGTGAGATTTTCTCCTTTTGAGAATCTGAAGAAGAGTACCGAATTATTGACGTTTAAAAGATCAGCTATTCACGTAATTTCATCAGATAATGTCTCTCAACACCACCAGCAAACACATAATCAACCAACAAACGAATCATCCTACTAAATATCAAAGAAATCGGCAATTATAACCAGACTATTGAAACCATTATTATTAGATGTTATGCACAGACCAACGAATTCACTAAAATCAACTTTATGCGAAACCAGAAAAACAAGATAGCAATAAAAGATAAACCAAACGTTATCTGTGACAAACAATACACTGGATAAAGCAACGGACATTTCTATCTCCGACTTCATGAACATCGATTAGCCATAAAAAGCTCACTATATACCTTCACTTATATCAACAGAAATGGACGATTAAGGACACAAGTTTAACTGGGAAAACGTAGTGACTTTTCAGAATAGAAAGGCAAAGAAACCGAAATAGTTTGACTTCCACGTTAATAGGCAATCAGTAAACATAGTGAGGCAGATGCAATTTATCAACCAAGTGGTAGACTATTATATAACTGCACAGTAGTGAATCAAGTCGAAGTGGGAAGAAAATCTAAATAAGTGTGCAACAAATAACTAGACAAGTATGATAACAAACTAGTCAAAATACATAGTCAATAGAACAAGCAGCTAGTCACTTATAGAGAAATTCGCATAGCTGACTTAGATCAAACGTTCACTGTAACAAAGTCGTGTAGAATGACGATGATAACTTCATGATCGAATCACTTGATTGAAATAACTCACTATAACTAAAATAACAATCTGTGAATACTGTACTCATCCTTAAGATCTGGAATTTCAGAATCAGACTGTTCGTAATTTTATAGGTTTATCATTTTAAAGTGTTGATCATTATGACATAAGTTATTTGTTTCTCTAAGCGACTTTTACTGGTTATTCACATGTAGACTAACTCCCACATAAACAGTTTTCACATCGATCAGCTTAAGGATTTGATTTCTAGGCTCCTGCAACTCATCCAATAAAGAATAAATTGTTTAAATGAATTTGTTTCATTGAAGATCATTCATACAACGATTTCAAGTGGTTACAAGCATAGCAAGGACATTGAATCGTTATTACCAACGAAATGCAATAAGAATGTTTTATCCTATTTGAAGATTTCGTCTACTTGAGTCTCAGATTCAGTACCAGTCACTCGAAAAACATTACTACTCTATGTAGTAAGCTATGAACTAACTTGTTTATCTGATATTATTTTTGTGTAAATCCTTAGTAGATACTCACCAATGATATTAAGAATTGATATGTTTTCATCTTGATCAATTCACTTCGATATACAGCTATTATGTAATATGATTTCATCATATTTAGCATTTGTCTGATAGTTGTATCTAAAACAACAAACATTCAGTTTCAACCATATTGTAATATGGTCGATAGGTATGAAACATGATGAAATGTGTGATCTATAAGTTTTACAAAGTTTACTACTTATTTATATAAGTAGTAAGTAGATAGTTTTTTTTACCTGAAAAGAAGCTCTTAAGACAATTAGTCAGTTATTAAGATTCAATTTCTTTAAATTTGCAGACTGATCATTTAGAGAAATTACATGTGAAAAATATAACTTACACACACTAAATGAAACTTTTTGTAACTAAGTGAAAAACTATGGGGTGGGTATAGTGAATGGAATAAGTAACTATTTCTCTTGGTGTTTTTCTTCTCTTTTCTTTTTAATGAAGAAACTTAAGAGGTTTTTTGCAAAACGGAAATATAAAAAAAATAAAGTAAATTAAGTAAAAAATGATGATGATAACAATAATAATGATGGTTAACTAAAGTGGCCACTTTTAATCAATATCCTCCTACTTCTCATACTACTTGGCTGATTATTTAAGTAGTTTCATTTGGCTATTTTAAGTAACATTTTAGTTGATTAAACAGAACAACAAAAATGATATTGAGGAAAGAAAAACACTAACAAAAGTTAACAAAATATAGTAAATAGAACATGATGTGAAAAAGAAAACAGAGAGAAAATCATCAACTCAATTTCTGTTGTTTCTCTCATCTGTCTATTAAGATGCATTTTTAACTGAATTAATTCAGTTAAATGAAGATGATGATGCTGCCTCTGATGATGATGATGATGATGGTGATGAGGAGGTGGAGTGTATGTGTTCTTTATTCGGTACATTCTTGCTTATTCTCACCTTTACATGCCTACATACTCACTTGCTTACTTAATTGCTCAACTTGAAATTGATAGAAAAGAAAATACAAAAAGAAGTGTGAAAGTAGTCTTGTGGAAGAAGAAAACAGATTTTTCTGAGTGTTCTAATAATCATTATATGAATAAGAATAATTAAATTATAAAAAATATATTTATATGTTAAGTGAAACTCTTCTAATCAATGACTGAAGACGTTATGTTGAGGTTGTTAGTCACAGTTGGTGAATATGATGAACTAATCAAAGTATATTAAGCATTGTAGTCGTAACTATAGATCCTACCACATGAAGTGGATCAACAGAAGAACTAGTAATACTCAAAGTAAATAATTAAATATCTGAGAGATATATGAAGTGATTATGAATTCACAGGAGAGAAGGAAAACAGTTTGACAATTTCACATCTGGTACTACAGATTTCTATCTCAGTATTTGTTAGGTTTTTGTGTTATTTATAACTTGTCAGATAGACTTATATGTACTTTTAAGGCAATAAATACTCTCTGATGGCTTTGATTCCTGGCAGCAGAGTTTCATAGACTGAAAACATTATTGTCAAGATTATAGGCACATCTTACTGACCAGTATCAATTACAACAAATATATTCACAATCTGAAGATAACATGAACTCCATCTCATCTGTTTATATTGTTGAAACATTTACGTACATACATAGGCAGCGTCATTTATCTTTATTTCAACACGATAGAAACTATAATTACAATTACACTGTTATACTTCTTGACATTCACCAAACTAAGAATTAACCGTGTCATTTATGTAAAAAACCTGGAGTACTTAAGAAATTCAGACATGAATTTAGACAAGTCACGACTTTAAACAACTTGTATCGTTACTAGTTCAGATAAAAATTTAGAATATGACTAGAAGATGCAATTCTTAAAAGTAGGAAACATTCGTAACTTATTAGTAATTAATTAAATGTGTCATTGAAACATCCCTCATATTCATTACGATGATTAAATAAATAGTGCTTAAGTTAGATTCAAGGTATCAGACAGATATGATTTTGAATCTTCACAGATTGTAGTGACGAAGATATGCTCTACATACTTGAAAGCAACAAGATGCTTAATGTCCACTAGTATAGAATTAGTTTAGAAGAAAACTAGAATTATTCAATATGAAGCCTATTTGACCATTGATCTGAACCATGCAGGTAGGTTCAGACTAATTGTTTGTGGTTCATGTAATGGTACCAATTATCCAGCTGTTGCTGATAGCTTGACGTGGTGGTCGGGCTTCTGTATTGTAATACCAACTGTAACAATCGCTCTACCATTTCAGTAAGTCAGTTAAAGAGCAGTGAGACCAGAATTCGCCAGCCTAAAGTGCGGGTGCAAAGTTGTATTACCTAATTTATAAAGATTTGAGAATAATATGGTGTTTGCTTCAAACAACCAGCGTGACGGTGATGCCACCTTCTCACAATGGAGAGATAGTGTCACTAAAGTTTGGGCATAAAACTGCACATTTATATTTACTCCATCGATTCCCCATTCCTGTGGTAAAGCATTTCTAAGTAAAGTGGTAATTCACCAAAAGCTACCTTCATGAAGTTATCATGTAGTTGTCATTTTGACACTAAGGTCACATGTCCCAACCATCTCAATCGATAAAGATTTAGGACCATTTTCGACTGATTTTTCCACATTTTTCTAAAACTGTGTGAAATATAAATATTACATATCCGCCCATTCCAAGATATACGGGCGATACTGAAAAGATGTCTATGATCAAAAATCTGGAGCCTACTCATATCTTTTATTTTATTTGTCCTTGTTCCGCACCCATATATTAATAAGAGAGAACTGTCATGCGAATCACTCGTCCTCTCGTTGTGAAACAGATGTCTAAATGACGACACAATCAACGCAAGTCGACTGAGGCCAAGAAAACCTCTTGCATTTGTACTGAGATTTCGTCAAACACCAACCCATTAGGAGTGACACCACTTACAAAATAAGTAGAGTGGTCACTACTCAACTAATTTACTCTCTGTGACTAATTTATGCCATAACGCAAACTAGTCATAGAGTATCATTTTTCATTTGCATGGGAAGAAATCCATTCCGAATATGCTTGATGATTACTCGGTGTTCGAAAAACTGAATATTATCGGCGTCTTCATTGAAAAATAATATATAGACTGCTTATTCTAAGTTGTCAAATGGTCTTCCTTGTAGGGGATCAATTTCTGAAAACCTAGTTGACGGAAGTGTAACTTCCGGATAAATATCTATTACAGAGATAAATAAAAAGTGAAATTAACGTTAACCCTAACGAACAACACTGGAAGTTGACAGTTCTCGTAACAGTTCCGCTTGAGTTCTAACTGTATCAATGATGTTCTAATAGAGATCCTCTACAAGGTTAATGACCATTTTAGGTACATCGTTTAGTCACAAACATTGTCACAACACCTGTTTATCTATGGAGTCAAACGTGCTTATCAAATCAAGGAGTACAACTACTGTTAAACGATGGTAGTTATTTCCATGTTTTACAACCTGACAAAAGTAAATATCTGGTCAGTGTATCCTTGTTCAGGTCTGGAATCGTCCTAGTTTTTCCTAGTTTGTCGTTCACTGGATTTAGATAAATGTTAGATGGTTACCTTAGACATTATGTTAACCAAATCGATTCACCTGTGGTTATCACAAGAAAATTTCAGTCTTTTCTTGTAAACTGGGACAATCAGCTATTTAAATTAGTTAAATGTGATTACGTCCAAGGTCCTAGACTTTGGCTAATATATCATTCAGCCTGACTATGAAAACTAGACAACCGACCATAAACATATCTTAGGATTAACCTGTCAGGACCTGTTGCTTCGCATCGAATCTTTTGATATTTACAACTGACTAACTGACTGATTAGAAGTCCTAAGAATTTTCCTTCAATTATTTTGAACTATTATCTTTAGTATTTATTGTGTTTCGAAAGAACATATTTGTTTTGTTCAAAGTCTACTTGTGATAATATTAAATGTGTCTATTTTATGTAACAAGTTATCATACTACTAATAACACTACTAATGTCAAAAAATGATACAATAACAACAACAACAACAGCAACAGCAACATTGTATCGCCTATACATTCACTGTATGTCATGTTTTCGTGACTTTAAATAACAATGAAAGTAGAAAAGAAATTGACAGTCAACCAGTTTACGATAGAAGGTACACATTAGATACTGTCATTGAAGGAATAATCAATTTATTAAGACTTTTCTGTATCATAAACTTAGATAGCAACATGTATACACTGAAAAAAGAGAGAAAAAAGAGAAAAATCGAAAGAAAAAAAGAAAGTACAAAGTAATTACTTGAATGAAGAAAAAAAATTGGAACATGTTCCATTGATAAAATAGAATTTTTATGAATAAAACAGGATAATGAAAGTAAGTTAAATTGAAAATTGAGAGACAGGAAATGGATAGCAACTGATGGTAGGTGATGATGAAGAAAGAGAGTGAAGTGGTAAGGGGATAGATGATAAGGAATGATATTGTTATTAAGAAGTAAACAGAACACGATAGATATTATTTACTTGATTGTAATTGTATATGCCAACAGTTTTTATATACTACTGAGATACATATAGTAAGTCTATATTGCTCTATTTAGACATGACATTGATGTATAAAGTACACGACTATAAACTGTTTAACAAAAGTGATGAAGTAGAGATGATTCTTTAACATAAATTATTTTTTAAAGAGAAACAAAACATCTTGTTCAATGTCATATTGTTTCCTGAATTGTTTATATGCTATTTTAAAGTTATACTTTTTGACTTTACAGTTAAATACTACTGATATAGAGAATTAAAAAGTTTTACATAAATGGAATGAAGTTTACGGTAAAGTTTCCTTCTGTTACTAGGTATATTGTATTTAACACTCCTGTTTATTTGTTCTCTTATTGATTGAATGAGTACTGCATATTAAAGTGCACTATTTTGTAAAGGGTATCAATTCAAATTGCTGAACTTATTGAGTGTAATGTACTATGATAAGGTAGATAAAAGATAGAACATGAGATATACTTGATATACTTCATTGATAACTTACATTTGACAATTAGACGATCAGTGAATATTCTTGATATAACCTAGTTAGAATGTTTTATTCTTGGTTTTATTTAATTTTATTGTAGATGTTCACCTGGAGATTGATTTCATACTAGGTCACCCACTTATTGATTTACAGTATCCAGAGGGTACAATCTTATTCAGTGAAAACACTGACAATATGTAATGTCTCCTGAATGCGTTCCTTCCTCCTCTTAATGCACAATATTTATTCTGAACTAGGATTAAATATACATGATATTAGTTGATAAATTTAAGTTTAATACATATCCAATTCTTTCTAGATTAACGTAATGATAGCAGCCTTGATTAGGAATACCCCATTGAGATAGTCAAGTTTCATAAGATTATAACCACGCGTTATTGATAAGTATCATATGATCTAAAATGCAGACAGTATAGGAGTTCCCGCTGATTGTCTGTGCTGGGATGGCTCCCAGAAAACTTAACGAAGCCTCCAGATCCCTTGAAGGAGCCGAAGACATTCCATCCAATCACTGATCGATAGAACATTCCAGAATCTTGACGTGGCACGTTCTGATTGGGTAACTGTTGAGACTTCTTAATTCGGATTGGATGGATTATAACACTGATTTTTGTTGTTCAGAAAACTATAAATACACGAATATTATTTACCTGACTTACTTTCCATCTCTACCCGTCTTCTGTCTTCTGATTTGCGACCAGGAGGGTTCAAGCGTTTTGGGTGCTAAGGTAGTCCGCGACTAGTCAAGCATCAAGTACGAAACGTAACAGTCTGATAAAAGTCAGAGTAACAAATATCTATCGATTAATAAAGTACTTAAGCTAACCTTGAAAAATTACCCTTTTTAGCCAATTGGAATCCAAGCAGCAAAGAGGGGGTAAATTAATCCTTCAAAATATATTGTTTGTAAGTGCTAGGGTTTGGAGATCGATACAAAATGGGACTTACATTATATTTTTTTTACAAATTTCTATGGTTTTGTTTCTTCCACTAAGTAAACTGTGTGTATGCATCTTTGCTATGTTAATCGTGTTATACAGATGAGCCTTCACTTACGTCAGTAAGATTAGATACATTATTTATTAGAATTTCCAGGATCCATTTCTCTTTCTAAAGCATTAGTTATCTAGGAGTCAATTTAAGGTAAAGAAAGAAGCATTAGTCTATTAGAGATGGCTTATTACAGCTTCGATGGTATTTAAATACAATTTTATTATACTTAGCTTAATGTAGTATTAATGTTATTTACTGTCGATCATCGTAGAAATGTGTTTTCCAAAGCGTTTACCTCTTTTAGTAATACGATACCTTTATTACTGGGGTCTAAACTACAAACTATTAATCAGTATTCAGAAATTCTGTGCAGAGATTGTTCTCTGGAGATCGTGTTTTTAATTTGTTGTTTGTAATAGTTAAAGATTGTTTACAGTTGTGTATCATTGAGAAACTAGCTTTATCTTCTAATATTGAACTCTTTAGTGTTAGTAAGCACCTATGACTTTATCAGGGATTGAATCTATGATCATAAAGTCTCCTGACAATTGATTAACTATCAGTACCACTAAACCGACGTCCAATCATAAGATTTCTGCTTTAGTCAAGATATAATGTTTATTCTACTGTGACGTGGAGAATTTGGGAAGAACGTCGGGTTATCAGAGTACGGACATATTAGGAGTGACAATGGATAATCGTCGCATAATATTACAAATCGACTGAGGTAAAAATCTTACTGGTGAACACTTGTAAATCGATTGGTACAACTGTTACAACATTTTCATTTCACATTTCGTCAGTGTAATTGCATCTTGATATCTAATTGGTCGGTTCCTGAATACATGTCCAGCTTTTTTATTGATTATATTCTGTAGTATTTATAATTTTTATAATAATAACTCTTTTATTGTACTTTAGATATCAACTGTTAACACAAGGTGATGATACATTTGAGTTAATTCAATTATCGAATGAATTCAGTGATCTGCCTTCTCTTTCTTCTGTACTACCATCTACCTCAAATCAACCAATCTATGCACAATTCAATAATTTACCTTATTCACCACATGCGGAAAATCCATTCAATCATCAGCCAACATTATTCACGATGAATCACTTATCTTCTTCTTCTTCTTATCAACAAAATAGACCGGAAGCAGTTATATTTAAAAGTAATGAAACAGTTGGATTGGGAAACTAAACGTAGTTATCATTTTATACTGACAGCAGAAGACAGTGGAACACCAGGATTTACTGGTGAAATGAATTTAGAAGTGAGTTTATGTATAATCAAATAGAAAGAAGTATCTTTATTTCGTAATTTCTGCAAAGGATTGACTACAGTTAGACAGGAAAAGAAAATTATAAATCGTCGAACATTATGATGTTAATGACTATCTACAATCATGTAAAGAATGAAACATGAACTGTCCAGACTGCTTAGATGATATTTGCAACAGAACAATCTACTAGTTCAATACTTGATACTTTTCAGTGATTGTCTAACTGTAGTCATTCCAAGTAGGAAATATTATATTCTTTAGTTATGGCATTGTCATTTGTTTACACTTCCCAACAAACTTGGTTTTTCCGTCTTCCAATGAATAAATTGTTCGTGGTTCTCAATTTTACTGTTTTAAGAAACATTATTGACTAACATTGAAGTATTCCTGAAGTTCTGGTGAGAAGTCGTGATTGGCATAGTTCAGACATGTTGAGAGTTAAACAGTTATCACTAATGGCATTGACTGATTATCACTCTATATCTAAGACTGATTGAATTTGGAATCCTGCCAATGACAACTAACCCAGTGGTGTAGATAACTAACTGTTCCCCTAGTGACATGAAGATCTCAAGATTTATCCACTAAGAAAAATTGAGGGTGTGTACTGGAGAGTCATCTCAAACAGCTGTTCAGTCCTTGGTGATTTTTAATAGTACCCAACTGTGATAGATCTGTGGTTGGTTCGTATAACAAAATGTTATATATTTCTAGATCAAGAAAGGAGCAAAAAGTAAGAATAAAGGGCCGTAGTTACTAAGTCAAGTAGCTGTGAAATCAATGAGGACAGTTAAAATACATGGTGATGTACATTGATTCATGGCTTACCAAGTTTTTTCTAATAAACTATTCACCATATATGTATTGACATTGGGAGTGGTAATGTGTAAAAAAGATACGCGATGACCTAGTTAGCTGAATATATACCTGGCGTCTGAATAAGTCAATGGAAGTTTTACTACGACTATAAGTTAACTTAATGGACGTTTATTGGTTAACATGTTACCAGAGTGACCAGAAGTCTTTCCCGGAGGTGAAAAGCTGATGAATAACATTAAATAGGAGATAATAATATAATACATACTGGGCCAATCAGAAACAAAGAAATACAGAGTGCACCAAAGACATAACAAAGAAAATTGTGTATTCAAAGTAGGTCCATCGTAAAATTACAATAACTCAGGAAGTAAACCAGATATAACACTTGGTTATCAGTCTATACAAAGTACCGATTTATGTTATACAAAGATCATAATTACTAAATATTTAACGTATGCAGCATACTAGTGGGATGGTCCGGATACCACGGAGAAAAAAATTGGAATAGGCGGACTGCGTTCGAATCCAAGTGTGAACATCAACATTGCAATGCAGGTACATAAAGTCAGTGAGTCCCTAAGAGAATGAAACGCACATCCTGGATTCAACTTGCCAGTCACAATCTAACTTAAATATCACGGAGAATCAACTTTATAGGTTGACTTAAAATTCTTTGTCTCGTTATAAGAAGCATAGAAGATTCATTCTGTTCAGTAAATGATAAAACAATCACCACTTACCTGAAGTTCATTGGTGTAAAGTCTGGAAAATGGATTATAATTGTTATCAGTTAATTTTAGATGAAATAAACAGAAACTGCCAAAAAAAAAATAAGTAGGACCTAATTTTAAACGAGACAAACGGAAACACAGAAGGATAGCAACAATATTTTCCAAGTGATTATTAGGTTGTTGGTGGAATGGACTATAAGATAACTTAAGAAAGGTGAACTGTAGAGTTTAAGATTCCTTATTATCATCATCGTTACACAATCTGGGAAATTCTAATGTTGAATTCATCAGTGGTAATGCACATCTATGACCACATCATGAATAGAACTTAGGACCTTCATATCTTGTTGAATAAAATTAAAATTTAGTCCGAAATATAAACTACGAATTAATTAACACTCTCTAAAATTAATCATTATGTAATATTAATAATATTAATAAAAGCTTAATTCAATAGTATGTTTAGCACAATATGAATTTTTAGCATACAGTGTCTTAACAAGTTACCCTTTAACATGTACAGGTCTTTTCATAACCATATTTAGCCAGAAGATGTCGACGTAAATAACCGATCGACCATTTATAACCATCTTAAGAATCATGATCCATCACTGTAAACTCACACTTTCGATAGATTAGATAGAACATAGACATGTAAATGAAATTTACATCCATATAATAAATATGGATTAGTTATATACTGTGAGACAACGTAGGTTTCAGGTAGTTCTCGATTCACTGAATCACCAATAATTTGTTGATCATATTTCATTCCGGTACGCTTCCATGCTGTGATATCCTTTAATTTACGGAATAGAAATATTCCTTTGCCCTGTTATTTAGCAACAGGTTTCATTATCCATATTTGTTGCCAGTTACCATGATGTTTTTGTTTAGATTTAACTGGATGACTCATGATGGGTCCTAAGCATTTTATAAAGGCCCGTGAGTACGCAATGCGATTTTGGGACATGATTGGGCAATTAAAACAAAACAAAAAGCAAAAAGTAACCTGTTGAGATTTTGATAAGAAGTGGTAGCTCAAGATTTCAAGCAGACCGTCAATGGGTTGTATGTAATAATGAAAACATTTATATGCCTATTCTCAGAGTTTTGATATGCTGAGTAAATCATCAGAGTCCAACAATTTCTACTTGAATGAAGATTAGTCATTCTATGAATTGAGAAATCAACTCGTTCAATTCATATTATTAGTCTGATTGTGTTTCGTGAAGTGGAACATTTTAAGTATTGTAACGTGGTAATAGCTGTATGTTATACAGGATTCGTAACAGACATTGGATGTTATCTTGTACATGGTTAGTATATTAAATGTATTGTACTGTAACATATTATGGCAGATACAATTATAGCCAAGTTGTGTGGTGGGATGAAAATAATCACAAGCACATCTGGTGTTATTTAGCTTACGCTAAATACGTATGATACCTAAAGTTTAGTATATACATGTACAAGTAGTATACGGTTTAATTTACTCACTTAGGTTAACATTACATTCATTAGACTTCATCACCTTTAAAATACCTTTTGAAGTCACTTAACAGAAAAACCGACGTTTATTTTGTAATTCTGTATGAATCTATACCAATTCTTACTAGCTATCAGACAAACACGAGGTCGAACCATAATTCTTATAACCAAGTATCTAATTCTTCATCATAATACCACTGAGTCATTCTTCAACATACCATTTTTGTATTAATTATTGTTACCTTTTCTGTTAACAATCAAATTGGAATATCATCCCTACTATAAATTATTCAACACTAAACACTGATATAAGTTAGTGAAAAGTTGTTGCCAGGACACCTTAACTAGGTAATTACTTAGAAGAAATCTAATACTTTGCTTCATACTATTAGGTACCATTTATTGAACAGTATCAACTAGTTTAAGAACTATATCCAAGATATTCTATCAACAATATTGAATCCATTTTACAATTCTTCATTTCAACTGATCATATGACTTTCAACTAGAGTTTCCAGGTCATTAGTTAACATTTTATTTTATTTATAATAAATTTTATAAATAAACTTTTCATTATGTAATCATTCTATTTGTGTGTGTGTGTGTGTTTGTTATTTTCTTCTTCTCCATCTTTCAACATCAACATATTCACATCTTAATCCCTTCTCTACATCTCTCAATACTCATATACATCTACATATACCTACATACATAATGTAGATTATTGTCACTGATGAAAATGATAATCATCCAATATTTCGTAATAAAAGTTTAATTGTTACTGTACCAGAGAATTCTCCTGAGGGTTTACATCTTATTCAATTAGTTGCAGATGATCCAGATGAAGGTAAATCAGGTCAAATTATTTATAGTTTAATGTATAATGATAATTCAACATTAAGTTATACCAATCAACTTAATAATAATACAAATGATTTAAAAAAAAGATTATTTGAAATTGATACTAAAACTGGTTGGTTAATAATAAATGGACATTTAGATTATGAAAAAGTTAAACAACATCATTTACATATTCTAGCACATGATCAATCAGGACATCCAGGATTTGATGAAGCTTTAGTTAGTATTTATGTCACTGATTTAAATGATGTTGCACCACAAATTACTGTTGAATCAGTTAATAGAATTTCTTCAATTCAATCAATCAATGATATAAATTATAATAAGAATAATATATTACATGTGTATATTAATGAAACACCAGGATATAATATTATTAATTATAAATTAAATGAACAATATACAGATGATTCATTATTGCCTACTTCACAATTATTAGCATTTGTTGTTGTTAATGATCCTGATACTGGTCTCGGTGGAAATTTTCAATGTTATTTAGAGTCAACTACTATAAATAGTAATAATAATAATAATAATAATAATATACACTATAAAGGATATAATACTGATTTACATTCATCTTCATCGAAATCTTTGTTATCTTCAATAAATGAAATGCATAATTTAGACAAATTATTCTTTACAACAAAATATACATTGGATGAATCAAATCGTCAGCTGTCATCATCATTAACTACTACTACTACAACTGGTAGTAGTTCAATGGTTGGTGTGTTCCAGTTAAATCCTATTTCAAATGTAAACTTTGAATTAATTACAATTTATGGATTTGATTATGAATATAGTAAATCAGAATCAGTTAAAGTAAGTTATAACCTTGATTTGTTTAAAGTTGTTTGTTTTTCAAGGTTATTTGTAGTAGGCGTACAATTCAAACTTGAATTAAGCTAAACAAAAATTGTTTTAAAAGAATGTTCAATTTAGAATAGATGAAGTGTATGTATATAGCTGAAAATACTTGTTACATGGTTGCGAATTGTATATCAACCGTTCTCATATGACATTCATTAAGTAGACGTATACAATATGCGATCAGTTATCTATCATACTGTTATGTAAGTGTTATGTACATGCAAAAGGCTTAACAATATATCTCACATCCAAAGCCAGAAATGATATTGATTGATAGGCATACAGTTGGCATATGACCTCGAGCTTGAACCAAATAAAAACGTGTATCGGTTAATCGCAAATCAAATTTTGACTGTTTAAAAATAATGACCAAAAAGAAGTTTTATTAAGATGTTCCAAACTTATTGAAATCAATGAATAATATCGATATAAAGTACTTATTCACGTGACCAGAAAGTATTCTTTAATGATTTTCATTATACTAACGAAGGTAGTTTCTTAATCTAAACCACAATGCCTCTACGTTTCATATAGTGGAATTTGTAGAAAATATCATACTGAATGTATTCGACAGAGGTACATGTAAAACTTTCAGCGATTTGTAGAAAAGTTTCATACCAGGTATTGCATCTTTCCTAATAACAGAAATTTTGGTAGGTCTATTGTAAGTTGTTTATTCATTCAAATATCAAAACACTGAAAATCTTTTATAAATTACAGTACAAAAAGATATAAGGATCTATTTTAGATAAGAGCTTCGACTTAGATCAATCTTCCGTTTTCTGACTACTGTCTCATGAATCATTGAAAATTTATTCTACACACTACGTGCTTTTTAATGTTTTCATTATGATATGCTTTTACTTGTTAATGCACAATTGAATTTGATGTTCAGTTATCACTTACATTATATCTATCATAGAGGCTACTGAAGATACAGTTGTTCTTACTAACTAATCCTTAATCAAAGTAATTATCAGATGAATGTTATAACTCAGTACTTCATGACTTGACTAATCCGTGGAAAGCTTTAGAAGCTCGCATTCCTTGAACCATCGTAGTCGCAGATTCATAAGACAGAAGATAAGTGGGCAGAGATCCTTATTTTAGTAGAGCGAAGAGTGAGTCATATACAAAATATTCGCATATTTATAGCATTCCAAAACGATAAAATCATCATGATAAACCATTAAATCCGGACTAAGAAACTACAGCCACAACCCACATCAAAACTGTAATGTTCTGTCGATCATTAATTGGATGGAATGTCTTCAGTTGTTTCAAGAGTGTTGTAAGATTTGCTGAGGTTTTTCGGAGACGTCCCAACACTGAAGTTTAGTTTTATAATATTTACGGAGTACGTTAGGTCTAATTAACTCGTTCGTTCGAGACAATTAATCAATGGCTGTTACCTTACTTGGAGCATGGGCCAACGATCAACATTTTCTAACCAACTGAGTTCCTGGTTTTCCTTTCCAGTTCTTCCTATGTGATGTTTATCCCTTTCATATCTGCCTCCAATTCACAAAGCAATGTGTTCTTTGATCTTCCTCATCCAGTCTGGTCCTGAGGATTTTAAGTTAGTACTTGTCTTGTGATGCAGTTTGGTGATTTTCTCAATGAGTGTCCAATCCACCACCATTGTCTTTTCCTAATTTCTTCCTCAGCTGCTTTTCGCTCTGTCACAGAAAATTGTAGCTGACGATATCTGACTATGGAATTCGAAATATCTTGTTCAGATAGGCTGTTTATAAATACTTATATCTTTTCGATGATGTTTTTGGTAGTTCTACATACCAGTTTCAGCTACACACAATATAACTGTCTTTAAATGTGTATTGAAAATTGTGATCTTGGTGTTGGCTTATAGCTGGTTTGAGTTCCAGATGTTTTTCAAGTGTAGAAGCACTGTTTTTGTCTTGCCGATCCGTGACTTTACATCTACATCAGATTCTCATTCTTTATCGATCATGCTGGCCAAGTATTTGAAAGTTCCAACATCTTCCACAATTTCTCTGTCAGGTGTATTTTAGTTGCTGCTCGCTGAGTTGTATCTGAGGACTCTTGCATTTCCTTTTGTGTATGCTAAAGCCAACTGCTGTTCGTAGAGACTGCTACTACATTGTCAGTTTTTACCTGCATTTGTTGTATTGTGTTCCTTGTTCTCATTTTCTTTTATCGCCTGTCACCTTACTGATCTTCCTCGGATATCATGGCATATACCTATTGTTGTTTATTGTGTGTATATTTGCTTGCTTTATTTCACACAATCATATTTCAAACTAATCAATACTGTCAAATATGTGCACTATACTCACCAATAAAAATCAATTTAATGTGTCAGTCAGTTACAACGTAGAACTTGGTACATACGTACATCACGTTCAAGTTGCCATATCCCAATTAGCAGATGGAGATTAAATTGTTGGACCGAATCCCAGAGTATAGGAAGTAGTAAGAGAGTAAGTACTAATGCAAAGGTATAGAGATAGGAAGTAGGATTTGAGAAAATATGATTTAAGAGGTAGTTATCACATATATAACAGGAAGTCCATGTAATTAATTGAACTCTATGTAGGTTTATAGTAAAGTGTACAGAGCTAAAATATAAAAATAAGAAGACAGTAAAGATATATTAATGTTGCTAGGCAAAGATTTGGTCATTAAAGAAAGGCGGATAATATAAGAATGAATGTTTAGTAAATTATTTTGTCTAATTACTATTGACTAGTATAATTACGTAATCGTGTATGATATCGGTAATCCCTTTTATAATTACATATGAAGCGTAATGATAGAAAAGGGTATTATATATAAGTGTAATTGTTATATTTCTGATATATTGATTATTTCCCATATGAAAAAGAAGCTTTTGATTTTACAGATTTACATCATAAACTGTTAAAATAGTAGAGAACAGTTACAAACTAGGAATTATTAGACATTTATTCATTCCTGGTATTAGATAGTCATAGTATACACTAATTAATCTTTCATGGATCGAATCCAGTTATCATCAAGCTTCAGAACATTTGTTACTCCATTGGAAGATCATAAAAGAATAGTCATCAAGTAAATAGCTAATTAATAATTTGGTCTAATTATACGTTAGCAACTACTAAAAGTAGAATTTTCCCATAAGCACAAGAGAAATTAAAATTCCCTAACAGAAACAAGCAGTTACGCAGTCACTAATAACTTAAAGTAACTAGCTTCGGTGATGTTTTGATGGTATGACAGCTACGTTACTCAAATTTATGAACCTCCATTAAACATTCGATACTACAACTTAACCAATACCCACTAACTGGTCTAATCATCAGACACTATCACATGAAAAAAGGGTATCACAAATTCTGGTTATGATTCAAGAGAACTGTTGAAATATGAGAAGACTTAATGGAGTAAACCGAATAGTATGTCAGGGGCTGAATAGAAGAATCGGCAATAGATGATGATACTTCTATCTCTGTGCAGAGCAAAACTAATGTACAGGTAACCCACTAATAAAATCGGCTATTTTGGACATTCTTCATTTCAATATAAATCAATCAATCAATTCCTGTAACCCCCATGTGGAGCATAGCCGTCGACCAATATGCTTCAACCAACAATGTCCGGAGCTTTCCTTTCCAGCTCTTCCATGAGCTATTCATTCTCATCATGTCTGTCTCCGATTCCCGACGCAGCGTCACCTACAGAATTCCATCCCGTAAAACAACAACCATGCTAAAAAATACGCTAAACAAGTAAAAACCTTTAAAACCACTTCAGTTCAGTAGCGGAAGATTAATTGAAAAGAGATACGGATGACTGTTCAGAAGTTTAAAGTAAAGATGCTATTCACTTAAAGGCTGCCTATGATCTTAATACCGATTCCTTTATCTTAATGCTCATACAGTTTAATCGCTAGCTAATGATGTGAATTGATCATAGGGTAGGCTTACTTCTGTGAAATCTGACCAATGTAACTCCAATACTCGTACTAGTAGATCTATGCCATGGATAATTAGGTTGGGAAATCAATGTGTTCCTGTATTTTCTTTGGGTCTATACAGAACAAAGACTATGTTCAGAAGGGCTTCTAAAATAATTACGCCAGAAGAAGATAGACAACAAGAATCTAAGAATATTATCAACATCTTACAATCTAATAATTTTCCAATCAGTCTTATCAACGATCTTCAAAAACGAAACCACCAATTATTAACTAACAATAATAAATCATACTAAATGCTATGAACTGGTACTGTCGTTCTACCTTATCACCATGATGCGACAGAAGAACTGCAAAGAAATCTAAGGCAACATAAAATTTAAGCGTTCTACAAAACAACTAATACTATTCGAAGTGTTTTGGCGAAAACCAAATGAAAAAAATCCCCTTACTTCCACACATAACGATGTCCATAGATTAGGTTGTATCAATTGGTGAAGTCTCGTCGAGAAATCATCACTCGTGTCAAAGAACATTCCACTTACACAATACAACCTCCCAGTAATCCTGTAGACCTCAAAGGGTTGCAAATCAAATCGGCTATAGCAATACGTGTTATTATAATAACCACAAAATCGATGTAAATAGTACCAAAATCACCTAAAAAGTTTTTAGAACCACAAAAGTGAGGCATGTAGCTGAATCATTTCATACTTTACTACCACCGTCCCCCCCCCAGTCTCCCACTGCACTTAACAAAAAGAAAGGCCTTATTACTTATTCAACATAGTGTATCTTCCCTAACAACGACAATTAAATGAGTCAAAATTTTCATGGTTTAAACACATGGTTATCTCCAAACCACATTTCCAACCCCACACACTACATTCTTCATACACAGAGACAATTAGCAAACAAAATTTTAAAAGTGTACATGAACATGATTCACTATGAAACACCTTGATCTAGATCAACATAAATGTAACACTATCAAACTGATAATTCGATTGTACTAGCTTTCTTAATTTCGATTTGTTCCATTGTGTATTATTTAAACTTATGTCGATGTTTAAGTTGGATTATGACAGGCGAGAGAAATCCAGGAAGCGCATTTCATCGTATTTCGGATTCGTCGGTTGGATGTACCTGCATTCTAATGTTAATGTTCACAATGGAACTCTCTGGACTTAGTAGCCTATTGGTGAACATGGTGGCCTTTGGCATGAAGCGAACTGAGTTTAAACCTTAGTGTAAACATCAAAATTGGAATGCAGATATATCCAGCCAACGAGTCTTAAAAACAGGAAGAAACGCGCGTCCTGGATTTCGCTTTCCAGTCACAATTCAACTTAAACATTACTTGTAGTTAATAGCCATATCGAGGCAATCCGCTCAGGATGGGCATATGATAACAGAGGCTGATCAGTTTCTGTCAATTACTAATCATTGAGAAGATCCAAACTCATCCTAATTATGTTAATGTTATTCGGTTATCCATTATTCTCTGAAGAAGTGGCTTACATTAAGTTTGGAAACGTCAGAAATCTACATTTCTCCTCATTGGTTTATTACAAACATATACTACTTAATTTAACAAACTACTTGACTAATGCTCAATCTATTTAAAGTGAAAAATTAAAATGATTACATCATTCAAGGTTTAATGGTAGTTAAAGTGGTGTGCGTTAAGGTATTGAAAACAACTGTGTATACGTTTTCATTTTTGTTTTAATATTCGGTGGCCAAACGAAGTTATTAGGAAAAATATTCTTTACCAATGGTAACGTACCCAAGTACACGTATCACCATAGAACATCTCCATCTTGGTGAATATAATAGTCAGTATTGGATGTAAGCAACAATCACTCACTTCCTGATTCAGAGTATATGATCATAACTACTAACTAGGTAACATACAGATCAAACATAAAGTCACGAAGGTATGATGGCTAACAGCTAGTAGTTCTCATAGATATTTTGCAGTAACATGTTCATGTATAGAAAAAGGCAGCTAACAATCAACACTTACCAATCAGATATGTTATAGAAGTTATGTTTTCTGGTCAACTAGATATTTTTGACTGCCCACTAGACCTTGTAAAACATACTTTGAAATCTAAGTGTCTTATTTTATTTTTCCATATGAAAATAATTATTTTAAACAAATTGCTCCTCTTTCATTTTTTATGTTTTTATGTCAAACAGATTGTTTGCGTTGATAATGGGGAGCCAAGTCTTACCTCAAGTTATGTAATCAAAGTGATTGTACAAGATGTGAATGATAATCCACCAATTTTTTCGAAAGATTATTACAGTGTGGGTTGAATTTATTATTATTATTATTATTATTATTATTATTATTATTATTATTATTGTCTGTTATATGCATGTATTGAATAATGAGTTCGAGAATTAGAAGACAGTTAAAAATCTTATATCAATCGTTGCATAACGTAGGTATGTGTAAGAACCCTTTAAAATATCATCAAGTCAGTGTCTCCGGTATGTGAAATATTCACAGGATGTTTGTTTGGTGTCTGACGAAATCTCAACCCGGATTCAGACAACTCAATTGTCTTTTACCAACTTAAGTCACTTGTGGGATAGGCAAGATATTTAGCTTGCAAAGGAAGTTCAAGTGTACTGTGCAGTAGTTCGCTAAATTGTAACTTATGAATGAAAAAACATGTACCATGAAAATTGAAGATATGCGCAGACTCCAAGTTTCTGGTCACAAATCTTCGTAATATCTCACATCTATCATGAAATGAGCGAATAAATAATATTAATGTTAGAAAGTGAGTACGATGAAAACATGCTAAGTAAGCCAAGGAAGTTGTAAACTCTTTTCTGCTGAATCGGTCGTGATAGTTATTTTACATGCTTGACCACTGCCTGCCTTATTGCATGATGTAGACTAGCGTATCACAGTAGGGCGGTAGAATGATAAGAGAGCCAAAGTCAAACAAATCATCAGTCCATAAATTCTATGTTTGTTGATTTGAGCCATACTGATAAATTTTGACTGTCAGATTTTAGTTGGCGATATACTCATGGACAGTGACTAGTGGTCTAATTAATTATATCTGTTGATTGCGTAACAATAGTAAGGTGGGAAATCAAATTCGGAGATTTATTCATTCATCAAGTTGATAATATAAAGACAACAAGAGACTACAAGAAGTTCAATCCTCAAACATTTAGTCGACAAAAAAACATCATAGTCAAAGTGATTACAGCATTCTAAATAATCTGTGGAATCTTGACCGACTTATCCTCCGCCTCTAAATGTGTACTCTTACAAATAATAGAAGCGATAAATTCCCAAATGAATAAAACAAACCTTTACCTTGAAAGACAGTTTATACGTCCTCACTCTCTTTCTAGTTTATCAAACTAATTTGGAACTTGTATAACTTTATTCATTCTAGTTTCATTATGTAATCACATCTTACGACCAACTTATGATTTCAAACTTACTCTTCGTTTCTCTATTTTATATGTCATCAACTTGATTAATGAGATGATCTCCTAAATCTAATTTCATATGTTTACACTGTTTATCATCATTACGTAATCAACAAGAAAAAGTAATCGAGTTCCTGGAATAATAGACAACTTCATTTCGCATCTTTTGCAAATTTTGTTCATATGAAATCAGTTATGATTGTCAAGAAATTCAACATTTTGCTTATCAGTAATTACTATTATTAAAATGAGGTGGTTTTTCGAAAATAGACAATGAGTTAAGTTGTTTGTATTCGTCACAAAATAATGTTGGTTAGATACCACTGAAAACCAAGGAGTATTGTGAGCACCTGTCTCATTCTAACATTAGCCTCCTTTATAGAAGTACTCAACCTCTATTCTGAAAGGGAATTCAGCCCAAGACTATCCAATCTAATAGTAGATGCTTAACCACCCACATCATTGAGTCAGGCTGGCTGACACTCTCTGGTAGAATTTCCACTTCCATCAACTTGTAGTGCCCTGCGAAAACAAGTGTAAACTTTTCTAGTCACAATTTCTTACTAGAACTCCAGGAATTACTTTCGGATGTTAATCACTATTGAATTGATACTATTAGTAATTGAGTATAATAAAGATTGTTTAATTGGAATCATGCATGCGCACTGTCGAAGAATCCCTCACTAGAATGAAACAACTATACAGTACTAATTTCTCGTCTTCGATGGTTGTTTAACCTAGGCCTATTTGTAGTATTAAAGGCAAGGATTGGTAGTTAAAAAAACATATGGCACTCAGAACAACTATCGACCAACCTCAAAGTCAGACTCTTCAATTAGAACGTCAAAACAGTTCTTCCCTATGGAGCTGAAACGTGGAGAACTATTGCAAACATAATCAGAAGAATACAAATATTTATAAACAACTGTTTACGCAAGTTACTGAATGTCCATTGGCCGGAAACAATCAGCAACAGCTTACTATGGAAGAGAACAAACCAACTTCCAGCGGAAGAGGAAATCAGGAAAGGATGTTGGAAATGGATAGGACCTTCATTGCGTAAATCATTAGACTGCATCACGAGACAAGCCCTGACTTGGAATCCTGTTGGACAACGGAAAAGCCGAAGGCCAAAGAACACCCTGCGTCGAGAGCTAGAATCAGACATAAAAAGGATGAACAGTAACTGGAGACAGTTGGAAAGGATTGTTCAGGACAGAGTTGAATGGAGGATAGTGGTGAGCGGCCTATGCTCTTACGAGAGGGGTAACAGGCGTAAGCAAGTGAGTAAGTATTAGCAGGGTTACATTCAAATTCAACAGTCCGTATAATCTCTATTTACAAGTACGACTATGTATACTACTGTTGAATTTAGCCGAGAAATTAATTGAACAAGAAATATTTCTAAGCTTAATTTATTGTTCTCAATGTCATCATAAGATTATTCAAGGAATTGAATTAGTCAATTTGTACTATTAAAGATCAGCAACAGTCGAAGTCTCTCTCGATTTGACTAATTCAACATCAATGTAAGTTATTTTACAATTTTCACTTTATGACATCATCAAATTGAACATTCAATATTGATTGATCACTAGTACAATGTACTAATTTCAAGACATTATTATCATTTACATATTATCCCCACCACTCCATCATCCTCTTCGTTTCAACTTATTATGATGTAACTATGGTTCTCATATATTACATCATAATGACTATAGTAAATCTACAACAAAAATTTAACTATAATTCAATAAAGTTATAAAAAAATTTCTTTTATTCAAAAAGAATCGAAAAATCAGACCACTCCACCCACCCTTCATCAATGAAAAAACCAACAAGAGAAACCTTTTTTATCAGGAAAGTGTTATGTAATCTCTGTTTCTATGAGGAGAAAAAAAGGGGGGGTAAAAAAAGGCAAAACAATAAATTGATAAACAATTTGTTGAACACCTGTATGATATGAATGAATAAATTATTGAACATATGGTCTATGCATTGATAAATGCAATCCAAATAAACATCTGGTTGAAAATTGATTATAATTTTGTTGCTATGCATGCATTATTGATAGTGAATAATCATAAATCAAGTGTTCTAATGTAAGTGTATGTAGTTGATGAGTATCAACTAAGATGAAACTCACTACATAAATTCAATTTATTAGTTACAATTTAATGTTTATTAAATAAATAATTAAATTATTAAACATTAGAAATACTAAATTAAGAAAAGTAGTAATTATTTGAAGATGATTGAATCTGTTGGTTGATATGTTGCTTATGATGAATTTGTTAATATAACTGTGTTTGCATAAATTTACAACAGTAGACACCAATCGGTGTGCCTAATTGGTTCCTGGATAATTTTCCGAAGCCCATTCAATTCCAGGCGGGAAATAGTAAGAACAAAAGACGATGAACTAACCACAAACTAGACTACACAATCAGCCAATTAGGGGATTAACACCAATATAAAACAAGTGAGATAGTGATAGTGAATAGAAGTGACGTATACACAACTGATTAACTGTAGCTTATGCATGAGAGATAATATACTGATAGTAAAATATGCTAAATGAGAGGATAAGGCAATGGGAACGTAACAATGATAGAAGTACAGTGTTTACACTAAATACAGCTAAAATAACTGACATAATCTTCTAAAACATAGTTCTGGAATTCAATCTTTCTTCTTTAATTGACCAACATAACAGTGTTCTAGACTGGAATTGACTAGTCACCAGTGCAATGTATACATCCTGAGTGGAGTGCCTTAATACAGCTGTAGTTTACAAGTATGAATAAAACTGAATTATAGTTAATGGTGAAAACGATGGTGATTGATATGAAACTAACTGAGTCCGAATCCCTTCCCCACCCCCGCCCCATTCTAAACATCAACAATGGAATACAAGCAAATCCATCTGATGAATCTTTAACAAAACGAAGTATTTGTCCCCAATTTTATTTGTCAACTAAAACCATATTTAATTCAAGAGTAACAATGTCAGAATAAAGTAGAATTTCCACTTAGAATCTTCTTTACGACTGATTAATTAAAGTAAAAGATACACGATTAACAGTCAAGGGGATTAGTAATTGTCGAAAAGCAAGAACGACGGATAACTCTGAAGAATACATGTATTGAATACGTGAAATAATTGCTTACATTAAATTAGAATTTATTAAGAGACGAGTTTAACTCTTCAAGTCGAGGAAGAAATTGGGAAAAGACGCTGAAGGTGAATAGGACACACATTGAGGAAATCATCATACTACATCACAAGACAAGTTCTAAATTGGAATCTTAAAGGCTAAAAAAAGAGGAAAAACCGAAGAACACATTGCTTTGTGAATTCGAGGCAGATAGGAATGATAGAATGAACAGCACATTGGAGGGACTTGCAATGAAGATCTGAGGACAGATTTGTTTGGAGAACGCTAATCAACACCCTATGCTCCACTTGGGGTAACATGCATTAAGTGGTTGAATATGTAAGATAATAAATAGCTATTTCATTATACAATCAGGCCATTCAGCTGCCCTTAGATAACATTCTTATAATGTCGTAAAACATTAAAATACACTGCCGGCAAGTGACTAAAGTAATCTGAATATGTGTATTAAAATATATTAAAGTAACTGATTACTTCATGATAGATGCTGCTCAAAAATATGTATCCTGAAATGTAACCATTTGTTTAAGTGATTTATCTTTGCAAATAACATGTATTTGTATTAGGTGGTTGGATATTGTTGACATGGAAACTTGGACGTCTGTTTCATACTAGTTGCCACTTATCGTCTTGATGTAGCTGTCATCTTCAGGGACTTAATACTCCCTTTTGATATTGAAATGTTTTTACCGATTAGCGTTTTTTTAGCAAGGTTGTTGTTTTATTGGATGGAGTTGCTAATACCATGTCTAAACCTCCTCCTTTATCCGGACTTGGGACCGGTAGTAACCCTAGAGGAGCTCCAGGCGGAGAGACTGAAGAGCTCTTGGGAAGGGCTTGGAAGGAAAGCTCAGGAGACAGTTGGTTGGAGAATACTGGTCGGTGGCCTATGCTCCACATGGGGTAACAGGCATTAATTGATTGATTGATTTTATACTGAAAGTACATCAACTGATCTAAAGGTGCTGGAAAAACTGCCCTCACTATATATATGTGTATATTGTAAATTAAGTCATTTTTCGACTATTCCAACTAAACCATCAGAATTTATTCCTGAAGTTAGTCAATAATAAGCGGATACAATTACTTTTAAATCTAATGATCAAACATTCTTCCTGAAGCCTGAAGATCATTATGTAAATGTCTGTTATAGACATGAGTTTACAGTGTTAAACGTTTATATACTATAACAAAACAATTTGCCGGTGCAAACGAATTTTCTTGGGTTTTATAAACAAGATTAGTTCACGATGTCAGATTCAAGTTTACACCTAACCGCCGCCTCCTCTCCTGAAGTCAAATTAAGAACAGTACGCAAAAATGACTGTTTTGTACAATTGAATCTTCTAAATCAAATTGGCTACAACTAGACTACCAGTGAAATTTAAGTGAACAGCAGTTAGTTGCATTACTCGTGTGTACAACTCTTCGACATTACGCATAGTGTGATTCACTTATCAAACGTATGAAATTTGATATTTGGAGACAGCAGTCCATTTTTAATGTACAGTGTTTTTACGTTCAGTTGTTTGTAATCATCACAGACTGATGTTGATTGGGTACCATTGTAAACCTAAGGACTACTAGACAGGTCTTTCGTTCTAGTATTGAACTCCTCGTTGGGAGTGTTCATCCTTTGTTTCTCCAGTGAATTGAACGCTGTGCCTTCATGTTAGTGAATACACTAGTTGGGTGTACTATACTGGGAACGAAACAACTGTCTATTCTGCCTTGGCTTTTACTCGTGCACAACCAACATCGATCTACAGTGAATACAAATATCTACACCTAATAATAATCTCCACAGAACCGTTATCAATTCTCTTACAATAATCAGCTCACTAGTTACTACTTTCACGATATACCTAAAGTTCTAACGAGAAGCTGTGAATAGTGGACTTCATATTTGTCAAATATAAGTGCTTCGAGATATGTTTAATAAATCGTATCTTTTCGTCCTTTCAATGCACTTACATACCCAAGTAAATGTAAACTGGTAAATACCGATTGAAGGTAACATGAGACGGATATTTTTCAACTTTTGTTTGATTTACTAAACATCGTGTTGTGTATAGTGTCAGTAGTATGGCAGTAGGGAATGTTTGTTTGATAATCGTTTTAGTCTTTACTTGAATTGTTTGGCTATTTAGTCTCCTTAAAACACTAATTGAATGAATATTCTTTTTATTTTGAGTTTTATGGCTTCGAATTCTTTGATTACAATTGTATTAATATTCTGAGTTATTTGAAATCAATAGCATGAATGTAGCTGATGAGATTCAATGCAGACGAAATATCACTTGAATTCAACGTATCCTGGAACTGTCGTTGTAGTTGTCAATTATCTAAGAAAACAAACTAAATGTAACTATTTTTATTTGATTAATTTCATTGAAATGATTTTATTGTTACTGCATTGATTATCTTGCCTTCTCTTATTCTTATAGTTTTTTATTCAAGAGAATAGTTCAGTCAATACTTTAGTGAATAAAGTGATTGCAACAGATGCAGACAGTGAAAAGAATGCTGAAATTAACTATCAACTTAGTCAAGATGGTAAAGAATACTTCAGTATTAATAAATTAGATGGAAGTATTTATACTAGAATGGTATTCGATAGAGAACTAAGACAAAAGTAAGTTTTTGTTTGTTATGCATATTCTATATAAATCTATGTATGTCTACTACTTGGAACATTGAAATGAATCGTCGTAGTTTAATTAGATGTATTTCTAATGATCTATCATAAAGGTCAATAATAGTACCCAATAAAACTGAAATGGATCTAGAAAAGGAATATCAACCTATCGCATCAGTGGATCATTCTAGTCAGAAATATTTTAGTAAGGTTGGGTTATACTGGATAGAATTGCTAACCTCATGCCCATGAAAAGAATGGACATAACTTGGGAAGGACTAGAAAGGGAAGCCTAGGACAGAGTTGGTTAGAGAATAATAATAGTATCATTATTCTATAGTATGTTTAGTACAATATGAATTTTCATCATACACTGTCTCAACAAGTTACTGTTAAGCCACAGTTATGGTATCTGTCTAGACTAAGGAGAAATTGTAGGCAATCCGCTTCTCCAGTAGGGAATCTACAGTTAAAACTACGAATTTCAAGAATCGAGATCTAATGAATACTGATTCTTTTTAACTTATGTTGCCAGCCATATTGATGTCTTCGCCTAGATCTCACTGTACTAACCACGACTCGGTAGTAGACATTTTGTATATGCGCCTAAGTACACAAGGTGATTTTGAGACATGATTGAGTAATTAAGGCAAAACAAGAAACAAAAAAGTAACTTACTGAGATATTTGGAAAGATGGTAGCCTAAGATTTCAGACAGGCCGCCACATTACAGCATACTGGTCGGCAGTGTATGCTCCACGTGGAGTAACATGAATTAATTGATTGACTTATGTATCATTATTTGAAAGTGTAAAAAATAGAACACCTGAAAACCGTTTGATAAAAACTTAATCACACATTACACATAACGAAAAGGGGTGCAAGAAATTACGTAATTCTTATCGTATTGTGCAGAACAATACGTATGTTGGTATTGAAATATTGTTGGATTGCCCCAATTATTTGGATCATCAATAGACGACGATCAGTACTGTCACAACAGATTGTTTATTTAATGTTTATTTAACAGAAAATGAGTGAAATAGCAATTTAGTGGTTAACGCAGTTGATTTCGAAGTAGTCAGTAGTGAATTAATAGCCCACTGTACTTGCTTACATTAGAATAACTGAGTAGTATCACTAGTGTGGTTCATAGATTAACATACAAACGTGTACTTTGTATATGAATGTATCAGTTAATTCTAACAACAAACCATATATTGAATGAAACGTATGTTTTAAGATGCTCAGTTTTCCTTCATGAAAATAGATGGTTAAGTATCTTAAGGATTCTGGTTAGTGATAACTTCAGTCAAGAAGACTTAGACTTGTTGATCTTAATTCTTAACTTCCCAAAGATGTTTTATCGTATAAAAGTTATAGGTTGGATGTATCATAATCAATATTAGTGTTTATTGACCTCCTTACGAACAGTAAGTCATATTGGAAAAGTATTGCATCATTTTACAGAGCTTACATTGAATCTATCACATAATATTAGGTTCATACTTGAAGTAAGGGCTTTATGACTGAATTCAATGATATAAATGTAGTTTCACATGTAACTAGCATGATCTTCTAGGACGTATTCTCATTCAGATTCCTAAATACTTTACAATTAGCCCATACAATTCTAAAGTGTACAAAACAGTCACTTTGTCAGTTACACGTTGTTATGAACTCTTAAGTTCTTATTGTCAAACAGTCAATCAGTCAGTCAGTCAGTCAGTTGTAACGTAGAACTTGGTATGTGTGTACAGTAGTTCAAGTTACCACGCAGCAATTAGCAAAGGGAGAGATGAAATTGTCAGACCGAATCTCAGGGTAGTGGAGGTAGCGACATAACTAGTATTGATAAAGAGGAATAGAGGTCGAACGATAAAATGTAAAAAATATAATTTAGTAGACATAAAATTATAGTGAATTCAGAAGCTTAGAATTCGGAGGAGGATTAAAAATGGATGCACCTTCGCCACTGTGAACGATTTTGGGCTGTTACCTAAAGTTGTAACGAATGGTTACGAGCATCACGCTGACTCCAACCAAATATTCTGCACCTAGTAACATGGCTCAGCCCAATTGTCAATCACTTGATGGACTAGTGCTATGTTTTTGTTTGGCCATTCCTAGCTACTTTCAGCCTACTTCCACACCAGACAGCATTGCTCGTCAAGGTAAGCTTTGTTTGGGCATACGTAATACTCAACCTAACCACTTGAGATAATAAACATTCACTACTTTGTCGATCGACTTATTATATTAACTTGGTATTACATTCCTAACCTATGTATTGCTTACTCGAGGGTCACAACAAACACCACCAATTCTTCAAAGACATCTATGACCAAATACAAGAAGTCTACGAATATCCCCAATTTTTAATGGCAATAGTTCACATCCACGAGGTAGGATAGATTGGACTACTGTGCAGTAAGCGCTTCCTTTGGTCGGTAGACGGATATCTGGCCTAAGCCACAAGGGATGCAAACTGTCAAAAGTCAATCGGGCCTTATGTACACGAGCTGAGATTTCAGCAGACACCTAGACTATGAGGAATGATGAAACTATCACGATAAATAAATCGGTTATCACCGTTCAACTACTTAGCTCCCTATCACTTATTTCGGTGTCGAATGCAAATCAATCCTGAATCAACTTTTGTATTTGGATGGGAAGAATCGCATCCCAAACATACATACATTGATTCTTAACGTAATCAAATGAATGCTGTATTTTTTCAGTATTCACCACTCAATAGAACCATGTCATTTGCATAGTTTAAGTCAAAACACTTGTCTCCAGGAGGGGGGGGGATCAACCTCTATAATGTGAAACGACGGAAAGATTAATTCTAAAATCATGTTGATGATAAAATTAGATAAAAATGCTGAAAGGCAGATAACCTTGGCGGACACCACTTTAATTAATCAATTCCGAGGATAGTTAGCCATAAGCTCTGACTTGACTAATAGTGTTCGAGTAGAGAGACTGTACAACGTTAATATATTTCACTGGCTACACCTTTCAATGACAGACATTACTACACAACCTCACGAATAATAGAGTCAAACTACTACTTTAATCGGGCATTAGACAAGAAGTGAAATACTAGGAAAAACGAACTAAATAGGTTCTTTGTTGAGTCTAAAATTTTTAGATTTCACAGCAAACAATAAACTATCAGACAAGATTTCTGTTTATCTATAAGATCTTTTATAAATAATTTCATTTCTATAGCTGTACAATTGTATATATAAGCATAGTAATAAAATATGATAGCAACTATGGCAACAAAAGAGAGGAAGTGCATGTCGACATGATAATCACAAATAATCAAACTTAGTAACAAAAATCAATAAAACATAACCATGTTATTCTTATTTAGACTATCCTAATGAAGACAGGAATCTTCAAAAATCAGATTAAATAAACACCAGTATTGAAATTTCAAAATAGATAAGTAGACTATAAATAAACAGATCGAGATTGATAGTTTTGTAGTTAGGTTAATATAATATGATAAACTAGATAGTGGGATGTGTCTGAGAAATGAATGAAGACAAGTGTAGTAAGTGTGTGTTTTCTTATACTAGAGAGTGAGGGAAATGGATATAGATGGAAACAATAACAAAGTAAGAATCTTATAAAACAGTCAAGGTACAATCGATATAAAGTAAACTCATGATCGAACGAAGAATATATGTAGGAAATTTTGAATAAAGTCCATGGTGGATGTAAAGACTGAACTAGTTTCATTTACTTAAATAATTCTGGTTTCTATGTGTGTATATTACATAGAAGGCGGAGATTTAGTGATTTTTCCTAGATTCCTGTTAAGTATGTAGATAGCTTTGGAAGGGTGATTCGAGTTGATTTAATAGCCAGTAGATACGACACGTTCTATAATAACACGTCTAATATTTTCGACGTTGTCATTTAATAACTATGCTTAATAATGTTTTGAGACCATCTTAAAGAATCTACGCATAAAATGATCAATATATCCTACATCATAGTAGAAAGAGAAGTGAGGAACGTACCTGATAGCCGATAAATGCGATAATTTATCCTTCAAGTTACTTGTAAACATAATCCATAGAGTGACTGTAAAAATTTGTATTTCCAAGAGTATTTTCACTATTCTCGTCAAAATAACTCCTTCGAATTTGACGTTAATATTGAGCGACATCTTAGACTTAGTTTTCAGATAGTCTAAAAGGATTTGGTTTTACGTTTTTATCTACGAATCGTGGTGGGTAAGCGTTTCCAATTAGTGTTTTCTTAAGGAAATCTAGTTAATCTTAAATAAAATTTGGGTGTCTGCAAAAAATTTTCGGATTCTAGAAGCAAACGACAACAATAGTTTACCTTCTAGCTAACAGGAACACTTATTTATCGAAACATGTCAGTTAACTGCTCAAAGTGGTTTTTTTATTTGATGTTTGTCGGTACTCAATTGTTTATCAAGCCAACATCAACGTAGTTACATATAAAACAAATAGTTTCTGAGAGAGGAACTTTGGTAAGAAGTGATTCAGTATCACATGAGACCATACATTTGTTACTTAGGATTTACGATGTCTGTGATGTCAATTAAGTTACAAGAATGTTGCTTGATCATTTGTTATCATACTTTCATATGATTATGCAACTGCGCAGCTCTTATAACGGAATCGCTGAGATGAGATCTCTTTGATGGATGAAAGTATTGTCTTTTTCATAACTATTAGACCAATAAGGACAGTTGGTAGCCAGCGGTTAGTAATTTGAACTTCAGCTACTTAGCAAGCTTATTACACGAACTCATTCTCATCAATCGATGAGCAAGTATCTACCAAACACACAAAATATTTGGTCAAGTTTTCTCACCAGAACTCTAAGAATTACATAATGAATCTAATGACCGATCAGGTGATATCAAATGTAATTCGGTGTTATGTGGATTGTTGAATACAACTTGAATATCACAAATTGTTATGAGTTAGGCCAACAATAAAAAACCGGGAGTTGTTGTATAAGGACGTCACTAATGGAGTTCAGCAACGTCAAGTATGAGGCAGTCAACCACCGATAACAGTAAATTATTAAAATATGTTGCAAGTTGACGGAAGTTAAAAATATTGAGTACCGAGTACCAGCTAGCTCATTGATCTAACATATAAGCGCTAGCCACGAAACCTTTACTGAATTCCCTGATAAAGTAGCAGACAAGCACCTGCTGAAGAAGCTCCACACTAGAACTAAACGGCTACTCAATAGTAGTCCGTAGGTTTTAGTCGTTAGTTAATTCACTTGAATTCATGTTATCATCACTATCTATTTGTTCATTGAAATATCCAAATATTATCACTATCATTGAGTTTCCATAGACTTTAGTGTCATTCACAAACTAAAGAATCATTAGTTAAAATAATGATACCAATAAGTGAATTCAGGTGGTTTCGTGGAGATAGGTATAAAGTGTAACTGTTTATATTCGTCACAGATTAATGCCAGTTGGATACTAATGTAAATCAGGAAGGACTAGACAGCTAATTTACTTCAGCATAAGACACCCTATCAGTACATCTGTCCAGAGTTCGATTTCCTACAGGAATCAAGGAACAATGAGCACTGCTTAAGAATCCCATAACAAAATGAAAAGATAATGTCTAGACCTCCTTTTTTTCATTGATATCCAACTAACATCAATCTGTGACAAATACATTCAACTTAACATAATAATAGTAATTTACAATAATAATAATTATTATTTAAAATTGTCATTAATTATTGCTCTGGTTGTCAGAAGGAGCATCGGTCTCGTGACTTCCGAAAAAAAATACTCGTCTTTCAGTACAAGTTGTCATAACACTTCGAAATGATGTTCCAATTACCAGAGCAAAATTAAAATCGTTGAAAATGATTCTTTCTAGTTAGCAAAATTTTAGCAAAACTGTTTTTTAATGGTTGCTAACCCCATACAAAACCCTCCTCCTCCTCCTCCTCCATCTTAGTTTATGATCGATAGTAACTAACCATAAAGTGATTCCAGGCATCAATTAAATAATTGATAATTGACATTATCAACCTAATGAATTCATAATATTTTGCTATGGAGACAGTATTCATCATTTGTGCATATGATGTAATTTATTATGGCACCTATTCAACTATTTTCATTCATTTAAACAAGAAAAAAAAAGATAATAATCATTGATAATTCAATTAGAAATAAATGATTCAAGTGAACTAAAACCTATTCAATGTGTCAATTGGTTACTTGATTCTGTTATCCGACAATTTTATTATTTACCATTATGAAAATTAAAAAAAAAGTATAAGAAAAGTACTGATTGAATCAAAGTGTGATTTCAATGTTGATTTGTTTGTAATTATCACCCCCCCTCCCCCATCAACTTGTTGCTAACAGAATAGTTTTCTTTTTTTTTCTTTTTGAAAATTAATGTTACATAAGAATGAATTGACTTTTCATTTTATATTCGTTTTTTTTTAATGTTCAGTGTTATATATTACTGGTAGGATGATTTAAAAGTAGTCAGTAATACAACTTGAATGACTTAAATTTTGTATTACATAACATTTATCATTAAGATACAATTGACATTATGTAAGAATTAATACCTTCTTATGAAAGTTTAACTGTATAATCTAGATTTATAATCAAAGAAGTTACCATTAAAGTATTCAGGGTACATGTGACCTCCTGCTTGAACAGAGTAGTGAGTGAAATCATCTTTATTAATCATTGGATTTACAGATTATAAAACTGGATAATATCGATTTTATTAGTACAAGAAACAAGGATTCCTTTGAGATTATAGGTAGAGTTTGCTTATTAGTGCCGACTGACATGTTATATGGGATTATACGGGTATCATATCAATTACCTCCAGCTATTTACCACCTATAAGATTTTGAACCACTTTGATTAATAGTCAATGTCATGACTCGATTGACTAGGATTCAGTCACAATTAATGACTAGGAATAACGTTACACCAAGCACTAGCCAGTGAATTTTTACATGATTACCTATCCATCCATCTACTAATAAATGTCCATATATTACCATCTATTAGTAGATGAACAGATAGATGAAAAGATAAACTTAGCAAATAAATAATTACTTTCGTTATTACTGCTGAGTGCATATGAATTTAGAACTGTTTACCAACTAGTTCCAACATACTGAAACCCTGAAAGAATTGATGCTTTTAGTGATCTGAATCCGAGCATTCAGTTTTATAACCTACTGGTATCCACTATTTTAGGAACGCAAAATATATGTTGATGACATATTTCAAATATTATGAAATCTATATCCAACGAGCTTTCTTTTCGACTATTTCTAATCATTTAACATTAAGTACTTAGAATACTAACAGCGTTGAAACTCACTTTATGAAAATAATCAGTGTTAAAGGGTCAAGTAGATATCAAAGCGGTCACTACCCACTTATCAATCAGTGTAGTCGTATGATCTGCTTGGCTTTATCTGACAAATCATTCTGTCCTTTTAAGACTTGTCAGTAAATCCATGTTCACTTGCATTAGTAGGTACTTTCTATGATTCCAGGTATTGTTGACTTAATTCAAGTGATACTGATATCATTCTTACTTTATCCATTCTTTCGGTTTCAGTTTTCTAATCAAAGGTTATACCTAAACATTGGTAGGTCTAAGGTGATGCTAGGTATTAGATCAATTGATGAGATAATAAATTTTCCGAGACTAAGGTGTTATGTGTACATAACTACCAACATTCTCGACATGTGATGTCGTCCTATATGAAAGAGTTAAATGAATTAACTTCTCTTCGACTAATTCTCATTTCTACTACTAATACAACAATATTTTCTACAACTTGAATTTTCTTTACAATAATCTCATCTCACTATTATGATATTCTGTAACAACTTAGATTGACGTACATCTCAAGCCAGGGTAGGACTGTAATCACAACTGACTGATTACATATACTCAAATAAACGAATCATGTTTGAATGTTGTGAAGATTGTTGAATATGATATTATCAGCTGATTGAAAGCCAGGCAGCACTGATTAGCTATTTAATCCCAATATAGGATACTTTAACAATTCATAATTACAACTACACCAGTGTTTTTTTTTTAATCAACTGTATACTCACAGACTAATTTCATATTAACTTCTTCTGTTTCTAATCTGATTTCATTTTTAAGTTATCGATTTCAAGTCTACGCAAATGATCAAGGCCAACCGATTGCATTGACTGCAACAACTACCATAGAAGTGACCATTGTCGATATCAATGACAATACACCAATGTTTGTCGGTTTAGATCGTGATGATTGTTATCATTTTCGCATAGCAGAAAATCAACCACCAAATTCATATGTTGGTAAGTAAACATTTGCATATAGAGAAGTACATAAAATATGTAATTGTATCATAAAATCTACTGTTTTGATGCCACATTTCTAGTTGCTGTATACGTACTGAACATTAACGATCGATGTATCGATGTTTTATTTTAGTTCACCATAGTTACATAATAATAAATTGTTATAACACGCTAAATACTTGAAAATATAAAGTCGTATCATGCCTGGGACCGAGACTCAGTATATCTTAACTCATAGAAGAAAATAAACTGCAGTGTTTAGATAAATACCTATCTATACTCATCAATAAGAAAAGTGAAAATAAAGTAAAATTTCTTGATAGTTTACTAAATAAATCATTAAAAAAGAATCTGAACATGGAAACTACTTTCATAGGGCGATATACAAACCTTCTTAACTGTACTTCTGTACATTAGGAAACTAATCTAGTGAAAATCTTTCGTTTTACTGTAATCACTCTATGCCCTTCAAACACAGTCGGTGAAGAAACAAAAGCTTTGGAGAAGAATAACTACTGCCTGAAGCCTATAAACATAAACACAGCTACAAAATGATGCCGAAAGTTGATCCAGGCAACAAGTAAAAGTCGATGTTAATACTAAAGTCACTGAGACAGAATCCGACTAATATTCAACACAGGAAAGACTAGAAATAATCACTTATACCTGGGCAACAGTGACTACTAAGATTGTGGAATAAATTACACAAGCTCGCCACTTCTCGATATGTGAAGCTGGTAACATTGGTTGATGCTCTATGAATTCACTCTTTGCTTACTAGCACCTCTGTGAACTGTTAAGTAATGCATTGTCAAAAGTACCAATAGTTCTATCTTAACCTATTTGGTTTTGATATATTATGCAACTAACTTATACTAATTACTGACAGTATCTATCATATGAAACAATTATCTAGTAGCGTCAGTTGCACTTAAGATTCTCTAAACGATAGAAGTGGTAGCCACAAGAATAAAAAGGCCAGAAAGTTGTATATACATTCACATTCTGGTTAATAACTGTATTATTTAATTGTCTTATTAACTTATATGGTTTAAACGTTACTTGATTTTGTCGTTTGTCACAGATTGGTGTATGATGTGTACTGTTTAAAACCAGGAAACATTTAACAGGCACTTTGTCGTAGTATGACACTCCTCAGCAGTATTCACATTCGACAACACTTAGGGAATAAAACCTAGGAGTACAAAGTCTCCCAGGGAGCTTAAGATATTATCACCACTGAGATAGTCCATGTTCAGTTATCGAATTTTTACTTTAATCAATTTGGGATTTCATATGACAATCAGTTATTGACATTAGTAATGATCGTCTTAATTTTGACATGTTTGAGCTCTACCAGTCATGGACATCATATAAAACTAAGTGTAATTTCTAGTTATATTTATATTCAAACTAATGGAATACGATATGATAGATACAGAAAGAGCATTCATTGTAGAGTTTCAAATGAAAACTTTGATGAAAATAAAGCTCTTCCACCCCTGCCTGCCTCAAATATGCAGCATTGAGTTACAGTATAAACGAATGTACTAAGTACATCATATTTCATCGCTGATAACTTCATTCATATATTTTCTAGTAGCATCTTTTTCTTTTCACTTCCTGTTACAGTCAACCTACTTGATTCTTTTATCTTCAACATAATTTATATTATGTTGTCCCTTAATTGTAAATAGTATTTACAATCTGTTTTCAGTAAAGATTTATAAGTTCTATCATTATTCCAAAGTATCTATATTAAGATGAAGTTAATAGCCAAGTTGTGAACTTACTTACTTACTTACTTACGCCTGTTACCCCTCTCGGAGGAGCATAGGCCGCTCACCAGTAATCTCTATTTAACTCTGTCCTGAGCGATCCTTCCCAGCTGTCTCCAGTTACTGTTCATCCTTCCGCCCGCAGCTCTTCTAGGGTTACTGTCGGTCCAAAGCCTGGGTAAAGGAGGAGGGTTGGGCATAGGGCTAGCATCCCTATCCCATACAACACAAACTTGCTAAAACAAACGCCTAACCTAGATTAAACAAACTTCAAGTTGTAAAGGATGATTATAATACAAGAGAATAAGCTTCTGGCTATTACTACTATAGTTCTATAGGACAATTTAGATAAAATCACATAATTATTATTCCATTGAAAATATCTCAATGAAATTAAACTAATAATGTTATCTAAAAGACTGATTAGACTAGTTTCAGTTGTAACTATTTATAGCCTAAGAACATAAATAAAGAATCATTACAATCAATCAATTAAGATTACCTACTAACAAATATTTGGAGTCTAGAAAGATGGTAGTTAAGTATTTAGATCATACGTAGACTGATTTTTGTTTATCACTAAAACTGAATCAGCACTCTTCTTAGTCAACTTTTTTTCAATTAAATATTCTAGTCAACTAGTTTATACTTTCGTATACTATTCAACATAAAAACAGACTACTTTTATCTTCTTTTTTTTTGTGCAATAGTTTTTTACAGTCATGTTAATAGTATATCAGTTGAAATAGACTAATTTAGAAAGAAAGAAAGAAAAAAAGTACCTTTTCCTAACCCTAACCAATATAGTATCCATCATTTCTTATCATTTCATATCATTAGTCTTTTCGGCTCCACATCATAGGAGACAGTACATACACAAGTCAAGTTATTAGATCTACCTACATAAATTATTCATTTCAATCGCCGGTATATTTCTTTCTTAAAAGAAAGGAAAAACACAATAATAATAATTAATTAGTTTCATGCAATTTTTCTCATGGTGGATTCAAGTCTTGAAGATTAAAAAAAAAAACATCAACAAACAATGTTGAATACTTCATTTTGTTTAATAGAAAAGAAATAAAAGAGAAAAAACAGTAAATGCACCTTTATTATAAATTTCTTAATTATTATACCTTTTATTCATTAATTGGTAAGGAGTTAAGTGAATCAGGTGAATTTTCACTTCATCAGTTCTTTTTCCTATCGGTAGATACAATGATTTCGTGTATAAAAACTATTCTTTTTGTACTTAGAATTGGCGCCACTAAAATATATATAAATATGTTTCTATTAAAAGTATGAACAATCCAACCAATCAAATGCTATTAGCAAGGTCATTTAAAGTCATTCTAGTTAGTAAGGTTAAATCAATCCTACCAATCATATTTTATATTTGAATTGAAGGTGGTTCGTGAATTAGAATTAAGTTTTAGTTATTGATGAATTCATCACAGACTTAATGTTGGTTGAGCACCATTAGAGATCTAGAAGCAATAGACAGGTGTTTCGCCCTGACACGGAACTCCTCAGAGGTGCGAAACTCTGGATTGACAAACAATTGGCTGTCTACACCACTGGGTCGACATCCAATGATAGGATTCTCACTTCCATCAATTTGTGATATAGCGCAATGATGATCTAATGTCGTTGTCGATTACTGTCTTCTCTCCTGACAAGTTTAAGCACCACCACTTACGACTTCCTACTGATACTTCACGAATATCTTGAATTTAGTCACTAGTGAGCATTACTATTGTAACTGAATTGAAGTAGTTTGTGAATCGGTATTAAGTTTCAGTTGATGATGAACTCTTCACAGATTTTATGGTAATTGAAAACTGGCTGTAAGCTCTAAGTGAGTAACAATTACCATCGTCATTCAAATCGTTTTCACCCCAATCACCATCATTATATACCTTCCCTTTCATCTTCATAAAGAATTATTAACGTGGTCTTGCTAACCGACGAAAAGATATGCACGACGAAGTGTTACATTCAGCTTGCCGTTTTGATTTAGTTATATAGCTTACATTACCGTTCTATAAATGGAAACACACTTCCTACTTCAAGCACGGGTTACACAATTAACAAAACAGAATACCTAATTTTATTTACAGTTGACATGGTCGTAGAAAAAAATACTTTTAGTGGCTTAACGAAAAGTATTATATAACCTGGACAACACTTTCAGCCAAACTGAAACTTTTAGCTATAGCGATGTAAGTATGCAAAGTTTCTTGCTCATATTGAACCACTTTCTTTAAACGGAATAATATCCCTCCTGGTTATCGCAAAGAAAACACCAATCATGCTTTATATTTACTCTCAAATTTTTCTCAACTTTGCTCTAGTTTAATCAATCTTTCAAATTAATCATAAATCAAAGCTGTTGACATGTAGAGGCATTACAGATCCATTACTGTCATCTTTAATGTTATTATAAACCGAGATCTCTCCCTGATAACGTTTTCCGTTGTTACTATCTAATTATATTTACTTATCTTTGCATTTATTGATTTCCTTTTGTTACATTATTCTTCTCTTAATAATCATTAAAGGAAAGTTATTTCCGAAAATCTTGTTGTCATCTTATCATATAGTGAATTCGATATCATAATCTGACTCGAACAAGGAAACAAATTAAAACTTAGAACAAACACTAATAAGATGTATCATTCTAGTGCAATCAGTAGGGTGAAGAATCACAGTAGATGTGATTATCATTAGATTATGATGAAGATTAGTGTATGAAATCAAGAAAATTCGTTTTGAGAGAGACTTAATAATAATAATAATAAATGTGACAATTGTTATTGTAATAATGGTAAACGCGAATGGAGGTGGGGAAGGAGATATGAAAATACAATGAATAGTAAATAACTAATTCAATACATAAAATAAATTAGATAATGTAGAACTCTTAACTAAGGCCATGATATCTTAAGTGATCTCATATACTGCATTTGTGTGCATAAGTCAGACTTGAAATCGAAGTTCACCAGAGCTGCTACAAAGTAAAGTAGTTAAAAAACGTAAGCCTATTGATTTTTTTGACTGAATTTGATAGATTTTGTTAAATGACGAGTTCGAGGAGGAATATCTTATATCTGTTATATGTTGCGGGACAAATGAGGTGAATCATCTACACTGTCTGTTCCTTGGGCATGCCAGAAACTGCAGTCAGATAAGACTAAGGAACGGCTTCGACGAACGACCTACATTCGTAGCTCCAAAATAGCAGGTAAACTGGTAAAGCCCCATTAAAATGATCAGTCGTAGTGGCTTATAATTTAGCCGGAGATATAAATGGAAGACTCCTGAACTTCATACAAAGAGTTGTTGCATAAAAAGTTATTATAATGGACCCATGTAAACGGTCATTAATTAAATCGCTTGCCACATCTCCATTACATTCGAGGTTCATATTTCTAATTCATTTGACCTGAATTTTACTAAGTTAATTACTGCCTTTCTTTGTATTTATCATATTTGCATAGCTTATGTTACTTATTTGATTGAATTCGTCACAAATTAATGTTA
This sequence comes from Schistosoma japonicum, assembly GCA_025215515.1. NCBI lineage: Eukaryota > Metazoa > Platyhelminthes > Trematoda > Strigeidida > Schistosomatidae > Schistosoma > Schistosoma japonicum. The sequence goes on along the minus strand of CM046063.1, from coordinate 2,387,692 downwards.
GGAGGGTAACACTGAAAACCAGGGAACATTAGATAGCTGTTTAGTCTTAGTGCTGAACTCCTTAGTGGGGCGGAATCTAGGGTACTCACTGCTGAGGTGTCCCATACTAGGACAAAATAGGTATACAGTGGTACTCTATCAACATCAATCTTTAATGAATTCAATCAACTAAAACATGAATACTAATCCTTAAAAGCCACTTTAGATCAATTATGTTACTCATCTTCTTTATTCTGTTTCCACACTCTACTGATTTTCATTTCATTTTTAAAGATTTTTCTGTAACTGACCTACAAATTAACAACTGAGTAAATAATGTTTTAATTCTTATGCTACTGTGTTGTTATGTTCTTCGGAATAATTCACTGTAAGCTAAATTAGTGTAATTCGTATGTATTACGGTCACCAACTAAAGAAAGCGATCATGGGACCAGAGGTGAACGTTCTACATGATAAAGAAAGGGAACAAAGCAACCATAAGCAAAAGCCAATTAAGATCATCTAGAATCATTCACGTGCAAAATTTAAATTAGTACTGGAGTGCATGTTGCTAATCATATTTACATATCAACTTTGAATTCTTAAAGTTTTCTTTTTCATGCGTGAAATATATAGAATCGATTTAGAATGTGCTGGATACAATAAATTCATAAGTTACTCTGCAGTTCTTACCCTGTTAAGATTTCCTCTATTGATTATTTTGCTCATGTCTTGTTTCCATACAAACAGTTGAAGTGATTTGGTTTATTTGTTATCGATGCTTACTTCTAATGGTCTCAGTTGTTTGGCTGTAATTTCTTACATTTATTTCTATTACTCGTAGTCTGTAGTAGTCTGTAGTTAGTTTCTACATTTGATTTTATGCTTAGTAGTAATCTTAAATAACATTTTTCTTATTATAAGTTAACTTGAATAACTGTTCTTTTTTGAAAGACAGTTACTAGGTATTTTTCTTTATTACTATATGTGACGTTTATACTACAATGTGGTTTTGCCCTTTAGAATAAAGTTTAACAGAACAAACCACTTACAATTTATGCAAAAGAATGAGATGACAGAGTAGATTTATGGAACAGAATGATGGTTTTAGGTGTACTACGTTCTTTGAACTATCTAGCTTAATCACAGAGCATACATAAATAGATAGTTTTGTCAGCTAAAAGCTTTACTAAGGATTATTTTTTTGCAAATAGCGTCGTGTAGAATGAGGAGATTCTTATAATCCAATTCGATCAGATGTTTGCCTCATTGCAGTGATCTACACTGTCAATGAAAGTTTCTTGATTATACCATGCAATTTAGCAGAAATTGAAACTACACCATCAACGACGTCGATAACGACAAAAGAAACATCATGAAGAAAAATACGTGAAAGTTACTTTATTTAACCAGTCAACTACTAAAGGAAAACGAAAATTGATAACTGAATTGAAATGGATTGTGGAGATCGGTATTTTCAGTTGATTGAATTCGTCAAAGATTGAGGTTGACAGGGTGCCATGGCAAAGCTTAAATCACAAATTGATGGAAGTGGGAATTCTATCATTCGATACCGGTCGATTGATAGAGTGAGTTAGGTGTTCACCAACATGAAGCCCTTAGTGCGGAATCTAGGGTGCACACTACTAAGAACCCCCATGCTAGAATGAATTTAATGTCTAGTGCTTCTTGGTTTTCAGTAGTACTCTACCAGCGTCAATCTATGGCGAATTCAATCAACTAGAAAGTTGATAACTAAAATTAAAAAGCACATCAACATTTTAATTGAATTGTCAGAGAATGTTGCTTATCGGATGTCATTGGCCACTGGACAGCTGTTTCATCCTAGTATAAGACTCCACAGTAGTGCGCTACCTAGAATACACCCCTATCCTCCCAAGGGCTGCAGCTTGGCTATCTCTAATTTCATGTTCAATATTCACTGGAGTATTTGTAAACCATAAGATAACAACTACAAATGATTGCTTATTTAAAGACTGAAAATAATTCATCAACGTCATCATGATCATAATGAAATGAATGTCTGAAGATTCGAAAATGTTAATTGGATTCTAAAATTATTGATTTCGGTCATCAAACATGTAAATTTATAGAATGAAAATAAGATTACAAGATAAGATGCAGTGATGAAAGGGACAGAATATTGATCTTAGTTATTATCTAATTAAAGTAGATCGTTCAAACATTCGAACAGGAAATCGAACTATATACATTGTACTTAGTATATGTTACATTACTTAAATTGATTGATTACTGAATTGTTCAGTGTTATTGTGGATAACACTAGTAACACTAGACACAGTGAAAACGTCAACACTAGAATGGTGTATTTTCATCTAAGCTACAAGTCCCAAGACAAATGTAGCACACGTTTTGGAGCTAGTTTACTAAATATAACCCAACTGTCACCATATTTGTCAGTTATGAGTTCAATCGTATCCTACTAATGTAAATATATTCACATAGTGTAGAATATTTGTAAAGATTGTTTAATACCGTACTTTGTATGGTGGTAAATTGCTAGGTAGTTACTCACATTTTGCATTTGGTACTGTTCACATAATATCGTAAATCAGATGAAATTAGAAATGTAAATCACTTCGAAGCCCAACCCATATAGATCCATGACAAATATAAGCAGCAAACCATGAGCCATTATTAATGATGTTTGACTGGAGCGTCAAACTACACGAAGTATCATACTGGATATGTTCAACTTTAGACAGATCACAAATTAACCTTGATTAGATAATCAGGTTTCTCAGTGACTATTCTAATACACCAAACAAATCAGGTATACTTTTGACATTGTAGCGACCTTTGATGATGTTTAGTTCTTCTAGATTAACCATTAAGAAATTATTTTTCTACTTATTATATAACTGTAAATGAATATACTTCCTAGTTTTAAATGGTTATTGTTATATCTTGAATAATTGGGCTGTCATAGAGTGTAGAAAAACAGTGTGACTTTGATAATACCAATCAGTGCACGTACACATCAGCCTTATGACTAATGGTTCCCAAGCCAGAATGTAGAACACATGATATCTAAGCCAACCACCAAAACTGTCAGATTATATTTCACATAAGAAGAATAACACTGATTCAAGACGGAAACATATAATGACTACGGACTGAGAAGGTACACGTACAAACATTATTGATTGATCATAGTTCTTGAACAAAAAGTTGATAGAATGACAATTTATGAGTCTAGTGAGATATTAAGGCTACAGCCAAATGAAACCAGAAGATTCTGGGTTCAATCCTTAGTGGATTCATGGAGGCTTATTGCGAAAAAGTCTCATAGTACAATGAAATTAAGATCAATTTGTGCTATCAACTATTATTCTTTAGATTAAATGATTACAATAATTCAATGTATTACGTAATGTATTCATTAACTTTTTTCTCAATTATATATTTAGGTATTCTACTTGGTACTGATAATGATATTGATGAAAATGCTCAATTATATTTTCGTTTAATTGGTTCAACATCTAATTTTAAATTGAATAGTACAACAGGTGAATTAACAACATTACAATTATTAGATAGAGAAAAACAATCAAATTATGAATTAATTGTTTTATTAATTGATCGTGGTAAACCACCACGTTCATCAACAGTTAAAGTTCATATACATGTAACTGATATAAATGATCATGATCCAATTGTTGTATTTCCAGTTAATGGTAAAGGAAATATTAGTGTATCATATAAAGAACCACCTGGTGAAGTAAGTTGTTAATTTAATGTTGATTATATTACTTTTTAACAACTAATATTGTTATGATGCGAGAGAATTCTGTGGTTGGTTGGCTGAGTGCCAATCACTAGTGCCTAGTCAGTAATTGTGCGTCTGCCATACGTCCACTGAGTCCCAAGCCAAATAACAAGAATACGAGCCAATAGATCAGCCAGACAGAATCATATCATATTTCATACAACCGTTTATATAGACACAAAATCAGACCACACAGCAAACACATTAGGAAATTAACATGAATACAGAACAAGGGACTAGGGACAACTTGTACACAATTAATTAACTGTAGTCCCTAATGAGAGACAGTTTAATAACAGTAATTAAGCTACACGGGTGGTTAGGGTAAGAGAAACGTAACAATAATAGAAACAAAATGTTTACATTACAAACAGTTAGAATAAATGAGTGTTCTTAAAACACAGTTCTGAAAGTTTGTTACACTTCTTTGTGATCCGGCATAATAAATATACAAATTAAAGTAATATGAACTTTGTTTAAGTTGGATCGTGATTGTTAAGTGGAATCTAGGACACGTGTTTCATCCTGTTTGGAATTTGTCAGCTGAATGTACCTGTATCTCAGTGGTGATGTTCATACCAGGACTTGAACTTAGTTGGTTTCGTGTTAAATGCCACTAGATTTACCACTAGGCTACAGAGTCCAAACAGTCATACTTATGAAACGGGTGTGAACTGGTGTGAACCTCAACATTGAGATGCAGGTACATCTAACTGGCTAGTCCTAAATAGGACGAAACAAGAGTTTCGGATTATTCTTGCTAGTCGCAATCCAGCTTTAAAAAAATACTTTTGAACCATCGCTGTGTCGTTGCAAACCGTTCAAGATGTACATATGGTGACGGAGACTGATCAATTTTAGTCCATTACAAATCAATAAGAAAATCACGAAATATTTTGATTAAATATAGACTTTGTACAGTAGATAAAGATTTTCATTGTAGTGGAACTAAGTTGGAGTGTTTAGAAATTCATCATCTAGATGTATTTCATTTTTGAACAGTGTACCACTCAATTCAAACATAAGTAGGCAGATGACTATTATCACATAACTTGTTGTTAAATTGAGTCATTAAGATCCTTTCCATTAAGAAATACAACAATAACCGACATCAGTAAGTATATCTATCGTATAAAAACTTGACAAAAGATGAATACTTGATCAAGATAGTCATAATTATGCCTTAAATCATTCTTTTCATCTTAAATAAACTATTCTTTTACTTCAACTAAGCGTCTAATTAGGATTGCTGAAATCATATGCATCATTGTGAAACAAAATCTCTGAAGGTTTAGAAATTATTCAATTCATTTGTCTATTTTCTTTTCCAGGTAATAGCTCGAATTGAAGCACGTGATCCAGATGAAGGACATAATTCATTATTACATTTCAATTTATTTTCTGGTAATGAAGCTTCAATATTTCGTCTTGGTAGTACATCAGCTGAATTAACAATTGATCGTGAATTAACAGAACAAGATATCGGTGTATATCCATTAGTAATACACATACAAGATGCTGGTATACCATCACGTACAACAGAAGTTAAATTAGTGGTTAAAGTAAGTTGATTTCATATAAGTATCTTATAGTTTTTTCCATAGTTTTAATTGAGAACAACAGTTAATTCAGTGTATTGGGTATGTTGAGCCAGATATCAGTTAGATAACCATATTATGTAAGTCGCTTGGAGTGCTTAATAATAATCCGATGGGGAATAGGATTTATCAGATCCAGGTTTTAGATCAAATACGTAACTGTTTAAACCACTGAGGTTTATTTAATCTGTAATACAAAGCGACTATCATGTAATTTCATTTTCATGTAACTGCATCATTCTCTTATTGGTCTACATCTAAAGAAATTTTATGTCTTTTGGAAGACGTATATTGTAACAAAACAGTTGTTTGATGCAATCTCTTATAGATTGGTTGTTGCAATACAATCGACAGGTGTTATAACCATAATACACAGAACGCATTATTATTGTAAGCGTATCAGAAAGAAGATGGTATTTCCAATGTGAGGTATTATAGTTTCTTCTTCTGAAAGTAACCCTCGACATGAACTGATTGATAGTAATGTTTTACATTCGGATGACGGGTGATGAAGGTTTAAATTCTACAAATGATTAACTGATTCACCATTCACTACAACGCCTTCAGATTATTTTACTAATTCTTGATATAGTCATAAATGGATATCGTTGCTACCAAGTCTCATTAGAGAATTTATCCGTTTTTTCATTAGATACTCTTCAGCAATATACCATAGCTAGTATAACATGTAAATCTCATTGTTAATTAAGTGATATAGATTGTTTATCAATGAGGATAGACAACATTATCCTAGAGTCGTACTTAAGAGTTTTCAGTGGAGTGTTTATAAATGAAAAAAACCAATACTTCTACAGACTAAAGCAAACTGATTATGTAATGAGAGAAGGAGATTGTATTATTTAAGCAGAAAAGGAGTCAGACATGATTAATAAATCGCTAAACTACTAATAGTAATTAAATATTGTGCAGATTGTTAAATTTATCGTTGATATTACTACATGGACTAAACTAGAAAATTAGGGATTAGTGTCACACACCTTCTTTTTATCTTAGTATGAAGCACTTCAGCAGTGAACATCCACAACGTTACCAGTTAATTTAATCAACTTTTGACTGCAAATACTTATATGTTACACGTCTAAGCCAACTGGTATTCATTGATTGATATTTCTAACTCCAATCAAGTTGTGCAATTTTTGATGGACCTTATCAATTTCCATAAGTGAGCAACTATCTCAAACTGGACATGGCTGGTAATATCCACTGGTAATGTTTCTTTACAATAAGTATGAATCATTTTTTTAGATAATCTAACTAAGATTTACGAAAATAGGCCGGTTAAAGATTAAAGCGTAAATGAGTGATCGACAATACATCAGATTTGACAGATCATGATAAATATGATAGAGAGATAGAATAGATGAGTAAATACTGTTCATAAATAAACGACTGAAGTATAATGAACCTCATTTGTATCACTCACTGAGGTTACTGAAAGTGTGTAACTAACTACTATTTAGGTACAAATATCAAATTTTAGACTTCTAATTGAAATGGCACCATTGAATCTTACTATCGTAGTATTGTTTTGTTATTTACTTACTTTAGAATCATTGATGGTATTCACTAAATATTCTGTGTTTAGTAGGTGTTCTGACATTGAACTACATATATTGTTTGATACTGTAAGTCTTCTTCCATAAATCTGTGAAGAGGCCCGTTTTTCTGTTCGCTTTACATGTCTGTTTCTCACGAGAATATTTGAATTTATGCACCTCGCTTTATGTTTGGTGAAGCTTGATAAACTAATATTTCAGAGTCACGAATGTTGGTTAAACAAATCACTTGAATTTGGTTCATTCTTTATGAATTGTAAAAGTTCCCTCCAACAGATAATGATCCTGATATTGAAGTGGTTATTGAGACACCTGTAAATACAGTTGTAGTCATGGCAGATGCTAGGAAGTGACATCTGTTTAGTGGTGTCATTACTACAGAAATGTTTGCTCGGTGATAAAACTGAAAACACTCATGTCTATGGGCGATGTCAGTAAAATTGTGGAAATTGATTAAATGGTCCCCAGAAGAAGTAAATATAATTGAGGGCATAGCATCTATACAGTGTATGTAGGTAGCTTTTACGTTAAAGCCTACAGTAGATATTTCGAATTTTGGATCAATATTTCGGACAAGGATACTATGAAAGGATTCCTAGGTGGTTTATGGGAGAAAACTATCTTCACAAATTTGAAAAAAAACTCGTGAAGAAATGCTGTCTAGCTACATCGCTTAGTATTAATACAGAAGTTACTTCGACTTTAAATGTTTATTAATCATATAAAATTATTGTATAGATTCGAATAATACATCATCATTTTGGAAGTTTTCTGTATAATTCTGTATATAATTTTATCCTAAATTGCTTTCTTATTGGCAAATTTTCACTTAGCTTATGTCATGGTCAAACTAGAAGTTACTTAGGTTCGTCCCCAATCTTTAGTCCTGCCTTGTATTGCATATAATAAATCAACCTTTGAACAGTAAAATATGCAATTTATGGTTACTTTTACTCATTGTTACTTGAAGTTATAAACTCAGCTAGCTGTTTTGATGGTGAGAGAGTATGACCATTAAGTATTTGCCCACATCCATCCCTTTGTTAATAGTCCCCCCACCTCAGACTTTTACTGAAGAAGAAAAAAACAATTAAATTGACTACCAGACAGAGTTGAATTACATTTCAAGTAATCCCTTGTCCATATACAAAGCCTGTACATTCAGTCAATCAATTAGGTAACTAACATTAATACAAAATAGGTGTAACAGTGACTGTGAACTGGAGTAACGTATACACAATCACTTGATCATAGTTCCTAATGAAAAATGATCTAACAACAATTTATGGGGTAAACTGGAAGACAGGAACGTTATAATAATGGGAATAAAATGTTTACTTTGAACACAACAAAAATAAATGAAATAGACTACAGGTAAAGAAGATTTCTTGAAGACAATTAATCATCTTTAGAATAAGCTTGTATCTTTACTGTTGATTTGTTATGGACTGAAACTATTTAGCCTCTGTTCTAATTACATATGTACCCGTTGCACAAGTGTGACTTTCTGGACACAGTAACCTAGAAGTGAACGCGGTGGCCTTTGGCATGAAGCTGAGTGAGTTCCAATCCCAGTGTTAACATCAACATAAGGATGTAGGTACATCGAGTCAATGAGTTGCAAACAGGATGAAACGCGAGTCTCGGATCCCGCTTTCCAGTCAAAATCCAACTTAAATACAATCTTCTTTAGTTGCCCTACATCATACATAATCAGTTGAATACAAGTCTCTCATTCAGATTATTAGCTCTCTTTCTTAAATGATATTCATTACCATATCTCATTATAAGTTATCTTCGATATCCACTTTCATGTAGGCATTTTTCTATTGTTTTTCATTCTTGTAAAAAAAGTTCTGTATAGTGTATACTGCTTTCATTAGCCTTCATTGCATCATTCATAATGACAAGAACCAAATTAGTTTTATTCTACAAATTCTCATTGATAATACTGTCTAACTTGACGTCAAGACCGCCTACATGTTTAAATGGTATACAGAAACAAAACATACAGTTAAATTCATTGGAATATCTATGTAATGGGTTGTAATTGTCTTTAATAACATCAGTGAATATTCATAGTTATTGTTACTATTCATTCAGTAAAATGAAACATAAATCATTAAACATAGTTTGACATGGATTGTATTTGATACCACTGAACTGTAATCGATTAGCTTCTATGATTAACTGTGTTGTAATAACACTTTGTTTGTACTCAGCAATTTACTGGAAAATCCTTTGGAAGTGATGCATGATGAGTTCAAGTTACAGAATTAACAACAATACTTATGTGTTGATACACATTTATATGATGAGTTTTAGACTGGACGAAACTCACTTCCTGGTTACCACTACTAAACACAATACAAATATACCAATACTAATTGCTTTGGTTACAATTAACATGATGAGGCTAACATTAACGTTAGAACTTACGAGAATTAGTTATTAATACAAAACCTTTTCACCCCAAACTAATGTTTGTATGATAGCAGCACTGAAATCTGTCGTAATCAACCGACTCCTTTAGAGATGTAACCTTTTCGCAAAGAAAGAAAGCGATTAAAAGATGCAACCCTGAAAATATCACACCTTACCTTACTGCACAGGTTTCCATGGTCGATACTAAAATTAGAAGCAACACATCAAAGATGACCTATAGGAAGGTCATATAGAGGCTGACTCTATGCAGTGGAATCCAGGGAGTAAGAAGCATTCATTGTCGTCTTTATATAGTCTTGTTAATCGTATTCATTGATGTAGAGCAACGATAAATATCCTCGTAGCTAATGGTTTTACTATGTTGTATGAAATCAAGGAATGACAACCACCTTATTACTTCCAACGTTAGCCATATTATCTTGACCGAATTCGAAAACGTTCACACATCCACAATTTCATGATATTTGTGTTTTAATTCTGAGGTAGATCTAACACTTCTTAAGTATAAAGCTAAAATCTCATAATGATCAACCAGTTTACCACATCAATCGTGTTGTGATGCGCGAAATGTGCAGTTGGTTTTTATCCCGTCGCCAACTGTTGTGTCGGTAGAATTTTTGAGAGTTTCGTGAGCGTACGCTATGTCTGATACTTGTACCTCGGACGTATACCGCGACTTGTTCCCTTCCCAGCCAGCAGCTATTACAAAAGACTAAGCTTGTAGGAAGATTGTATTGTGGAGCAAAAGTGAGACGAGAGAATAGTCAACCAGCAAACCAGTGAATTTGAATTTTCAAATACATCGATTTTTTATATTAATCAATTTACAATGATTATTCATTAAGTGAAATCAATAACATTTAATTAATACAACCAAATACTGTCAACTGTATTTTTAGGGATTATGAATCCCTAACACCTCCCCTTTTTGAAAAATAAGATAATGATGGTGCTCCGTGCATTCGTTTGATTCTGAGTGCGGCTTGTACAACTACAAAAATTATTTAGAAAGAAAAGGGAAACATGTTTAATTACAATCACGTAAACAACTACTATCTACCACTGCTCTCCTCCTCCACGGAATGTTGTGGGATCCTTGCGTAGTAACAGGAACAAGATTATATTGTATTGAACATACATGGTTTTTAAGCAGGCATTGATATAAATCGTTTGGACTGGGGAGTCACGGATTTGATCACATCTGTAGCGTACCTTGACAACAGTGAGAGTTCTTCTAGGACTTATGCATCTCTTTGCTAAAGACTGTGGCTTCTTGGGCTGAATAGACGGTCTGGATACACTTCTCAAACTGACTTCATGACTCGGACTAGTGGTTGTGCTGTGCACACGTCTATTAGGAGAAGTACTTTGTAATCCTGTGGATAACGGTGAAATTTCCGTTATCTCATCACCCAGGTGTTCCACCTTTGGACTGACCTGGGCAGAAGTCTCAAGTGCTTCATCTTGCTTCTCTGGAGTAGCGACACTAGGCACGCTGAAGAGAGGTACTTCTGTTTCACATGCTGTCTGGGTTTCGGAGTCAATTGCGGATGTGGGCTGAAGTTGTGATTCGTCTACTGACTGTAAGCTAGTGCTGCTGATCTGAATACCCGTTTGTTCCAGCGCTAAATCAATTAATCGCTGGTTTGCAATTAGAAGCTGATGCAGCAACATGGTCGTACGCTCACTTAAAACCAACATGCTGAATTATTGACTCAGCTAGCTGCAAAAGTGATGCAAGGTCAATAATTAGCTAGTGATGCTGATTGGTCCTTGATGAGACGAAATTACGGACCGATGACCTTAAGAACGCTGAGTGTGCTCTGATTCGTTGATTTTCACCCCGTCGCCAACTGTTGTGATGCGCGAAATGTGCAGTTGGTTTTTATCCCGTCGCCAACTGTTGTGTCGGTAGAATTTTTGAGAGTTTCGTGAGCGTACGCTATGTCTGATACTTGTACCTCGGACGTATACCGCGACTTGTTCCCTTCCCAGCCAGCAGCTATTACAAAAGACTAAGCTTGTAGGAAGATTGTATTGTGGAGCAAAAGTGAGACGAGAGAATAGTCAACCAGCAAACCAGTGAATTTGAATTTTCAAATACATCGATTTTTTATATTAATCAATTTACAATGATTATTCATTAAGTGAAATCAATAACATTTAATTAATACAACCAAATACTGTCAACTGTATTTTTAGGGATTATGAATCCCTAACAAATCGTTTCTCAGTGAGTACTTGGGTTGGGGAAATTGTATATCATTACTATTAATTAACAAACCGAATATCAAGTGTGGTTGTTTACATTCGTCATAGATTGATGTTGATTGATTACTACTAAAAATTATGAAGCGTATACAGCTGTATCGTACTAAAATGAAACTCTTACGTGAAAGTGCTCACCCTCAATACCTCCAGGGAGTCGAATCGATAACTTTCAGGTTGGTGAACACATATTCCTCCGAATGAATACCGATCATCATAAAACCACCTCACATCAATATAAGATATCAAATTTTGCCTTCTAATAAATTGTTTCTATCTTTTTACTTTTTATCTTGAATGATACTTGAATAGTATATGTTACCTAGGTGATTGTATTTCTTCTTTAAGTCAGTTACATCGAAGAATGCATACATTTGTAAATATATTTGGTCTATGCATCAGTCGGATGAAAAAGAAAACTTTTCTATTGATTACTGTTTTATTTCGGCCTAGATACAAATAGAATATAATAATTTTGAAACTTTGGATTTCCGGTTGCGTTCCATTTAATTTACTTTACTTAGGCATTCACTATGTTTCTATGTCATTCTTTTTGTATTTCTAGCCATACATTCTAGTTGTCTGATTGTCTCTATCTATACGTCTGTGTATGTGTGTACTTCTCCTCAAAGTACACTGTTATTAACTTATGTGATATTACAAATCACTGGATATCATTCTCTATAATTACACTAAATGAGTAGTATATATATCTATGTTAATGTCGGCTTTCAATGATGATCATGTGAGGTATTAATGATTGTTGATTAAATGATAAATAGATAATTATACAAATGAACATGATGAAAGTGCTGAAAGAAACGAAAACAGTTATAAATATTAAGTGATATATATTGTAATTGAGTGTTGTGGAGATTGTTGAATTTCACTTAGATTTTATAAACTGATCAGAATTAAACAAACATTGATTACTAAGAAGCTGAACTTCACCGGTCACGCTATTTCACTACAACTCCAGAAATTACTATGGAAAGTTAGTCATAAGTGAGCTGATATTGTTGAGGTCACACAAATGCATCATAAATTGACTGAACAGTGACTGACCAGCTTCAGTCTATAATAAATCAATGGGAATATACAAGTTCATTCTACTACCAATTCGCCCATTGCACAAACGTGACTGTCTGGACTCAGTAGTCTAGTGGTGAACGCGGTGGCGTATGACACGAACCGGACTGAGTTCGAATCCCACTGTGAACATCAACATTGGGATGCAGGTACATCCAGCCGATGAGTCCCAAATAGGACGAAACGCGCGTCCTGGATTCCACTTGCCAGTCACAATACAAATTAAGTGATAAATTGACCGAGTTAGAAATATCAATCATTGAGTGGCGGGTTCATCAATCTAATGGTGTAATGTTCATCTCTAAATCACACGGTTTTTGGTTTGATTCATAGTGGAGTCATAGATGCCCACTTCTGAAGAGTCCAATAATAGGACGAAACAGTCTTTGATTGCTTCCTAGTGATCAATGATTACCTAATTAAGACTAAGTCGTGATATCGAACTAGGATAGATACGTAATATTTCAATGCGTTGAAATGAAAATTGCTGATGTTTACCATCTAACTGTAAGTCACTTCTCAAGAGAACAAATAAATGAGTCGCCCAGGTGAAATAACTCAAGATCTAAATAACATAGGCAAATAAGTCATGATCAAAATACAAGTTCCTATTTTGATTCAAGTTGATTTAAGGTAAAACAGGTTTGTATATGTTGATGTAATGTGAATGAGTAGGAATATGTGCATGGAATGAAGAAAGATTAAATTTGTGTTAATATGAATGAAAATTGATCCAGTTTAACTATGGCCACTTGGATATTCAGTTCATGTTGAACTCACTAACATTCAACAAGATATAAAGTGCTACAGCTATTCATCTTTCATTGTAATTGGTTAAAGCATTTTGAATAAGTTAGACATTTCTGATATCGATTTTATGATTGTTATAAATAGTATACACTGTCATTGTTGATTTGATATGTAACTTTTCAAGCTTAACAGGATCACCAAGAGGTTGGTTTGTATAGCTCTAAGGTTTTCTCGGGGGATGAGTTAAGACATCTCAAGTAGTCTCTACAATATAGAATTCATTATAATCAACCTATTCTAACCCATTGACACAATTCTGTGTAAAGATGTAAGAAATCTTGTTGTATGAATTGCTTGAATCCTGTACTGTTTCAGGATGCTCTTCAATTCTTTTGTTTTGTCATTAAAATAAGGAAAAATACCAGTGGTAATTTGCTTTACACAAAAGTTATTATTATCCAATAAATACTGTTCATTCTATCTATCTATCTATCTATCTATCTATCTATCTATCTATCTATCTATCTATCTATCTATCTATCTATCTATCTATCTATCTATCTATCTATCTATCTATCTATCTATCTATCTATCTATCTATCTATCTATCTATCTATCTATCTATCTATCTATCTATCTATCATCTATCTATCTATCTATCTATCTATCTATCTATCTATCTATCTATCTATCTATCTATCTATCTATCTATCTATCTATCTATCTATTCTATCTATCTATCTATCTATCTATCTATCTATCTATCTATCTATCTATCTATCTATCTATCTATCTATCTATCTATCTATCTATCTATCTATCTATCTATCTATCTATCTATCTATCTATCTATCTATCTATCTATCTATCTATCTATCTATCTATCTATCTATCTATCTATCTATCTATCTATCTATCTATCTATCTATCTATCTATCCCTGATCTATCTATCCTTGATCTATCTATCCCTGATCTATCTATCTACCTATTTATCTATCTCACTCTCCACGTATATATATGTATATATATGTATATAATCTATTCATCTGTCTTACATTCACTACTTACTTTGTACTACTTAGTTCTCATCAATCATCTTGCATTATTACACAGTGGTCACCACGGATATTCGTCACTGAAATGTCCCTTATTAGGATAAGTTATATGCTCAGTGATTCTTTGCTTTTAATATTTACATGACTAAAATTAGTCTGATGTATAACTGACTAATTAATAAAGTACATTAGTTAATTTCGTAATTATATAATGCAAAGCTTACTTAAGTTAATGAAAAAAGCCTATGAAAGATAAAAATAAGTTTTTTAGTAAGGAGTTCTTTTTATGGTGAATTCATCACCTTAATGCTGTACATTCACGAATATATAGAATTTTTACAACGTGTGTTAGCGATACTAAGTTAATGAACTTCACCCAGGATAGTTGAGGAGACGTAATGGTTAATCAATAATAAGTCCACACGATTAGAATAGATTCATTGTTTAAATTGATTTATTTAATCAAAAGAAGCCTACGTAGCACAGAAGTCTTTTGTCATCTTTCAATTACTGAAGACCTGGTTATACATCTACTGAAGGTAGAATTATGTATTCAAAAGCAATTCGCCTAACCTCTGCTATAATTGCGTTCTTAAATTCAAGAAACAAAATTCTTCTCTGAATACCATTACCGCTTCTTTTCCTTTCCTTACTTACTCTTCACATTGAACAGACTAACTTTAATTTTTTAAACATATTTAGTTTCAGTTTAATTGACTGAATTTGTCACACATTGATGTTAGTAGGGTACCACTGAAAACGACAGAGCACTCGACAGCTATTTCATCGTAGTATGGGACTTCTCTCTCTCGCAAACAGTACGCTCCCTAGATTCCATCCCAAAGGTTTAGGTTGGCAAACGCTTAACCTTCTGAACTACTAGTAGAATTCCTATTTCCATCAATTTTATTTTAGTTTTATGAAAATAAATTTCATCTTACTTAATTGCGTAACTATTTCATAACAATTATTAGTTTCTATCTTACATCTATGACATTCTAGATGTATACTCAACCACCTTTTGAATAACGTTATTTTTTCATTTGAGTTATATTTTGGCCAGTAAGCAAAATCTTAGTAGCAATTCAATCTTATTTAGGACTAGTCAGTGAGATACGCAAAGAATGATCTATTTCATTTCATGATAAATCAACAGAACACTTCAAATATATTTCAATGAAATGTTTCTTTTATTGTTACTATGTTCATTTTCTTATTATTATTAACATGTAGTATTGTTAGAAGGTATTCATGACTGTACAAAATGAAGATGATGAATGCCTTGAGAAGGAAACTGTTCACTGAGTAACCTACTAGTAATGTTCATCAATCAAATTTATCTATTTTACATTCTCATCAATAGTTTTCTTCTTTGTTTCTTCTTCATAGATTACTGATTCATTACCACGTGTTCATTCACATCGTTTTCTAAATCATCAATATTTATCAACTAATGATGATATTAAATCATTAAGTTTACAACGTCGTTTTAAAGAAAATCAATATCAATCAATAAATGAGGATAATTGGAAATTACATAAACATAATGAATTTCTTAATCAAGATGATAATTCATTTAGTACTGGTTCTATACTAGTTGCAATTGTTGCATTAAGTTGTGCAATCATTCTTGTATTATTAGGCATTACTGTATATGTATGTGGTAGACGTGGATTTCAAACATTTCGTTATCATAATAACCATACTACTACTACTACTACTAACAATACTACTAATAATAGTAGTATTAATAGTATTAACAATAATAATAGAATGCATTATTTAACACATAATCATAATTCATTAAATAATATCAAATTATTAACTGATGATAAAACTAATTGGAAAAATTATTTACCATCAGAATTAACTTCTATTCAACAAGATAATCAACACAAATCAATAAATCAATTTCATTCACCAAATTTTACATTATATCCAAATAAATCAATATTATTAGATAAATATAATGAAACAACATATCAACCAATCAATTCATTAAATGATTCATCAATATTCATTAATAATGAAAATCAATATATTGATCAAATTGATAAATTACAATTAAAATCAATATTAATTGAAAATACACAACAATCAAATGATCATTATACAAATTATTTATCAATTAATAATAATAATAATAATAATAATAAGCCTACTTTGTATATTTCATCATTACCAACAACATTTTTATTAAATGATGTAAAATTAAAACAAAAAAATGAAAATGAAAAATATTGGACATTGAAAAATTGTTATACATTACCACAAACTAATCAATATGATCAAAATATTCTTTCATTTATTAATTTAAATAAAAAACATCATCATCATCAACAACACCAACAACAACAACAAACTAATGAAGAAATAAAAGAAAAAGAAAATAATGATAAAGAAGAAGAAAAAGAAGAAGTAGGAGAAGAAGAAGAAGAAAAAGAAGAAGAAGAAAACAGTTCACCACAACATTCATTTAAGAATAATCAAGTTAAAACACCTTCAGATGATATAATGATGAAATCAATTTTATCAGTTAATAATAATCAGAATCATATAAATGTTATAGATACTACTAATATAATGAATAGTAGTATTCGAAGTAATAATAAAACAAGTTTAAATTGTTTTAAACAATTACAATATGATAATTCAACATGTAAACTATCTAATGCATTAATTGATAATAAAAACAATAATAATCTATTAAATTATACATTAAATAATGAGCATATTGATAGTTTAAATGAAGTGAATCATATGAAATCTACTAGAAGTTTAGAATATATTGTAATACCACATAACAATGAAGTAAGCAATAGGATATAATTGAATTGAGATGGTTATTTTTTTTTGGAGAATGTTATTTTTATTTGATTGAATATGTCACAGTTTGATGTTACCAGGGTGACACTGAAAAAACCAGGGAGTACTGGAAAGCTGCTTCATTCTAGTATGGAACTTCTCAGTAGTGCACACCCCCGACATAGGAGTTTCAGGTAAGCGAACACCTAACCCTCTGCATAACTGGGTTGACATCCAACGATAGAATCCCTACTTTTATCATAGCTCTAGGATCATCCATTGTTATTGGTGATAACTATCTCGCTCTCGACAAGTCTGAACTATACCATTTAAGTTAGGTGTTCATCAGCCTGAAGCCCTCTTGAGGAGGAATTAAGGATGTGCACTTCTGGTACCTTTTCAACATCAGTCTGTGACATATTCGATCACGTAATGAAGAATAAGTTGATAATGTTGTTTTATGTGTTACAAAAAAGGTTATGAATATAAAAAAAGTTTTACTTCAGTTATACTACATTCTCTCAGCTGGATGGTTTAATTGAAAAGCTTTCATTGTTATGAAGAAGCTTATCGAAGCAAAATCCTAATTTTTACAATCCAGACCAGGAAAAATGCAGTTTCGTCAAAAGTATCGTCTTGAGCTGTAAATCTTTTGTATCATCTAAAAACCATAATTCAGAGTATTCCTTTATGCATAAAAGGGCATTTATAGTGAGATAACCGGTAATACATTACTTAAGATAACAAGCAAAAATAATCCGTCTCCTTCTACGATTGTTTCTTCAGTTAGTAAAGAATCCATAATTGACTCATTCTACTCCTTGATTTGTCCTGTTGTACCATTTCCTCTGCCTAATTCTAGATTTAGATGCAGTTTCTGAACGTTTGTTAATAATTTTATGTTCTTAATGATCCTCCATCACTTGGTAGTCTCTTGGGAGTCTCATCAGTGCTGATGATCTGGTTTCTGATGCAATCTCTGCTAGTAAGCAGAAAGTTTAATTGGCTTTTGCTAATTTACTTCACCTATGGCGTAGGCGAGACATCTATCTTCCGACCGAAGGACGTGTTTGCTGAGATACAGTTCGATTTCTTTTACTTTACGAATGTGAAACGTGGCTATTAGGGATGGAAGAAATTCGTAGGCTTCCAGTATTTCATCATAGATTTTTTCAAAGTATTGATCATGTCTGCTGGGACCACCGAGTAAGGAATTGAGACATGTCAACTTGAACAGATGTACGCATGTACTAAATTATACGTTGTACTGATTGACTGATGTGTACTTATCAGGCTACGTGATATCCAATCATTTTTGTACAATGTATAATGCTGATTACGTTAGAAGAAGATACTGAGCCATAATGCTTAAGAGTGTAGTTCAATTTCCGTTGTCACATAAATGTTGGATGGGAGGGAGGGTTAATTAAAACACCTTTAGAGAAGTACACATTTTTGCTCCCACCTGAAGTCGGGAGTCATATGTCATGATATGGACTGTGTATGTTTACAGTTGGCTGACTTTACACCTCTACGTGGCCCTCGCAATTAACAGTATGTCTTGTGGCGATGCGGCTTGGTATCATCGATACCCAACACGGGTCACCAGTTGAGCTGTATTAAGATGTGTAAAAACTTGTATTCTAGCTGAATTCTACCCAGGTTGGCTAGACTGTTTGGTCTTTTTTTTTTAAAATCTTAACTAAACAAGCAGTTTGTATGAATAACAATGAAACTACGGACGTTTTGGAAGAACGCTCATTTTAGTACTTTCGAAATTAGCGCTTACTAGCCACTACAGAAGATATCTAACTACTTCCATGTGTGTTTAAGAAAACATTTGCTACTGTAGCTCTAAACATATACTCATTTGGATACAAGTTCCTTATCTGATATGGTTGATAAAAGATGGGAATCTTTCTATTACTGTACACTCTGTATTTTTATTACTCATTTATTGAATGACATAAAATCTAACATAACTTGGCATCCAAAATGTATGCGTTTCACATTGACAACCACAATAATATGATGAAAAGAAAGAAGGGGAGCAATTATAATAAAAAGAATTTAACAACTGAACAAGATAATTGTATTCTAGTTGACATAATTCTGATGAAAATGAAGTCAAGGAAGATTATCTCATTCCGATGAAGAGTTTAATGGGAACTGTAGCACAGGCTTTAAAGGCTCCGGTCCTAAACTATATCTATTAGGGTCTCAAGCAACTGAATCGTGCCATCTCTAAGGTCCAAATCAATAAGTTATGATGTCTTGATAGATATCAGTTCTATACTGGACGGCATCATCAACTGATAACTTCAAGTTTTATTACCCAGTTCAAGAGTCGGTAAATGATGTATAAATGGAAACCACCAAGATTACATTTGTAAAAATTAAAAAAAACACTGAAGACAAGGTTTAGAGTTATTGAGACTAGATGAGTTGTCACTGCTTCTGCCAAACATGAACTGTCGAACTTTAGTATTACTAACAAGTCATGAAGTACCAATAGTTTTTTGAGTATAACGGTGATCAAACACAGAGATGACAAATATTCTCATTTTGCAATAACGAAATTTCAAAAAGGATGGAGAAAAACATTTTCCATCGAAGCTTTGTAAGCCAGTCATATTCACATAACGGCTATTAAAATGATAACTAAGACTGGCATAAATCGACCTAACTTTCATCACACGTAGACTGGTTTCATCTGATACGCCACTGCTCGAATTCCTACAACTGCTCAAGTACAAAACTTTTTCTACTGTTTGAAAATGGTTCACAACAAGAAGTAACAGCAACCACAAATTCCTACCGTTTAAAGCAAACATTTGATGGCCACAACAATCTAAAACAAGCGTGGCTCAAACAAAACCATAAACACCCTATAAAGACAAATGATGACGTCAAAACTGTTTCAGAATTCAGAATCACAGAAATCTACCAAATACAGTTAGCAACTGCCTTCTTTATACTACTGAATTTTTCATTCTACATTTATGAGAAACTAGAACTGTGTTATTAACCTCTACTTATACAATTGGCTTAACCAACACTTCTGTTTCCAAAACCAACCTTCTATCCTTCTCTGCTGTTCTTTTACATCTTATGAACTTATTTTAATTTTCGTTTTGTACATTCATTTCTAAATACGCTTGATTACCGAAGAATTGTGGACGTCTATTTCATCTTAGTATGGGACTTTTCAGCCTCGATTCAACCAGGAAAATCAGACCCTGGGGCTTCAGGTTGGCAAACACCTGCATCAATCGGTCGGTCTATTTGCACCAGTATTCAACTTTGATGAATAAAAGCCAATTAACTTATTACCTATCTCTACAAAACTACCTCTGTTTAATTAAATACCATTTCCTTTCAATACTTTATTGCGTTATGTTACGCAATCACCTTTCTTTCATTCTATCGCGTCTTGACGAATACTTATTGTCTCAGCAACCACAGTTGCAGATTCATAATACACTCTGGTACCACATTGAAAATAGATTCACTGTAAAAGGGAGTGTCGGCTGAATCATATTCTTAAGTTAACTATGAACTAGGGATGGGAAACAGTTAATGGATTAAATGAGAACATACTATTATAATATTATTAAACTACCACAAATTTACCACTTGATAAATGCACTAAAGAATAGCTCTCAATAAAAGGTAATTTGGGGGTAGTTGTTGAAAAATTCTGCTTAACCACTGTTATGTACTAGTAGGGATTCGTCAGTAAACTATATCTATAATTTCAGGAACACTGATGCTCTCTGACAATTTAGATTCAAGCTTACTCCATTCTTCAATGTTTGAGGGTTAATACTAAGCTCTTTGGCCTGTGATTAGGTCAATATATACGTTGGTTGAGTACTGAGTAGTATCTAATATGATCTTTGTCTTGCTTTAATAATACTGACTGAATTCTGCCAATACGGCAGCTCTGGGGTAACTGAAGACTAAATAACTTCGTAAAAGAACATCCCAGTATAATATCCTACAACCATAGGTCATATTTCACGAATGCAGAGAAACTTAGAGCTCATTGGTAGTCAATGGAAAACAGCTTTATGTTATATTGGATACGTCAGAATTTAGTACGAAACATCTTAAGGGATGCTGTATGGTGTATTTCATCGTAAGTTAACCAGTACGACGTACAGTCTAATTTGTACCACTCTAAAATTTCCTTCTGTCTCAGTATAGTACATCCCATCACTTATGTCAAATCACTAAGACTGTAACCTGATTAATAGAATTCAATCAGCATCATAAAGTACTTAATATGTTCTACACTTGTCACAACTTAGTTATTAATCAGTGTAAACTTAGCTGATTACTATGGTGTTTACTAACCCTTTTATAAAAAGGCGGATATCTTACGTACCCTTCATGTGAAAAACTTTGAAGAAATCTAGACGTGCCTCCTCGTTTGTCAAGTTATTTTGTTAGTCATCACCCAAACAAGTCTCAAAAGAGTATCGGTGGTGGAGTAATCGGTCTTATTCCCCCCCCTTTCACTCTTATACAGCCCAGTAACGGTTCATATCGGTCTGGAAAAATATCCAAGTGATAATGGTATTGTAATTCAAGAAGCTATGCTCTTTTTACTAGTCTTTACCATCTGTGATACAACAAACTTACTTGCAAATGCAAAAACTTCACTTCTGTTACTATCTGTGTAACTAGATCATAGTAAATTAGTCAGGATACGAATCATCAACTAAGTATTAGGTTCAGGATTAGAAGTAAAGTATTCAACTCTTATACCTTCTTCACTTCGAAAAGAAACATGACAGACAATATATACTACTCACTAACTTAAGTACGTTAAACTTATAACTGACTTACATCACTTAATTACTTTCTAAATGGATTGGAATACTAAAAAACAGGCATTCATGCAAATACAAAGTGTATTCTTTGTTTTATTCAATGATTCATTGAATGTTAATTTTATATCACAAACTGCTAGGAAACACTGAATAACTGTTTCGTCCTAGTATGGGACTCATCAACAACACTTAAATTGGGATATTAAATTAACATTCAATGATCTCCACAACATCTAATTATATTCATTGAATGTTTTCATATGTGTGAAACATTTACTGATTTTTATTTCCATTTATCGTTCTATTACTTCAAGATTATGTCACCTTTATCGTCAAGCAAGAAAGAACATAACAAAACACAAGAACAGTTGAAACAACGAGGTTAGTATTGATTTTTATGGGATAAATCCTTTTGTTATCTCATAGTTTAGTGTATGGAAACATAATTAATTAGTGAATATATATGCCATACGTCCCCTTCTTTTTCAGACTTAATAAAACTATTTCATGAAGTGATTACATCAATGAATAAACCATGTGTAAATCAAAGATCAAATTCAAACAATGCATATAGATGAATAATATTGTTTTGTCAATTAGATCTTCATCAGGCTTTATATTAATAAACACTGACTTTTATAACTGAATTTAGATGGGTTATGGAGATTGGGTATTAACTTTGGTTGATTAAATTCGTCACAGATTAATGTTGGCAGGGTACCATTCAAAACCAGGAAGCACTGGTCAGCTACTTTGCACTAGTATGGAAGTCTTCTGTGGCAGTTAGTAGTCTGGATTCCGCACCTAGGATTTCAGGTTGGCGAAGGCCTAACCCTATGCAGCACTAGGTCATCTTTCACTGGAAAGACCTCCACTTCAATTAATTTGTGATGTAGTACTACGTGATAAACTTGTGACTGGCATCCCGACTTGTTGTGAGTGGGGCAGTTATCACCAGTGACAGTAGATGATTGTCGCGCTATATCACAAATTGATGTAAATGACAATTTAACCATTGAATGCTTGCCTAGTGGAGCAGATGATAAGGCGTTTCCCAACCTGAAATCCCAGATGCGGAATCCAGGGTTCTCACTTCCACAGAGAAGTCCAACACTGAGACGAAGCAGCTGTCCAGTACTATTCAGAAACTTTTATACTTAAATACGGAAAACGTTAAATCAGTCAAGGTGATTAAATGCGGCACGTGATAATGAAATTAATGGACTACACAACTAATGATTATAATTAATAAGAAGTGCATACTGTTAGCTAGTGGATGGCTGTGCTAGTAGAGACGATAAAATCAATCAAAATATCTTGAATGAATCTTTCAACACGGTAAGTAGACTAAAATTTATTGAGATAAATTTATTAATATAATTATCGTCAAACATAATTATGCAATGAGGAGATGTGAATAGACAGTTATGGTAAGTTAGATAGTGGAAACAATAAAAGATAAATAGGCGAGATGAAGACGAAACAAACCGAAACAAATGATTTACACAGTGAATGAAATCATATGTTAAGCTTTATTTGATTTGAAACCTTATGACTTCTAATATGTGTAATAGGCGAATTCGGACTTGGTTAGGAAGTTCTTGTGGCATTACATATATTATCATAAATAACTTTGAATTTTCATTTACGTGGCCTCTGTCAGTCAGATGAGCTAGAATAAAGTTACACCTGCCTTTTGTCTGGCTATTATCCAAAATATCCATAAAGGTATTCATTCATTTGTTGGCTAAGTTACATGGTTGTATTGCCTATGTAACCTGTTCCACATGAGCTGCTAAACTGAAAGAAGCATATGGAAGGATTAAATTAAATTGAATCTATAATTTCTCATAAAAAGAAGACTGTGAATGTATACTTCTGAAATGATCCCAAAGTAAGGGAATGAGATGTCTATGTATCTTAGTTGATTTACTTATGGTTTTTTTCAGTTCATACAGAAAGAATGGAAAATTAATATCACTGTAATAGAATCTGCATTGAAATGCAACATCAGTGATGAAGTTTAGTTGATTAAATTTGTCACATATTAATGTTGCCAGGGTAACACTGAAAACCAGAGAGTATTGAACATCTGATTCGTCTTTAGTAGTACACATACCAGATTTTTGAAGAAAGTACAGAAATTAGGTAGCAGAATAGATAAATTTATTAGTTTCTTTCACAGGTTCTCTTCAACTGATATTTTACAACCATGTTAAATTTACTAACATGAAGCATGATTCAAGCATACATACTTATATTAGGAGGATTTTTGAAGTATACCAAAATGTAGAATATTGAAAGATCATGATAAAAATGCTTGCGTTGGATTGTAATTGTTTGGGACCCGTCAGCTGTATATGCCTAAATAAGACGAAACGCGTGTTCTGGATTCCTTTTGCCAGTCACAACCCAACTCAAGCAACTCAACTACCACTATATTGAGGCGATTCTTTCAGGATGCACATATGGTAACGAAGACTGATCAATTTTAGTCCACTGCATATCAACGGAGCATAGGCTATCCACTAGCATACTCCAATCAACTCTGTTTTCAGCTCCCCTTTCCAGTTTTTATTAAGTAATATTCATTCTCTTCATATATGCATTTTGTAGTTCTTCAAGTTTCAAAATCATGAGATAGAACTCTCTGGTCGTTTGTAATGAAAATTCAGACTTTGATGTTGACTGACAGATAGTTTGAGTTCCAGATGTTTTTCAGTTGTAGAAATGATGCCCTTGTCTTACCAATCCGCTCCTCCACATCTGTATCAGATCCTCCTTGTTTATCGATGATGCTACCCAGTTATGTAAAGTTTCTACATCTTCCGAAATTTTTCCGTAAAAATGTAGTTGGGTTAATATTTGTTGTTTGTTTCAAAAGATCTTAATTTTCCTTGTGTGTTTGTTGAGGCCTACTGTTGGCCATTATCGTTGCTGCTACATTGTCCATCTTTATCTCCATTTGTTACTGTGTATGAAATGTCTCGTCATTTGTGAATAAATCTTTCGTCTACTGGATTCTACAAAATAATGTTTTGTCAGAAGTTACTATCCTCTTTTCACTTAACTATAAAGTATTATCTGTTATTGCCTTAATGAAGACTTCTGTCATCTTTTTAATGTAATTTATCTTTTATGAAACATTTGCTATAACTAGACCACATATAGAATACCCTCTTAATTCTACCATACTTATGATCTTTCACTATTCCACATTTAGATCAATTTAAACAAACCTTTTGATATAAGAAGTGTGTAATACTTAATGTATGTTTATAAATTGATTAGTAGAATTAGTTTCTACACTGTAAAGCAACAACTGAAAACATTCAATCAAATAAATGATGCATTCATCTAACTATTCTGTTAGTTAATCCTTGTTCTGTCTTCAAAAACTTATCCTGATATAAGAAAAATGTATACTTGCATTATGTTAATTATTGATTAATAGAATTAGTTTCTAGGTTGTAAGGTATCAGTTAGAGCGAATTCATGAAGTTATTAAGTCAATTCAATTCATAATAATTCCACAATATATCACTTTGATTGCTAAGATAATGATGTAATCACTAAATAGAACTAAATCATTTAGAATCACTCTATATAGTGTTAATCGCTTGTATTTAATTAGAATGTATTAGGATCTTTCCGTTGAAATGTCTTGAGAGTCTCAAATTGCAGTTACTAGTCACAATTTAACACAAACAAGTAAATCACGTGGTAATGGTAATTTCATGTGTATGTGATTGTTGCCAATTGAGTTGATCTATACTGAGGTGCTAATCTTCTAGTTGTTTTTTGTTTGTATTGTAAGTTATCCAATTGTAAATTTCCTATGTTCTTGTTTCATGAAAATTGTATTTTGATTAGTGATTGATTATGTAATAAATGTAATGTTTAATTATTACATTTAGATTCTTGTGCTTATATCATGCAAACAATTCCATCAAGTAAATCAACATCAATTTTATCTCCTTCAAAAGTTACTAACTTATCTTCTGATAATCAACCGTCTACTACAACTTCATTAAAGTATTTCGAGTATACTACTATTGAAGCAACAACAACAACAACAACAGCAACTACTACTACAACTACTAGTAGTAGTTATTGTAGTAATATCAGTAGTAATACTTTACAAACATTTAATAAACAGCATAATTCTAATTTTCCTGTATTATGTTTAAATAATTCACAAAATATTATTGATTATAAATCATCAATATCCTCAAATCAATTAATCAATAAATCAATGGATCAATCAAATGAAAATGTAAATTTACACTTACAATCTCGATCAATAACACCAGTGAATTTAATTGATTTTGTTGATAAACAGTTATATTGTAAACAAGGATGTCAATGTAATAAAATGACTGAATGCTCATTAATGCATTGTTCCAGGTACCCAATTAATAATAATAATAATAATCCTAGTGATACAAACATGAGTAGTGATCAACATCATCTCCATCATCATCGTTATCACCAACATTGTCAAAATGATTATCAACTTCATGATAATATTTTACCAGATTCAACTGATTTTGTTTAAATGTAAACAATTCAAATTGTAAACATCTTGTACAATGTTCAATGTGTGTATACATTTTTTTTATTTTATAAAGAAAATATAATGAAGTAAGCATTATACTACTAATAAAAGATAAACAACTATTTATTTAAAGTAAAAAACATAAGAAACATGATCCTATTGATAGATACATGTATGAAACATTCAGAAAGTTTATGTGTTTTAACTAATCTTTTAATAAATTCATATCTTATTCAAATGTTATTTTGCTTTATTAGAAAGTGATTGGATTTAATGAGTTCAACAGTCATTAAAAACCAAGAAGGAATGAATAGATGTTTTATTCTTGTGTAGTGGATACTACTTATAACTTACTTACTTACGCCTGTTACCCCTCTCGGAGGAGCATAGGCAGCTCACCAGTATTCTCCATTCAACACTGTCATGAGCAATCCTTTCCAGATGTCTCCAGTTACTGTTCATCCTTTTTATGTCTGCTTCCAGTTCTCGACGCAGGGTGTTCTTTGGCCTTCATCTTTTCCGTTTTCCAACAGGATTCCAAGTTAGTGCTTGCCTCGTGATACAGTCTGATGATTTACGCAATGTATGTCCTATCCATTTCCAACGTCGTTTCCTGATTTCCTCTTCGGCTGGGAGCTGATTTGTTCTCTTCCAAAGTAGGCTGTTGCTGATGGTTTCCGGCCAACAGACATTCAATATTCTACGTAGACAGTTGTTGATAAATACCTGTACTCTCCTGAGGATGTTTGTAGTAGTTCTCCACATTTCAGCTCCATACAGAAGAACTGACTTGACATTTGAATTGAAGAGTCTAACTTTGAGGTTGGTAGACAGTTGTTTGCACTCCCATATATTTTTCAACTGTAGGAATGCTGCCCTTGCTTTGCCGATCCTTGCTCTTACATATGCATCGGATCCTTCTTGTTCATCGATGATGCTTCCCAGGTATGTAAAGTATCGACTTCTTCCAGAGTTTCACCATCAAGTTCAATTGGGTCGGTGCTCTTGGTGTTGAATTTGAGGATCTTGCTCTTTCCCTTATGTATGTTCAGGTCTATTGATGCTGAGGTTGCTGCTACTTTGATAGTCTTCACTTGCATATGTTGGTGTGTATGGGATAGAAATGCTAGATCATCCGCGAAGTCCAGATCATCGAGTTGCATCCTACTTGTCCATTGAATCCCGTGCTTCTCTTCAGATGTAGAGGTTTTCATGATCCAATCGACCACTAGGAGGAAGAGGAAGGGTGAGAGCAAACAGTCTTGTTTGACACCGGTTCTCACTGGGAATGCATTTGTCAGCTGTCCTATATGCACGATTTAGCACTGCAATCCGTTGTAAGAATTTCGGATGATGTTGACGAGTTTCTCTGGTATACCGTAATGTCGAAGAAGTTTCCATAGTGATCTCCTGTCTACGCTGTCAAACGCCTTCTCATAATCGATGAAGTTGATGTTGATTGGTCTTAAGTTAGATACGACTTATAAGATCATCTATAAATAGTATACAACAATGTGTATCGAGTGAAAGTTAAAACTATAAACAGTTGACAAGGTGAATTTCAAGGCGACAGAAAATAAGGTATGTTAAAGTAAGTTAGAAACAAGAATTAGATCGAATCAAGGAACGTCAATGACTGTAGGCTGAAAACCGTCTATATATTTCACTTATAACATTCTGTATTCACAAAATAAGACATTCATCTATCTCCCCTATTCTTTCTATGTTAGCATAAGATTTCATCAATAGTGTGAATTTTTCAAAATAACAATGTGATTTTAGTGTCGATGAAGTGATTCGACCTCATATTGTTAATACATAATTCGATAAATTTATTCATTGATATAAACTACTACTACGAGTTCATTTTCAACATTGTACAAGTGTATATGTATAATGTTGGTTTTACTAACTTAAATTCTTGATCGAGTATCATCATTACCATAAGAGTTACAACACTTCAACACAGTTGTGCTCATCTACGTTTCCAAGTTCATGTGAGTAAAATCAACAAATAAGAACTAGATAAGTATATAACCTATTAACTAATTTAAAATGCTTGTTCTACGAGAGATATCAGACGCTGACTGATTGATTTGATAATAAATTTCTGACTAATTCAGATTATGCAACAGGCACTCTATTACTATTATTTCCATTCAAAACGATTTAATCGACGCAAACATTTAAAAGAGATGAGAAGTGAGATTTTCAGGACAGTAATTAGGAGTTTCTCGTTAGCGTTTATTAGAAAGATTAATTTTTACAGGATGGGATTTCTAACCCTAAACTCAACCTTCCTCCGTGCTTAAGACCAGCAGTAACCGTTTGGAAAGTTTCCAGGTAGAGTTATTGTATTGAGCTGAAACTTGTATAAAGAACTACAAAAAGCATCATCCAAAAGATACAAGTATTTATAAACAACTGTCTGCATAAGATACTTTGGATCCATTGACCGAATACGATCAGTAATAACATTCTGTGACAGATAAAAAACCAACTAATATTCAGCTGAGAAAGGAATTAAGAACAGATGCTGGAAATAAATAGGACATACATTGAGGAAATCACCAAACTGTATCACAAGACAAGCACTAACTTGGAGTCCTGGTACCAAAGAAGAATTGGGAGACCAAAGTACACATTTCTATCTAAATTGGGTACATATGTGAAGAGAATGACTATCACTTGTAAAGAACTGGGAAGATGATCTGAGGACAGAGTTGATTGAAGAATACTGGTCAACAGCCTATTTTCTACGAAAGGTAACAAGTATTTATCGACTGATTGATTAGTAGCTTGTTTTATTGAACTTACATTTTATCTAAACAATTCAGTTAAGCAAAAGCAGTACAATCAAAACGATTCAACTAACCAACAAAATTTTCCTACCATCTCACAGTCTTCTGTTCTAATTCAAAATTATCTGATTAGAGAATTTATCCCCCAAGACATTGTTCAACAAATAGTAGTCCATTTATTCAGATGAACCCACTAGTGTCGTTCACCTTACAATTTCATATCATTGACATCATATAGTTGGTCATACTTTCATGTCATTAAATATTTATATCATTCTCATAAATAACTATTCAATCAATCCATTGGTTTCATTTCTATCCTTGTTTTATTTTCTTCTATTATTAATTGTTGTATTACTTAATTAGAAACTTTTAAATAAACCATGAAAGTAGTAGAAATGATTGTTACTAATTGATTATTGAATATTCTTGGATATTAGATATTTACATAAATAATTGTAATTTTAATGTAGCCGACCGACTACAGTTAATGTTATGATTGATGATAAGAAATATATGATTTATTTTAGACTATGATGTCGAATCGAATTCCGTATAGACCGATCGTGTATCGACCAAATTTCGACTCTACGGTTCATTGTCGTACATTCAGTTGAATGGAATTTACCACTTTACATTAACTTCATCGACAACTGAAAAGTAGTCAACAGCGTGAATACGAGAATATTGTGAAGCCTTCTACGACATTATGGCTAACCCGTGAAGATGGTCAACATCATTTCTTACAACTGACTAGATTGTAAAATTGTACATGGATGTCAGCTCACAGATTCAGTCGAAGTGAAGACTTGTGTTAGCCAAGGCCGCTTACTGTCACCCCTTCCTCTTCCTGATGGTGGTTGGCTGGATCATAAAAACCACAACATTTCAAGGCCATCTCAGGATACAGTGGACAACATCGATGGAAGTAAATGAATTAGACTTTGCAGATAATCTAGCTCTTCTATTCTACATACAGTAACAAATGCAGATGAAAACGGACGAGGTAGTAGCAGCCTCGGCAGCAGTAGGCCTCAACATACACAAAGGGAAAGTAAGATACTCCGATACAAAATGACAAACACTAACCCAATTTTACTGGACAGAGAAATTACTTAAAAGTTAGAATCCTTTACATACCACGGTGGGAACATCATCAATAAATAAGGAGGGTCTGATACAGATGTGGAGGCAAGGATTGGAAAGACAAGAGCAGCATTTTTATTATTGAAAAACATCTGAAACTCAAACCAACTGTCAGCTAACATCAAAGTTAGAATTTTCAATACAAATGTGAAAACAGTTTTGTTGTATGAAGCTAAAACTTGTATGGAGAACTACGAAAAGCATCCTTCAGAAGATACTAGTGTTTATAAACAATTGTCTGCGTAGGATACTTTTGATTCGTTGGGCAGATACTATCAACATCAACCTCCTATGACAGAGAACAAATCAACCAGCTTCCAGCCGAGGAAGAAATTAGGAAAAGACTCTGGAGGTGGATAGGACACACACTGAGGAAACCACTAAATTGTGTCACAAGACAAGCATTACTGTGAAATCCTGTAGGCCAGAAGAAAAGAGGATGACCTAAGAACACATTGTATCGGGTGTCGGAGACAAACATGAAGAGAATGAAAAGCTTTTAGGAAGAGCTGGAAAGGAGAGCTCATGACAGAGTTGGTTGGAGAATACTGTTTGACGGCCTATGCTCCACATAGGGTAACAGGCATTGATTGCTTGATGTGTTCGAATGACTATTCCGAATAAAAATAGCTATATGGACTATCAGACGGAAATAATCCAGAAAGGTTTGAACAGTAGTAGTGTGTTCTTTGTCCCAGCTCACTATTTTAGTGTGATCTGATCGTGGTTGTGCGGCTGGATTCGTAACCTCGTTAGTTTTAACAATTATATGTGTATAGTATCAGTAATTTCACTTTCGTCATAAACAATGATTCATGCACATACGACAATCGTAGAGTACGTGTATAATCAAGAAGTCCAGAACGAGAATGTAATAGATATATCCTTGAACTAAAAGAATTCAATCTTACAAATTGCACAACTCGCCAGAGTTTAATAGTGCAGTATAGTCTAACATTTAGCACACATACCAATAATCAAATAGCAGTACGAAGATCACATATATTAAAGGGGTAACCACGGCATCTGCACAATAAAACAAAATCGCTGTATACAATTTTATTCTTATCATTTATATTACAACTGTATTCACTTTTATGCATTAATGAGTATGTTATCTAAAAATACAAAAAAAGTCGACAGTTAACTCAATAGAATAGGGACAGAGAAAGTGAATGATCAACTTCTGTGTCGAATAAAAACAACAAATTAAAAGTCAGAATGTGTTTGGATATACCCGTTGATTTGTAATGTATTGAAATTGGTCAGTATCTGTTGTCATATATGCATCCTAAGTGGATTGTCTCGATATAGCAATAGTTCATAAGCACTGTTTAAGTTGGATTGCAGCCAGTAGACGGAATCAAGGACGTATGCTTCCACCTATTTAGGTCTTGTAAGCTAGATGTACTTGCATTCCAGTGTTGATGTTCACTCCGGGACTCGAACCCAGCACGTTTCGTGTCGGACATCACTACGTTCATAATCCAACTCAAACAGTACTTTTAAACCATCACTTTATCGAGGATATTCTCTTAGGATGCACATATAGCGAAAATTATCGATCTGTTTCAGCCCATGATAAATCAGCGGAACAATCCAAGTATATTCTAATAAATTAAAGTCAACCTTTACATAAAACTGTTTTAACTTAATAGTAAGCATCGACTAACTAGTTACTAACTTTAGATGCTCATGACATTTTCGTGTTAAAGTCATGGCTGGTAGAGTTTAGAAATGATTATATTAAGGCAATTGTCATCATTGTTAATGACTGACTATCAAGTTATGTTAGAAATTCACTGAAATAGGAATACTATCGTTGAACACAAGCCCATTTGTGTCGATGGTCAGAGAGGTACTAACTCAGAGGTTGGAATAGATACGATGAGAAACTTTCTTTGCGACTACATTAAATGGGACATTTTATAATCAACCCTTAATTTCTACAACAACGAATGTCAGATTGTCCAGATTCCCCACCTCTATGTGCATTTATCAATTTAACTGATTCTGTAAAGCTAGTTATTTAGAGCACACAATCCAACAGCTCTGTCATCTTGTCACTGAACATCGTTTGTTCTGATTAAGCAAAAAAAAATTTAAACAGATAGAAGTTCCCTATGAATCCACTTGATTGACACAGAACAATGAGTCCTACTTCCTTACTTACATACGCCTGTTACCCCTCTCCAAAGAGCACAGGCCGCTCATCAGTATTCTCCATTAAACTCTGTCCTCACCAATCCTTTACAGCTGTCTCCAGTTACTGTTCATCCTTTCAATGTCTGCTACCAGTTCTCGACGCAGGGTGTTCTTTGACCTTCCTCTTTTCCGTTTTCTAACAGGATTCCAAGTTCATGCTTGTCTCGTGATACAGTCTGATGACTACCGCAGTGTATGTTCTATCCATTTCCAACGTCGTTTCCTGATTTCCTCTTCAGCTGCAAGCTGATTTGTTCTTTTCCAAAGAAGGCTGTTACTGATGGTTTCCGGCCAACAGACATTCAATATTCTACGTAGACAGTTGTTGATAAATACCTGTACTCTCCTGAGGATGTTTGCAGTAGTTCTCCACGTTTCAGCTCCATACAGAAGAACTGTCGTGACGTTCGAGTTGAAGAGTCTAACTTTGAGATTGGTAGACAGTTGTTTGGACTCCCATATATTTTTCAACTGTAGGAATGCTGCCCTTGCTTTGCCGATCCTTGCCCTTACATCTGCATCGGATCCTCCTTGTTCATCGATGATGCTCCCCAGGTATGTAAAGGTATCGACTTCTTCCAGAGTTTCACCATCAAGTTCAATTGAGTTGGTGCTCTTGGTGTTGAATTTGAGGATCTTGCTCTTACCCCTATGTATGTTCAGGCCTAGAAAAATGAGTCAGCCAATAACAAATCTTTTAGAATTATTAAATTGGATTCCATCATTAATTTTATCATGGGGCTTACAAATCTGTCTTCTACATACAACTGAAACTATTCTAATCCATATCCATAAACCTGATGTGATTATTCAGAAAGTATTTATACAATCTATTTCAGTAACTTGACCATTAACACTTTTTTTCTCTTTAATTTACCCTGATTTTCTAAATTTCCCATTTTTATCTACTTCAATCATTTAAATAGTCGTCTCTTCTATTCGTTACTTAACTCATAGCAAAATATTCATTGTCTAACTCCCTTATCAGTTTACATTAGACCTATTCATTCCTTTACTGATAATTATATTTTCATTTAAACAGTTTAATGTATTTGAAACTTGTCTGTCTATTTTGTGTATGTAATTCTTTCTCTTTACTCTTACAGATCTATAGAGTTGATATTCGATCTATTCTCTTACTTGATATTATGTAATCAGTTAAGGTTAAATCGACATGCTACTAATTCATTCATTTGTGATTTATTAAGTTTAATTGTATTCGTCATTGATTGATAGTGGTTAGATACTAATGAAAATCAAAGAGCATAGGACATTTGTTTTGTCTTAGTATGAGATACATTCGTGGAAGTGTACATTCTCGCTTCCTCCATGGAATCGAACTCAATGGATAACCGTCATGCAATAACATAAACTGATGAAAATGAGAATCCTGCCACTAGACGCCGCTTCAGTGGTCCATAGGGTTAACTGTGCAATGTTAGACTGAAAGGTTCAGGATTCAACTCCTTGAAAGATTCCAAGATCTGTACCTTCACGAAGTAGTCAAACATAAAGATTAAACAGCAATCTAGTTCTCTCTGATTTTCAATCGTACCCACCCAAGAACGATCTGTAACGATAAGCAACAACTAAGATAAATACTTATCTTCACATAACTACCTTAAGTCAATTTATGAGGTTTGGTTAATAGTCACTTTCTCACTCCACATGTTACAGTTATCTAAGTAAACACATAACTACGTGTTATATTAATTTCTGGCACACCATCACTAATTGATTTGTAATGATTTTATTATTATTATTATTGTTATTATTGATTGTATATAGGTACATTGGTGTGTAGTCTTCAAGAAAAATTGACTGAAAAACCATTTCTTCATCTAACTGTTAATTTACTAGTTAAATGCTACTTAAGAAATCTAAAAATCGTGGGCTTGACCGCATGTTGTAATCAAGTGTATACACTACTAGAAAGTTCACAGTAAAAAAAAAACATCAGTGTAGTGTTCCCTATCTTCCAGTGGTACTCAACAGTGATCAATCTCTAATGAGTATAAACAATGGACTAAATACTAATATCCAGCAAAACCATTTCACTTCAAATATTGTGAGTAATATTGACATAAGATTAAGTATATCCTTGTATTTTAGTTGATTAAATTAGTCAGAGATTAGTGGTAGTAGAGTACCAATGAAAATCGGGCTGCATTGAACAGCTATTTCTCCATAGTATGGAACTCCTCAGCATATTCAAGTTGACAAACATCTTACACTCGACACCATTAAGCTGGCATTCAGTGGATGAATTCTCACTTTCATAAATTTGTGATATAGTAAGACAATCACTCATTGTCATTGGTGGTAATTGTCCCACTCTCAAAAAGTGTGAACTCTTCTAGTCACGTCTTCTCACTAGAGTTTCAGGAATATCCTGAAGCTAGTCACTAATGAGATGATTATTGTAACTGAATTAAGGTGGTTTATGAAGATTAGTAATAAGTTTAGTTTAATTGAATCCATCAAAGATTGATTTTTGTAGAATACTGTTGATAAATAGAAATCACTGAACAACTATTTCATCGTAGTATAAGACTCTTCAGCAGTGCTCACCTAATATTCCTCCCTCCCCTTTTCATTTTACTTCAGTTGACGAATACTTAACTCTCTCCACTACTTGAGCTGGGCATCTTTCAGTAGTAAGATTCCTAATTCTATCAACTAAAACTCAATACCAGTCTCCATGAATTGCATTAAGTAAACTCTATTACTGTTTAGTTATTTACTATTATTATCTTTCCCTAATCTGTAAACTATTCATTACCTCATTTCATTTCAGAAAACAAAAAAACAACAGAGAAACAAAATTTTAAGGTTAATCACAATTAAACTACGTAAATAAAGTGAAAAAATCAAAAAACAAAATCAAAAAAACAGAGAAAAACAGGTCATCAAAATATGACCTCATAATTTATTGATGATAGTAAAACAATAAATTTTAGAAAATAATCAACAGCTACTTATAAGTAGTTGTGAGTCATTGTTGATAAGTTAAATTTAAAAATAAATAATGAAAGAAAAAAAAAGAAAAGAAAAACATGAATCTATTATAGTGATTTATTCAATGAAACTATAAAAACAAATTTTTAGCATTGATTATTTAAATTATTTTTGTTTTTTAATGTTTACAAATGAAGATGATACTTCGAGAGTAACTAATGAACATCAGACTGATAACATCAACTGCAGGTAGAGTTCAACTAATCCTCGATGATTTAGTCAAACTATGTGGAGGAAGATTTTCTAATCTTTGATTTGAATGAATCCTCTTGAGCTATAGATCGTCACTAATATATTAAGTCGAAGAAGACATTCAATGTCAGCAAGAAACGTTTAATTCTACAGATAACCTATCAGATGACTAACAAGCAATCAACTTATACGTATATAATCAAAAAAGAGAACGTCATTTGAAATGTCACAAATTGAGTAGTAAAATAAACTTCTGGCTAATAAGATTTGACATCCTACTTAGGTGGGAAATACAAACTGGAAGGGAAATGAGTGCCTTTTAGCATAAAAGTAAGAAATTCAAATTTCTACAAATGAATTACCAAAGTTGTTATGTTGGATGACTAAGGAAGAGTAATGAACCTTCAGAATTGTGTTTTAGAAGACTGTTGTGTATAGTTTAGTTATGGGTAGTATAAACAATGTATACCTATTGTTATTGCATTCTCCCTACTCTATCCTCCTGTTCAGTATATTTACTGTTAATATTTTATCTCTTGTTATGAACGATAGTTAATTTATTGTGCGTATTCACTGCCACTATCTTATCTGTTTTGTATTAATGTTAAATTCCTAAATGGTTCAAGGTGTGGTCTGGTTTCATGCATGTATAAAGAAATGCTTGAAATGCAATGTGAATCTGTCTAGTTAATTCATCTGCTTGAATTCTTCCTAGTCTGGCCTGGGAATGAGTGAACATCAGACAGACGTACAGAGACTAACTAGGCACTCATTGGCGTGATTATTGTGACCATGTGCTCATAAGGTCATATCGACCAATTAGTCTCATGCATCTAACAATGATAAAGTATTTTTTACATCATAGCAAAAGTAACAGGTTTACCGAATGATATTTGGAAATCTAACATGACCAACAAACAACAGTTTACATTTGATACATTTCTAGTTGTCCTGAAGTTAAATCGTATGTACTAAATATGTTGAATGATACAGTTATGAACTTATCATCAATATCTCACTGGAACAATATGATCATCATGAAAATCTGATTAGTTTTACAACAAATTGATAAATAGAATTCAATCAACAGTAATGTTTAAACATGTATGATGAGTTGTTAATCATTATGTTAATAACTCAATTCAATAGAGAGTTAGTTGCTAAGTAATCAGTAAATTATAAACACATTATGGAACTTATTTGTAATGAAAGTTAGCCAAGAGCTTCATTTTTTATATCTGATCATATATTTGTAGTATATTACAGTTGAAGTTCGTGATGCTTGAAAAGTTATCTTCTGTGTGTCATAATTGAGACGGTGTGATATCATTATGTCGATAACGTCAACTTAAGCATACACAACAGCCAAGATTCTAAACGTAGGATTATAATAAGTAAGCAACATGTCAGATAACAATCAGGACATTACTTTTTCGAAAACTTTGACACCCAGACAACAAATACCATTTCAAGTTTTTAGGAAATAGATGATTTAGAGGAGCTTTGAAACAATGTTTTTTTTATAGCAGGAAGTTACTGTAATAACTGATGAGATCAAGTAAAAGGCAAAACCTTGCGAAATTTCATAGTGGAGGCATCTTTTGAATTGCGCTTACATCCTCTATATCTAGTCGTCGTTCATTTTTGTGAGAAAAAAAATAATTCCAAAATATTTTACAGCATCTATTAACCTTCTTCACAATAAAATCTAAATTCAGATAATTTAGATAGAACGAGATATAATCAACGAATAAATTCAAAGTAACAGTCAATCTACAGTAAACAACTAGTGTCAGTTAGCTTCACAATCTGAAATGTTACTCTGTCATGCGCTCTCCTTTACAGTTCTTTCCAAGTTCTATTCATTTTTTTATATGTGCCTACAATTCCCAAATGAATATGTACTCGAGTCTTCAGAATCGACTTTAGCCATGAGAATTCCAGGTTAGTAATTGTTTTGTGATATATTTAAATTGGATTGTGACTGGCAAGTGGAATCCAGAACGCGCGTTTCGTCCTATTTGGGACTCATCGGCTGGATGTACCTGCATCCCAATGTTTATGTTCACACTGGGATTCGGACTCAGTCCGCTTCGTGTCAAACGCCACCGCGTTCACCACTGTGTCCAGATAGTCACACTTGTGCAACGGGTGCATATGTAATTCACAATAGGCTTGTATCTTCCCGTTGATTTGTAATGGACTGAAACTGGTCAGCCTCTGTTGCCATATGTGCATCCTGAGCGCATTGCCTCTATATAGTGGTAGTACATAAGTTATATTTAAGTTGGATTGTGACTGGCAAGTGGAATCCAGGACGCACGTTTGGTCCTATTCGGGACACATCGGCTTTAGTCCGCTTCGTATTTTGTGATATAGTTTGATTATTTCCTCAATGTGGTTCCTATCCACTTCTAATATCTTTTGCTAATTTTCCCTCTCAAATAAAAGTTCGTTTGTTATTAATGGTGTATAGCCAACTGATCCGAAGTTTCTTGAGCAAGCACTTCCAAAATCCTTTTCTTCAGTTATAAACCTTTGCCATCACTTTAATAATGAAAATACTAAAGATCTTATGAACAAATTTATTGTTTCTCGAACTGTTCAGTACTAAGTTATCGACTTTAATCACCCTCTTATATTTAAGTAATAATAAAGTGAATAGAAATGATTGAAATTACACATTTCAACGCTAACCATTGAGTACAAATAAACTAGACTTAAATTAATGAATCGCATTATTCTTTAACTACAGATCTTTATTATGTAATAACATCACACATCGCCCCCCTTTCCTACCAACCACTCCTCCTAAGTTAATGTGGAACACAAAAGTGTTTTGTAACACCAAGTTATATATCTATCAAGTAAACTTTTTGATCTACCTTCTTTGATGTGAATGTGATATGTATCATTTCAGAATGATTATGATAGTGTAGCTAAACTATTTTTATACACCATGTATAATAAAACAACTCAATCCTTACAAGATTGATGAATCTTAGATGGTGCATATTCAGTGAGTAAGGCTACCTCTAACTTCATGAATTGGTGTTATACTTTAATTTAAACATTTCCTTCTTTACTTACTTACTTACGCCTGTTACCCCTCTTGGATGAGCATAGGCCGCTCACCAGTATTCTCCATTTAACTCTGTCCTCACCAATCCTTTCCAGCTGTCTCCAGTTACTGTTCATCCTTTCAATGTCTGCTACCAGTTCTCGACGCAGGGTGTTCTTTGGCCTTCCTCTTTTCCGTTTTCCGACAGGATTCCAAGTTAGTGCTTCTCTCATGATACAGTCTGATGGTTTCCGCAATATATGTCCATTTCCAACGTCGTTTCCTGATTTCCTCTTCGGCTGGAAGTTGGTTTGTTCTCTTCCATAGTAGGCTGTTGCTGATGGTTTCCGGCCAACAGATATTCAATATTCTACGTAGACAGTTGTTGATAAATACCTGTACTCTCCTGAGGATGTTTGCAGTAGTTCTCCACGTTTCAGCTCCATACAGAAGAACTGACTTGACGTTCGAGTTGAAGAGTCTGATTTTGAGATTGGTAGACAGTTGTTTGGACTCCCATATATTTTCCAGCTGTAGGAATGCTGCCCTTGCTTTGCCGATCCTTGCCCTTACATCTGCATCGGATCCTCCTTGTTCATCGATGATGCTTCCCAGGTATGTAAAAGTATCGACTTCTTCCAGAGTTTCACCATCAAGTTCAATTAGTTTGGTGCTCTTGGTGTTGAATTTGAGGATCTTGCTCTTTCCCTTATATATGTTCAGGTCTATTGATGCTGAGGTTGCTGCTACTTTGGTTGTCTTCACTTGCATTTGCTGTTGTGTATCGGATAGAAGTGCTAGATCATCCGCGAAGTCCAGATCATGGAGTTGCATCCTACTTGTCCATTGAATCCCGTGCTTCTCATCAGATGTAGAGGTTTCCATGATCCAATCGACCACTAGGAGGAAGAGGAAGGGCGAGAGCAGACAGCCTTGTCTGACACCGGTTCTTACTGAGAATGCTAAAACAACGCTAACCAAATTAAACAAACTTAACCATTTAACATTTCTTAACGTTTTTTTAATCCAATTCTATGTAATCTAGAATTATATTGTCAAGATAAGTACTATCATAAATAAATGAGCTGTTATGAAATTTGTTGTCAAAGTATATTACTTATAAGTAACAACTATTTCATTATAATTGGATGATGTGGAGATTGTTGACTGTTAGTTCTAATATCACGAACTGGTTTGAATTAGACCCTGATGAGGTTGTGGATACGCACTGCTAAAGAATTCCATACTAGGATCAAATAACTGTCCGGTGTTTCCAGGTAATGAGTCGTTATTTAATTCAGACCAGTTCGTAGTATCGAAAAAAATTAATTACTTTGTTGTACATTTCCCCAAACGAATGTAATACAATTTTGTGACTACTGAAGTTTAGACATTTCTCGCAGGAAACAGTTATCACCCAATGATAGTGGATAATCGCAGAACAATATTGATGAAAGCCGGAACTCTACCATTAGACGCTGGTTCAGTAATATAGCTGGTTAGGATTTCTTTGTGAAACCTAGAGACCCTGGTTTCGATTCCTTGGTAATATCGAGTATGTACACTGCCACAGGGTAGTTCCATACTAAGATGAAATAGCTGTGCATTACTCCCCGGTTTTCATTATTGCCTAACTAACATCAATCTGTGATGATCTCAAATAACTAAATATAAAAACGATTTCAGCTAACATTAGTGAAATATCCAGGTGAAAGCACCCCGTCAAACATTAATCTATACGACTGCGTAAGACTCAACTTTCCTATTTATAGCCAGCATAGGAGCAATAAATCTCCTACCTCATTAATAGTTGTTCACTGCTTTCTTATCATTTAAAAGTTTAATAATTAAGAGTAATTATGAAAGACAAAAATCATTATCTGGTTGCATTCAAGATATATTCACTAGATAAAATCCGATGCCCAATCAAACCATCTGTGAATTCGTTCAATTTTACCGTTTTTGTTCCCTTATATATCTAATATTTTTACTTGCATTTCCATTTTGTACTTTTGTACGTGTATATTCTTGTATATTTACCAAAGATGAATAGAGACCTCCTTACCAAGTCATTAAATTTATGACTCACTCTCTTTTGGCTAAACAATATATAAACACAGTTGTAATATTTCAGAAGCTGGGTATTGAGAACATAGTTCGATTCCTATCTATCATTAAGTCATTCCTGTGTGAACTTAACAACTACGTAACATATTGCCTTCCCAGCACTAAATATCCTGAGCCGCACTAATAGCTCATAAAGTCCATTCCTGAATACAGAATTTTATCTGTAAGATTAAGTTTATAACATGTTGTACGCAACATCACTCAAAGAAACAGTTTTGAAATAGAAATGTCATCAAGAATTAAAGAGTTTATACGCCAACTCACCACTGATGGTTTCTATCGTCAACCTTTACTCTTCAAACCTCTACAACAATATTTTAAAGCAAAACAGTGAATGAATAAGCTTCCTCTGAAGATTGGATTCCAGTGATCGCTAGAACTCCTGATGATAAGCTTTGTTCTTTGCACTAACCTATGCATTCATTTCTACTAAATCATATTATGACGTTAATCTTGTAAATCTGATATTGTCATGCTAATAATGTATGACAATTAGGACGTATATTCAAAACCCATTAGATTTCACTTTGTTCATGACTGACATGATATTCCGTACAGAATTTATGCCTACAATATATTCATAATCTATTTTATTGATCAATATAACTTGAGTACATAAAATCACTTGTTAAAAGTCAATTTCCTAAACACATGGTTTACAAAATACAAAAATGTTTTCTTCATTTCTTCATTTAAGCGTTACATTGAATAACCTTGACGACAAACTTGGCGTACAATTTAAATTCAAACTGTGATAGAAGGATTTATAAATAAAAAAATCTGTTAACTTTTAGTATAACAATTAAATAGTTTGTTAATCCAATGAAAAACATACTACATATTGTCATGTTATCAACATCGATTAATTTGTGTACACCAAACAATAAGAAATTACATCATAATACAACTGATTGCATAATACTGCCTAGCAATGAAATTATTCGTATCAATTCAATTCCTAAAGAGAAATTAAAAAATTTTCTACAAAGATTAGATCAATTGCCTTATATTGATGAAATATGTCAAACTGATGGATGTAAGTTGACATTTAATTGTTTACAAATATGCATAGTGAATTGAATAAATTGACAAAGTGTTTACAGTGAAAACATAATGTAATGGGTTCGATCTCTGATGAGGTCGTGGGTAGACACTGCTGAAGTGTTCTATACTAGAACGAAACAACTGTTTAGTATTGCACAGTTGTCTATGGTTATATAACTCAAATCAATTCGTAATATCAGATTTAAATTCAACAATCTCTAAATATAATTTCACCAAGTTCAAGTTTCAAGTTCTGCAGTAAACAACAATAATTAATCAACATTATTGGATAAGCCAATGTTAAACTTTAGTGACATATTTGATAATGGTTTTACTCAAGACTTGTATAAACTTCACTATTCACAACTCTTTACTATAACTTTAACAACATATTGAAGTAGGTTAGTAGTACATTAATTAGTATTGTTGAGTTGAGATGGTTTTGTGGTGACATTAAGATAAAGTAACTGCATAGTGTTTCATAATCAAGAAATCAAAGGGATTCTTTATCAAATTAACAACAATAAATAGCTTATTAATGACTATCTTCAATATGTTTTAGAAGTCTTCTTATGAAGTTGTAAGTTACATAGTTGTTACTTGTGGCGTTATATGATAATCCCGTTATATCATGAATTGAGTGAAGTTACACATTGAATACTGAACAGCCAATTGACATTAAGTAACCTTTCATCTTAACATACGGAATGTCTTGAGTTCTACGGCCAGATTGGTCGTAAGTGCCTTTTGTTCTTGTGATTTCACTGGTGCTTAATTAAGATTCGACAAATGTATCAATTAATATTGCTTATGAATAAAGGTGGTTCGAACTAACAGATTTCTGATTATTTATTTTTTCCAACATTATAATACCATCAGATAAGTGAATCTCAGAACCCAGCAGTTCATATTTAAAACTTTATATGAATGCCAACAAAATATGACTTTTGTTGATAATTACATGATTTACTAACATGGACTTGACCTATTAGGTCTACAGCTTTTTGAAAAGTGATCCCAAAATACTAGTAACCTTTGAATTTCATTTCTTTCATGTGAATCACTCACATGACACCCGGGTGATTATTTTTCTTCGTATAGCTTCTTGATGTGTCTTAAATGGAATTATGATCTCATTTATTGATCTGGGATTTGTTGATACTTCAGTAGTTGTATTGTGTTGCTTATGGTTCTTATTGTCTGTTTCCGTTGACTTTAGCTGCTAGCTTATATTAATGGCCTGGTTTATATATCTTCAGTCATACTGTCAGCACTATTAAATCATTAAAGTCTGACTACGTCAAGTAGGTCAGTTAGAGTATACTAAGACTAGAAGTAGTAAATTTCAGGTTCAAGGACCAAATATTGCTATTGACTTCGCTAGCGTGTAATGGCAGTAAGGGTTGACTCTAAATAAAATATGCTTTCCGTTACTCATAGCTGATATAATCTGAAAATTAAAGTTTGTATATTAGAAACCACTTAAAAAGAGAGAAAGTATGTGATTAGCATTAAGCCATTCTCCTTTAGTCTCTGTTGCCGGGTTCCTAGGTTGTTATTATCACACTTTCTAAGAAGATAGTATATCATCTCTTTCGTTTCATTTGGTAATAAACTACATCATGGATGGCTAAGTGATGTCCCCACAGCATCACGTTTATATTCCTTCAGTAACCTTCTTATTTACCCTACTGGTTATTGCTCATATTGATCTGCCATTTTCATGAGCTGTTTATACGGTCTATTTTATCATTATATAAACAGTTGTGTCAGTTAGAATGTTTGAATCTTCTCGTTGATTTTTTATAAACAGAAACTTATCAGTTACTGTTGCCATGTACCCATCCTGAGACGATCTCCTTGGTATAACGGTAGTACGTAGATATTGCTTGATTTGGATTTTAACTGACAAGCGGAATCCAAAATGCACGTTACGTGGTACTGTAGTTGTAGACGTGTTGGCGTTTGGCATGAAACAAGCTTTTTTCAAGTCCCGGTGTGAACATCAATAATCGAATGCAGATGCACCCAGCTGACGAGTCCCAAATAGAATGAAATGCGTGTCCTCCATTTCACTTGTTAGCCACAATCCAGTTCAAATGAGTATTGTGATAAGGTACACTTAATTTCTCGGAATATCAAGTTTCAACGTACTATTACCATTTCACTTCATTTCGTCTGGTTACTTAGTACAAAGTATATTCTTCCACTGATGATCCATATGTTCTGTTCCCATAGATCTAATTCACCTAAGAGAAAACTTTTAGGCGCTAAATATCCTAATTAGAATCCATCACAGCAATAACATATCCAGTTTTGCTTCTACTTTCTCAATAGAGTTCAGTGAAGCTGAGTTGATTTTGTGGAGATTGATTAAAATGGTTATCCTATTACTAGGTGGTAACTAGCTTAGTGGCGCTGATGATTAAGCGTTAGTCAAGGGGAATAAAGACTGTCAATGGTACAGTTTTAAGTTACATTGTGAATACAGGACATCAAGTATATACCATTATGTCCTTCAAAATTAATTAGTATACAACCAAATTTCAGACTTTTGAAG
The DNA here is from genome assembly GCA_025215515.1 of Schistosoma japonicum. Lineage (NCBI taxonomy): Eukaryota > Metazoa > Platyhelminthes > Trematoda > Strigeidida > Schistosomatidae > Schistosoma > Schistosoma japonicum. The sequence continues at coordinate 2,342,764 of CM046063.1, read as the reverse complement.
TCTACTGAATCTTTAGCTAACAGGGATAAAAAATCTGATTTATGTTATCAGAACGGACGTTTATCTTTACTTGCTTTCGTTCGAGTGTCCATCTGTCCTACTTGTCACACTTCATTAGTAAATTAAGACGATCACTATATTGACAAAAGTAGGAGCTTTTGATCCCGAACCGAGATTTCGTCAGACACCGACCCATTAGACCCGATTTGATTTCCACGATAAATGATGTGGTCAACTAGCACAACCACTTCTCTCCCTATTTTCAGTTCAGGTGTTGACTTTGATCAGTCCTGAAACAACAGTTTACATTTCGAGTAAAATAAAATGCACTTTAAAAAATGTTTAAGAGGTTATATTGTTCGTCCGGTTTTCATTAAACCTATAATTTCAGACACTATATCAACCAAATCTGTTCTTACATAGTTATTAAAACATGAATTTGACCCTTTCTTTTATACTCAATCAGCTGCATGAAATATAGATATTACGAAGACCCAGGACTTCGTCGTTTATTGTATACAACATGCAGTTTCACTAGCTGGCTAGCACATTATTTCCCATTATATGATAGTGGATGAAATTTATGTTTCCCTACCATTATTGGGTTGGTGTTTGGCAAAATCTCGGTACGGATTCATAAAGCTGCCAAAGTGCACCAGTTATGGTGTAATCAAGATACCTGTCTATCAATTAAAAGACGAGTATACTGAGCAACACTTCTCTTTGTCTTTATGTTTGTTTGTAGAACTCGACCATTACGAGTTGATAATATTCTCGGGTTATTGGTATTTGATCATCAATCTCTTCGAAAAATAATTCACGTTTGCTGAGATCACTGGGTAAGTAAAAACGAAGTTAGATGCTGGCTATTGTAAAAGATGGCAAATCAGTTGACGAGGTTTCGAATCACTATCACTTGAGATGGTTGAGAAATATGTTACCGAATACCTCTACGTTCAATGCTGACTGTTATTGAAGTAGAATGAAAAAGTGTTAAGAATAGCATGATATCTGTCCATGAAGTCACTAAGTGCTGGTTTGAGCCATGTTGTAAGATGCGGACCATATGATTGGGGGTAAATACAAAGTCGTAACCAAGCTCTGGGCTATATAGCTCTTAACCGGTCACAGTAGAGGAAGTGTATTCACTTCTTGTCACCACGCCAGCCCCACAACCTTCAGTTATGAGCTTCACATTGTTTCATACCTCTCTTCTGACAAACTAATTCTTATTCCCTATACTATATTATGTATTTCCACAAATTTTTCATACTTTCATTGAAATGACTACTACTTCTACTTAAGTGATCCTCCCATTTCCGTATTCCTAAGGTCTAGCAACTTTATCGATGCATATGTATGATAGGTTCTTTGTTGCACACATGCACATATGTATATACGAATCAATGTTCTCGTTTTAATGATTCATGTTAAAATAGGGGGTTTCTAAGTTCGAAGAAACCATCTTAGTTAAAGAATATACAGAACTATCTAAAACAGTATGTTAATCGTATCCAATTTAAAAACAACAACATTGAAGTAGTCATGTGTATCACTACTCGTGACTACTTACAAGTAATGTATGTGATTAAATCGAATTTTCTTTTAACTGTGACTAACATTAATTATTTGTAGAACATCCATAAAATCTACAGTTGACAGTCATATGGTCTCAATGATTTCTTTCATTGTGTTGAATACACATTGTCAATTGAATATCCTCGTCAAAAGTAGTACGTGATTCAATAAACGATTACATTTAATTGACAAAATACTTAATCTATAAGACATTTGACATGTTCACTGACATGTGATCCTAAATCAAGTTTACAAATTTCACACCTGCACCCTCCCTCTCCATTCCTGCCTAAAATAATTGTGAATGATTTGAAGTCGTTGACCCAGAAACAAGTAAGTTAAATTGGTTGGAGATAGTCAGTAGAATACACTACTCTACGTGACTTTTGTACTAGTTGGCACTTATTTGTAAAGTATACCTACAACTGAAGGATCCGATTCCCTGTTACATGCTCTCACCATCTATAGCCATTATCACTGAGCTATTCTGATTATGAGTAAGATTCACTTGAAGTGACATGTAAGCACTGATTGATCTCTGAGTAGTGACTCATGTCATATTCTTCTTACTGAATCTCATCAATCCAGTCGCAATTTGGATTAAGTTTCAGTTGACTGTAAATCTCATGCACTATACTGATGAACTTAAATGGTTTAAAGTATTCAACAAGAGACTCCTGGACCTACGTTTTATGCACTTTAATGAACAAAATATTCGATGATCATTAAGGAATAAATAAACATAAGCTCCTGTACTACTCATTAGTAGCTTTAAACAAAGTAAATGTTTTTATAATAAATTCATACACCTCATACATTATCACTTCAAGTATTTAGTACTAAAGTTTGGGTGATTCTTTATATGAATATAATTAAGTTGAATAATTTATCAGTCACCACATGTATACATACAGAATTATTCATAGTATTTATATAAGAATGCTTATAATACAAGAGTACCTGATGAACAACCATCTCCCTGTGCTTAGTTAGCATGTGATCGAAATGTCGGAAATGCATTGTATGTTATATCGCTTCGGGAGGCCAGTTCATATACTCATTCGAAATAAAGACTGGTGTCAGATAAGGTTGCTTACTGACCCTATTCCTCTTTATTCTGGTGGTTGACTGGATTATAAAAACTTCAACATCTCAAGGCAAGCATGGAACATAGTGGACAGATTGGGTGCAACTAGACAACTTGAACTTTTAGAATGACCTAGCTTTTCTATTCTGCGCAACAACAAATGCATCTGAAGACAGGTAGTAAAGTGACAACCTCTAAAGCCAATAGTAAGCCTCAGCATACACAAGGGAAAAAGAAAATCCATTAAATACAAAACAAGGAGCACCAACCCGATTACACTTGACGAAGAAACTCTGGAAGACTTAAAAAATTTTGCACATTGAGGCAACATCACAGGTAAAAGGGAGTATTTGATGCAAACGTCAAGGCAGGGATCAGCAGGGAAAGCTCAGCATTTCTACAAATGAAAAACATCTGGAATTTAAACCATTTGTCGGCCAACATCGAATCAGAATCTTCATTACAAACATCAAGGTAATTATTTTGTATAGAATTGAAAATGAATGGAGAACTATGAAGAGCATCCTTCACAAGATCCAAGTATTTATAAACAGCTGTTTGTGCGGGATACTTTGGATCAGTCGACCAGATACCATCAGTAGCAACATTGTGTGACAGAAAACAAACCAACTAGTACCCAGCAAGAAATTAAGAACAGATACTGGAGATGGATAGGACATACAGTGAGGAAATCACCAAATCGCATCACAAGACAAGCACTAACTTGGAATCTCAATGGCCAAAGTAAAAGCGGAAGTTTAAAGAAAACCTTACGCCAAAAATTGAAGGCAGACATGAAAAGAAGCATTAGGAAAAACTGGAGAGTAGGTCTCAGGAAAGAGTTGGTTAAAGAATGCTGATGAACAGCCTATGTTTCACGAATGATAGGTAACAGGTATGAACTGAATGATTGATTGATTATATCTCTTTTTAAACACCTCATATTGTTAATACAAGTTATAGGGAATAATTATTTCAAGTGAGTGTTCAATAGACAGTCGTCCTTTTAGGATCCCCTTAATGATATAAATCTTAATCTGACTAATTCAACGGTAATTTCTTCAATTTCATTTTCAAGTTGATGTGGATCTTAAATTTTCTGTGAGTAACTCACTTAAAAGAAGTCTATTGAATATCAACTATGTAAATGTTATCCGCTTAATTATGTTACTTGCTAAGGTTATGTAATCGTGATCATAGTAACCTATACAATATATTAGTTGAAGGTGTATAGAGATTTCAAGTGGCTTCTGTATCAATAAGGGCTATGTAATGGTAAACAAATGGTCTATGATGGAAATATATTACGAATGGAAAAATTGCTTAAGAGATAACTGTCCACTCGACAAAAAGGAAGAAAGAATGAATCACGAGCTAGAGATAAAGATTTTTCTGAAAAACTAGAAAGTATAAACTGCTACTAAAAATCAAAATTTATATGCGCATTAATTAACTTTTTCGTTGACATCCTCTTCATGGTGATATCAAATGTTAAATTGTTGAAGACGATCTATATGTCATGCTATTTGGTACTCATCAGTAACGCATAGGTACATTCTGGAGAGAATGAATGTGCATGTGCATGAAATCTAAGCTCACATCATCCAACTGAAGATTAAATCCTATTCAATTTGTCATCAGCTTTTTGAGCCTCTTAATAGCTCAGTTGGATTGTGGTGGCAAACAGGGATACTGATTAGCTGTAGTCCATGACAAATCAACAGGCATATCCAAATACATCCAAATTATGTATATATACTTGTTGCACAGGTGCAGTTGTCTGAAGTTGGTAGCCTAGTAGTGAACAAGGTAGCATTTAACACGAAATAAACTGGGTTGGAGTCCCAGTATAAATATCAACACCGGGATGCAGGTACATCTAGCTGACGAGTTCAAAATAGGATTAAAAGCGTGCCCTGGATTCCGCTTGCCAGTCACTGTCCAATTCAAACAATTATTGTGAATCATCGCTATATAGAGTCAATCTGACCAGGATCCACATTTGGCAATAAAGACCGATCAGTTTCAGTCTATTACATATCAACGGGGATATTCAAATACATCCTAACTGCGTTAACATTTCATTTTTAAAATAGAAAGGAGTACAAAATGGTTTAGTTTACTACACCTTCATAACTAATAAAACGAATGTGTTGTACACTATTAATAATAAGAGTTTGCATTATCATACTATTAATGTTAAGTAACAAATTGTATAAGTATAATCAACCTGTTAAAGGTAAATAGACGACATTTATATTATTGACGATAATAGGTATAAGTTAAACAGTATTCTACTTATCTTCAAGAGCTGTCATCCTACCATTAAATGTTTGCTTGAAGTGAAGAATGGACTTAGCTTCTACTAACTTGACGTACTAGTGATAAGGTTTACTTAAAGGAAACCATTTCAAATTAGTCAGTTATCAAGCTTCCACAGCTGAGTGCCCCCCCCCTCATCCATTAGTAAAAAGAAAGATTTAACTATGTCATTCTCTATACGAATCCTAGAAATTTATAGTCCTGACTTCATAGAAAACAAGTTAAAAAATCTTATTAAACACAAGTAGCCATCTACGTCTGGTAACAAAACATGAAGCTTAAAGGTGTATAATATCAGAAGTCCCTGCACCAAAGAACATACTTTTTGTGAATATTGATTTTAACAGTAACAAAGCTGTAGACACCTTAGAGAAAAGGATATCTAGTTTATTTAAAGGAATGTTCTATGCAGTAATGTTCGGATTACTGTTATCTAGTTGTTTCTTGTCCAACGATAACCTGAAGTACAAACTCCTGCATTTAACCACATCGGTGTGTAGTTTACATGCTCCTGTGGAGCTTGTTATTTAGGCTATTTAATGAGATTTTTTTCCGTAAGAATTTAAGAATATCATCCAGGATGGTTGAAAACAGCTGACAGCGGATCAATGAGAAGGCTAATTACTGAACATTTTGCAAACACAGGCCATTCGATTAAAACAGATTTTTCACTTGAAGTCATTTATAATATCTACAGAAGCCTACCAAGAACAATAATCCTTCGTCTTATTTCAATTTCTGATGCCCTGACTATGCATCAAATGAAGCCGGAATTTTTTATTTAAAAGAAGCTTGTTCAATCTGATGTTTTACTTTGGTCTTGAAATAAAAAGAAACTAATTTTCCTTCAAAGACTATTATTACTTCACACCTCCCTCCAACCTCCATATTGACTTTACACCCTGAACCGACTTGTTTTCATTTCTGAGCACGTTTTACCATAAATTAAAGGAAGTGGGAATCCTACCTTGGGATGCCGATCCATTGGTACAGAGGGTTAGGTGATCTCCAATCTAGAACCCCTCGGGCGGAATTTGGGGTGAGCACTGTTGAGGGGTTCCACACTAAAATAAAATAACTGTCTAATGCTCCCTAGTTGTTAATTTGCAATAAATCTGATCAATCAATTAAACATTTTATCTTAGTTTTATAAAAAAGTATTCATCTTAATGTATTACATAACTTTCTTTACATTTAATAGTCTTCTTTGACATGGTGATGAGTAATCAACTACATTTTCAAATTCGTCATAGAAATAACGTTGTCTATTATTGTTGTCATGTCCACTAACTTATTGACATTAATAAATATTATTGATTATTCTCAATAAGAAAAATGTACATATTTGTCATTGTGGCAAATTCACCGAAAATTAGACCCATTCGCTAAGAAATATCAACCTCTGGGAGTAACCTCAAAGATCAACTGGTAAAGCGCTCATTATGAAGCTAGAAAGTTTTGGGTTCGATCCCTGATAGGGTCGTGGATAAGTACTGGTGAAGTATCCCGTACTAGAATCAATCAGCTGTCTAGTTCTTACAGGTGATCAATCATTATCTAATTCAGATCAATTTGTAATATCAAATTGACATTTAATAATCACCACAACACCGAATTAAAACGGTTTTTTTTTGTTTTTTCCATTACACACTGAGTGTTTTTCATTTACTGATTTGTAACATAACTTATAGTAGAAGTGAAGAATGCAACAACTGTCTTCTTATATGAAACTCGTCATTTATGTGCACTTCCTAGCAAATGTTAAACTTGGCATCGACTTAATAACATCATGAAGTAAAATATACGAAATTCAAGTTGTATTCTGTACATTACCACCAACATGTAGGTACGTTTAACTGATGAGTACTACAGAATGTTGTACAATTCAATTTACATATTCCAAACTTATATATCATATTGATTAACATCATTCATTATATCATCACTTAATAATTAATACACTTAACTATTAAATTCACTGTAATTGTTATCATACATCATTTGCCTAAATTGTTTTTTTCTCAGTCACTCATCTATTCATTCCTTCCTATCCTCCCCTCAAACTCCATGAACCCCCCCTCGCAACTACTATCATTACTCGACTCAAAAGTAGATCACTTTACAGTTCTTTAATATTCTCCATAACATTATTATTATTATTATTATTATTATTATTATTATTATTATTATTAGTAGTAGTAGTAGTAGTAGTAGTAGTAGTAGTAGTAGTAGTAGTAGTAGTAGTAGTAGTAGTAGTAGTAGTAGTAGTAGTAGTAGTAGTATCTATGATATTTATCTACATAATGAAAAAGCATTTCAAATGAATTAAAATAGAACATCATCAATAGGTTTGTTTGTTTCTCACTTACTATTGAACTCAATTTCTATGTGAATCAAACAATGACCGTTGTTTGTTGTTATGATTGTTTGTTTGTTATATCTTCTACAAAAAAAAAAAAAGAAACAATAATGCCATTTTTGTGATGATATTCAATGATAAGCATTAATTATTCATTAGTGAATTATTTTAAAACTATTATCATTAACATTATACTATTTATTAATACTACTTAATTATTACTATTACCATTATAATTATATATATATATATATATATATATATATATATATATATATATATATTACTAATGGATTCTCACTTATCCCTCCTCTGAATGACTGATCGGTTTCCTCTCCCCCCCACACACACACACTCTACTCCACCCTATCTCAGTTTACTAACATGATCATCGTGAAGGATTTCATCGTAATGTCATATATGCATTTTGAAGGTAAAGTATGTATATATATAGAGAGAGATCATATCATTAGAATGTTCTATTATATTTCACTTATTCTTTGCATAGACGTCCTTTCTCATAATATTGCCATCTCCTCCCCCCTCCACTCCACCCCACCCCAAACTCACCATAGCGTCACCTTGTCACCCAGTTACCTATTTTTTTTAACTACTTATCATCACAAGTAATAAGAGAGGTTTACTTAATGGAAGAAGTTACACTTGATAATTATCATTCTCATTACTAAGTTTAGTCAAGGTCATATTTGCATACATAAGCAATTAATAATGCATTTAAACAAAAAAAATGTTGATGAATTATATGCTCAATTCCATACTTATTGTCCTTTTTAAATAATGAGATACTTCTAATTGGATGATGATAAAATCATTTAACAAATATGTATAATTTGAAATGTCGATATCAATAATTGGCTTGAGGTAGAGACAATGATTGGAAATCCGGTAATGGTGTTCTATAACTGTCCAATTGTAGTATCGGATTTTAATGGGGAGTCAAACCCAGGACCTTCAAGATGATCAACAATTAACTCTATCTACATTAATTCGGAATATAATAATCATCTCACTAGTTAATAACTATAAAATTGTTAGGTCGGACCACAAAGAAGCCTAACTAACTTTCAGAACTGTGGTTGCGAACACTATTTCATTTATCCAAACTTTCTGTAATGTAAACATTTTGTTTCTATTAGTGTTACGCTCCGCTTGCCCTGTCCTCCCGTTTAGCATAATTACTGTTATTATATTGTCTGTTGTTATGGACTACAGTCAATTAGTTGTGTACAAGTTGTTCCTATTCACTACCACTGTTTCCCTCGTTTTGTATTCATGTTAATTTTCTAATCGGTTTGTTGTGTGGTCTGAATTTATGTATATATAAAAGAATGCTTGGAATATAATATGTTTCTGTCTGGCTGACCTATTGGCTCGCATTCTTCTTATTTCGGCTTGGGACTAAGTGGGCACAGGGCAGACGCGCAATAACCCACTAGGCACCAGTCATTGGCACTCGGTCATCCAATCACCCAATTCCTTACATAACAAAAATGTTACTGAAGTTCTTGTGGGAAATAGTGACTGGTGGACTTCAGACTTGTCAAGAGTGACATATTATCACCAATGACAACGAACGGTCATCGTGTCATACATCAAATTGTTAAAAATGGAGATTTTACTATTGGACGCAGTCGAGCCTAATCAGTGGTACAGATAATTGAATGTCCATCGTGGGACTTGAAGTCCCTGGATTTGATTTACCGGAGGAATCGATAGTGTGCACATTTACTAGGGAGTTCCATACTAAGAGTGGATAGCTGCCCAGTATTCCTTAGTTTCAAATGGTATTCAAGTGACATCGTTCTAGGAAGCAAATATTCAACTAAATTAAATCCTTTCTGCATTTATACATTATTTTTCTAGCATCAATAATGCTCACTCTTCTCTCTATCTCCACATATTTCGTTTGTTAATACATAACTCTTATCTCTTACTTTTACTACCTAAAATACAATTTGTCTCCATGTGTTTACAAATTCCATTTTTGAGTTCCAAAACTGATTATCAACAGACAAACATGGAATCATTTTAAACAATTTACAGTTCCAGCACTAATAGTTACTGCACTCCTTCTGGTTGCTGAGTAAAATAATATAATGTATGTACACTTAGTGGTTTCCGACGATCATTAATGTTTGTTTTGTTGCAATGCATTAAAATTAATAGTTGAGAAGAAACTTAGGAATTTACCAGAGTTTAACTAAGTCGATTGGCCCAGTTGCCTTTGGATTACAATAGACTAGGTTGCGTAAAGACATCTTACATAAACTAAAGTCCAACAAATCATCTATTGAATACTAAATTGCTCAATCATCTAACGGTTGTGCCCACCTCAAGACCTAAATATCCTAAATTGAATTCCTTGATAGGGTCAGTATAATCTACTATTAGTTTCTGGTTTTCAGTGGTTGATTAACACACACCAATTCATCTTACCATCCCGCTACATTGATTGTTCTTTTTTTTATTATAACAATAACTGATACTTCAATCAACTTAATAGAATCGAAAGATTGATTTAATCACTATCATTTTATTCAGTTTAATACACTTAAAGCATTCAGTTAGTAGTTTACTACATTTCATGATAAACAATAATTCCTTTTCTTCTATAGACCGAATAAGCTTGTTGTTATTCTTTCCTTCTTCCATTATCACCTCCTCGTCCAACCCACACACACAACCTACTCACTCATTCACATAGTAACTGAACATTCGTCCTATATGACTGTTTCATTTTTATTACATTAATGAAATAAAATTTTATAACCTTCAATCAATCTCTTAACGAGTTGTCATTATTTTAAAAGACTGACAGATTTTTTTCTTTTAAATAAACAACTTGAATTTGGTGGCATTTGACTTTTAACCAATCAGAGGCAAATAATTTTAAGTAACCAATCAGATGCAAATTTATTGTTCAAAATTTACTGCCAAAAAATGTTTGGCTTTAGTTGTTTGTATTTGTCACTGACTGATGTTGGTTGGGTACTACTTTGACGAATACAAACAACCAAACTTATTACCCACCAACGCAAAACCACATCATTTCAATGACAATAATCAGCTCACTGATGATCAACTTCAAGATATCCCTTAAGTTTTAGTGGGAAGTCGTGACAAGTAGAATTAAATCATATGAGGAGCTAGATATGTATTACTAATAGTAGTAAATGATCGTTGCACTATACCACAAATTGATAGAAGGGAGAATTCTACCTGTGGATGTCGGCTCATTGGTGTAAACAATCAACGGTTCGCCGTGATACATTATGGCACCAGGTTTGATTCTTAGGGAGAATCGAGAGTGCTTACTATTAAGGAAAAGTCTCACACTAGGAGGAAGTAGCTGTCCAGTACTCCCTAGTTAACAATCGCACTCTACTGCCGTTGATGTGGTAAGTAGAAATTGTTAAATATAAAACCCAATTCCACAATTGAAAATGTTTAATTGCCTTATTTTTCAGACTTATACACAAGACATTAAACTGTTCTCAGTTATAGACAATTTAAGTGTGAATTAAGGGAGAAATGATGAATAAATTCTATATTCATTTGACATTACATAGACAATTGATGACTTTTTAAGTTAGGAATATACTACCTGACTAATATAGTTTATACAATTGTCTCTCTTTACTGAACTGGACAGAACGTTAACAACCCAATGAACAGAATAACATAAACGATTCCTTAGATTTTTGTCAGTTGCCACTTACTATAGCAGCCTTTAGTGAAACCTACAGACTACAGTCAATCTTGTAATTATTGATATGATATCTATGATTTATTTTCGACTATTTTTTTCGAATGACCATTTCAAATAAAAATTGCTATATGGACTTATAGCCAGAAATAATCTAGAAAGGTTTGAACCGTGGTATTGCGTTCTTTGTCTCAGCTCACTACTTTAGTGTGAGTGTGGTTATGCGGCTGGATTCATAACTTCGTTAGTTTCAACAGTTATATGTGTATAGTATCAGTAATTTCACTTTCGTCATAAACAATGATTCATGCACATACGACATATATATATATATATATATATATATATATATATATATATATATATATATATATATATATATATATATAATATCCTTGTAACAGGCAGTATAATTAGTATGTTCAATGTATTGTTGAACTTCTTCTTCCTTTCGTTTAGCCGGTTAGCTTGAAATTCTTTGTTTGTTGGATTTAAATGGTTCTAAATTCAAAATCATATGTCTGGTGTGACAACTTCTTATTTTACGTGCACTTGATCAAAGATATGTGTGCATGAAGACAAAGTGATATACGCGAGAATAGGTACTCTAAAGATAATTGCAAATTGGAGCCTTACTTCTCATAACAGACGTCACACGTGGTTTTCTAATCCTCTGAAAAATAGCATTTTAACATTTTAAATAGCATTTAACCAAACTCATTGTTTGTGGCTATCACCATTGAATCATTTGGTCTAAAATACTTACATTTAAATGATTACCGAACAAGTATTGTGGAAATAAGTAACTGCTATTCCGTGTGGAGTGTGAAGCAGTTACTCATTGATAGCAAGAATGAGGTCGCGCAATGTATCACGAATTGACTGAATTAGAAATAACAACCGCTAGGACGAGACTCAGTAGTCTAATGGTAAAGTGTTTACCGTGTGACCAGAGTGTCTTGAGTTCGATCGCCGATAATGTCGTGAATACGCTTTGCTGGAGAGTCCCATACAACAACGAAACACCTTTCCAGTGCTTCCAGGTGATTAGAAATTTTTTAATTCAGATCGATTCGTGATATCGAAATTGAATGTCTTGTTTGCATAATCCTTTCTACTGATAGAATTCCACCATTCACTAGTCTATTGTCAATCGACATAATCTGATTACTGTATGTTTTTTCATTCAATTATATTCATGCTCATTATAATCTTCACTCAATTTCACTAAATTGAATATTTTTCATTTAATTGTTTTAATTTATATTCAACAGGTCAAAATATCTATGCATCATTTGATGAATTTAGTATCACAGGTTTAGATAATGAAGAGTATTTCATTAAGAATCGATCATTTCGACCTAAAACATCTTATAAATTATGTGGATGTTTCACTACAAGAAGATAAATTTATTTATGTACTTAGAATAAATTAGTTTGTTAATACAAATGCATACGTCAAGATTCAATTGCTTATTTGAACATTGAATACACAACGTATGAAACTTGTTAAAATGAATGTACAGGTTAAATATTGATTATTATTACTGTTATTATTGGCATGGATATTAATTTCTACCTTATAATTAAATGAATTACAAAACCTTTGAAAATATTAGATAAACAAATATTCAAGTGATGTGTAACTTGTCTGCACCTTTTATGTGGTTATTGTGTTCTTCGACTTCAGTGATCTATTTACATGTCTTTGATGATAAAAAAAAAAGATGAACAATATTCAGCAGTTGCAAAAAATGGCAGTGGTGAATGGTGTATGGAGAAAATCTGATCGGAAATAGTCAACATGAAATAAGTAAATCAGTGGTCATCAATTGTAATGCATTTGAATACTGATCAAATTAATTTGATGTAAACACTAAACAATATCCTTAAAAACTAAATGTAACCCTGCATCACTACTACCATCATCCCTCCGAAGATTCTATTCGGCAACTATGTAAGAATATTTGATATAAAACCTTCTCCCAATGAAAGTTTGGATATACGAATAAAATGTCGCCACATAGACATTCTTATATCACTTTGAAATTTTTTGCAATAAATTTACTACCTACTTAAAATGTGTATATCGTTTGTCATATTTCAGTGTTTTCACTAATATAAGATTCATAAATTAATGGGGATATTAAAAGGATGTAGTAGATACTCAATGAAAATAGATGCGCAATAATATTGTCATGAATCAATTAAAGAAAACAGAACAAACTATAAATTTTAGAGACTTTTTACTTTGATAGTATATTAGTCATTTCATTATGCACAAGTTGATACTCATCCTGCAAAAAATTCAACAATCTGTCCTACTTAATGCTATGACCCACGTGAAGAGGGCAGTGTTCACTTAACAGTTGTGTTTAACTGATAGAGTCCAACTATTCTAGGTTGTCAGAGGGTTTGTGTTGTATGGCTTACCTAGAAGGAAACTATACTGAGAGGTAAATAGAAGAAAATTATTAGAAAAACTAGTCACAGAGACAATTGTTGATGATTATTTCCACAATCTTTGCTACTGTAATGAGAGAGGAATTTTTGAGGGTAGTTGAAAGCCACTGCTTTGTTGCCGTCTTTATGTGCAGGTATGACCGTAGCATTCTTCCAATAGTAGAAATGCTGCTTTTGTCTTTCCAATCCTCGCCTCCACATCTGCATCAGATCCTTCTTATTTATTGATGATGCTCACATCGTGGTATGTAGAGGATTCTACATTTTCCGGAATTTCTCTGTCCAGTGAAATTGGGTTAGTGTTTGTTGTTTTGTATCGGAGTATTTTACTTTCCTTTTGTGTATGTTGAGGCCTACTGCTGCCGAGGCTGCTGCTACATTGTCCGTCTTCATCTGCATTTGTTGCTGTATGTGAAATAGAAGAGCTAAATCATCTGCAAAGTCTAATTCATTTAGTTCCATCGATGTTGTCCCCTGTATCCCGAGATCGTCTTGAGATGTTGTGATCTTCATGATCCAGCCAACTACCATCAGGAAGAGGAAGGGGTGACAGTAAGCGGCCTTGGCTAACACAAGTCCTTACTTCGAATGAATTTGTGAGTTGACCTCCATACAGGATTATACAATGTAGTCCATCATAGGAGTTCCTTATTATGTTGACTATCTTCTCGGGTAATCCATAATGTCGTAGAAGGCTCCATAATATTATCCTATCCACGCTGTCGAATGCATCTTGTAGTCAGAGAAGTTAATGTAAAGTGGTGAATTCCATTCAACTGACTGTACGACAACGAGCCGCATATTAGGAATTTGGTCGATTCACGATCGGTTCTTACGGAATTCGGCCTGTTGATTTCGAAGTTGAGTGTTGACTGAGACTTTTATTTGGTTCAGTAACACACTGTTTAAGACTTTTCTTGGTATTGAAAATAAAGTGATGCCTCTGTAGTTTTCGCAGTTGCTGAGATCTTCTTTCTTTGGTATCTTTATAAGATACCTTTTTTTCCAGTTTGCTGACACTTGTTCTCCCTCCCAAATCTTTCTGAAGAAAATGTGGAGTATCTTTGCAGTTTCTTCTATACCTGCCTTTACTGCATCGCTCAGATGGCATGTTGTCTGGCTCTGCCGACTTGCCACTTTTGATTTGTCGGATGATCATTTTGATTTCTTCAACTGTTGGTGGGTCGGTGTTTATGGGAAGATCCGTGGTTTCCGCATGGATGACTGATGGTCTCAGTGGAGCTAGTCTATTCAAGAGTTCTTCGAAGTGTTCTACCCACCTGTTTCGTTGTTCATTAACTTCAGTGATAAGTTTACCAGTCTTGTTCTTGAATGGTCGTTCTGGTTTACTGAATTTCCAAGCTAGCTTCTTCGTTGTATAGTAAAGATGCCTCATGTTTCCTTCTCCTGCAGCTTTTTCCGCCGTCAATGCTAGGTCCTCAGTATATTTCCGTTTATCCAACCTGATGCTCCGCATCACTTGCTTGTTGACTTCTGTGTATTTGGCCTGTGCCTTGGCTTTCTATGTTCTTGTCCGGCTGTTATTAAGTGCTACCCTTTTGCTCCTCTTATCTTATATCTTGTCTAGAGTAAGAACAGAAATTCATTCTTTATGGTGTTGTTAGTTCTACCTTTTTCTAGTAGATCGTGAATTGCCTGAAATTTATTGTTTAAAATTATTTTGAACCCGTTGCGTTTGTTAGCACCCTGGAGAAGGGCTGTGTTAAACTTTTGTTATACTGCTGCTCCAATTATTTAATGCTTCTTCACCTTCAGTTTCATTTTAGCCACCATTGGATGGTGATCCGAAGCTATTTCAGCTCCTGTTCTTGTTCTTACGTCTTCCATGGTCCTTCTAAACTTTTTATTAATGCAGATGTGGTCTGTTTGGTTCTTCGTAATGGGGTCTGGTGAAACCCACGTAGTTTTGTGTATGCGTTTGTAGGATAATACGATGCCCCTTTAATCATTTCGTTAAATGCACATAAATTTGCGAAACTTCCAGGGCTTTCGTTCCTTTCTCCCAGTCCATGTCGTCACATGATGTCTGCATATCCAGTGTTGTTCGTTCCAACCTTGTCGTCGAGGTCTCCCATCAGAATATTCAGGTCCTTGGCTGATAATTTATTTATAATTAATCTTTGTCGTCACCATGGCCGTCGCTAATGGCATCATAGCATTGAATTACATTCATTGTAATCCCCTCCTTCTTTGTCTTAAATGATGCTTTAATTATCCTAGGTTTATGAGGTTCTGATCTTGTAAGGGTTTTTCAAGCTTCTTAGGACAACATTAGTGTAACTCCTTGTGTGTGTGGTGTTTTCTTCTTCCTGAAGCGATTAAAGAGGAGTGTAATTATCATCGAACTGAAGGAGAGTATCTTTTATTCAATACTACACTACGTATTATAAAAATTCTTAACATAATTTGAGTTCAGTCGGGAGATAGGAGGATAAAATTCAAACAGTAGTAGAGCATAGACCTAATCGCCCAGTGAGTTAACAAGTTTTGTGTTTGAGATTTGGGTGGTGGAAATGAAGTCTAAATTACTGGCATTGAGATCGGACCTGCATTGATGAATAGAGTTACGTCGTCGCGTAGATCATGACCAACGATCAGGTGCCTAATACCGGATACTAACTCGGAATTGTTTTCGCAGAATATGAAATGAGGGGACATTAAAGTCATCCATCATCAGCGAATCGGCAAGTTTAAGTGAAAAGCTGTTTATGTTGCCTGAGTAACCGACTTTTTCAGAATATCCAGAGCTCCATGGGATTCCGATAGGACCTCAACTAAACAGGGCCCATTATTGTAACCTACACTACACCTTATTACATTCCGACTGTTAAGTCTAGAAGCGATAACTTTATGAGTACTACAGAAAGAGGAATCGCATCTTCTCTTAATGAGCTGAATCTGTCATCATGGTGTACATGGAAGTCATGGAGTTAAGCTTAAAGTCAGTGATTTCATTTTAAGTTCAAGTTCCATACAAAGCCACTAGGTTGTTTGTAATTTGGTGATTTCTGGTGTTTCTTATCACAAATGTCTCACACTGCAATATAAATAAGTGAAGGAATAATATTTATCTTTTGAAGTAGATGCGCAGTGCATGACACGTCAGGACGTTAATTTTCAAGTAAAGTAGAGAAACTATACCCTATCTACTACGTAAAAAAGATGACCTATACGTTTAAAACTTAAGCAGGCGGCAACCCTTATTATCTTTATAACCGATAAAGTTGTGATTGGGCTAAAATCGCACCATAAAACTATTGCTCATAATATACGTAATTACGTAATGCAGGGATGATCTTTTTGAAAGCTTGTCATATGCTACACGTCCACTGTGATTGCGAAAGACTAAGGGACAAGTGGATGGTAGACAAGTTGTCCATTTCTATTCCACTTCCCGCCAACTTTCGACTCTGTGTTTTGTTAACTTCGTAGGAAACATAATAATACCTATTACCAGCCTTAAGTATAAAGTGCACCTGGTACATATCTAAGTTACATTGTTTTAAGTTGGAATGTGACTGGCAAGTGGAATCCAGGACTTGCCTTTTGCTCTATTTAGAACACGATGTCTCGACGTACCTGCATCTCAGTGTTGATGTTCATAGAAATTGACCAGCTTCAGTCCACATTAAATCAACAGGAAGATACAAGTTTATCCTAATTACCTAGTAACGTCTATTGTATAACCAGAACGATTGAAACCACACGTACAAATAAGAATATTTCAGAAGACAGTGAGGGATTGAGAAGTTGCATTCGATCGTGAGTGAGGCGCTAACGGGACAGCAATGTTTAAGCTTGTTAACTAAATAGAGAGTTGTTCCCTACGTAGTGTCGTTACCTGGTAGCGAGGTTTGACCGAGCTCTTCCAACTAGTCACCTCTGTAGAACAAACATGGTAGATATCAGTGAAAAGAGAGCTTATATGTTTAGTAAATTACTTGCCGCTACAGCTCGCTTCCTTACTGATGGGTTCCTGAGTACCTCAATATGTATGAACTATATCTTAATGCAGGTTGGATAAAAATGTTTGTCGATCGCTGTCGAGTTCGGACTGGCTTAACTTAACATGGAGCATTTGCGAAAGTTGAGACTCAGGTTTGTCGAGATGGAAGCGATTTCCACAAATCCACCTGGTAATCAAAGTATGGTTTCGTAGACCAAGTCTGCAACACTACACCTGACATCTGCTGTAACAATGTTTCGAATTCTAAATGAAACTAATGAAGGCGTCGATCCACTGAAAGATATTCGTGGCTAACAGTGATGCTTTTTCTGTCAATGAAATATCTCTACCAAGCCGTTGGATTGTCGAAAGTGTGTGACTGTTCTGAAGAGCGTAGTTCCAAGGAACTTTGTCAGCACTGACGTCCACAATCTGTCGTTATTGCAGATGGACAACCGAATAGGCTGTACCCGTAGAAGAATTATAAAGTAAAATGCTCTTACCTTTTTCAATCGTCTTCGTTTGAAACTTTAGCGTTGCTGTAGATAACTCGTAATGGAGATCGTTGTCTTCATTTTGAAGTCGAACTAGTTCGACAAAGTTGATTCCTTGGGTACGATTCAAGGAATGTATTCGTGATGAAGCGTCGGCAACTGCATTGTTAACTCCTGATATACGACATATATCAGGATAGGACTGGAAAATGTACTCTAAATAACAAGACTCTCATGGAGAGTGCTAATCCGAAGATGACGTAATCAAAATTGTCAGCATGATAATGGTCTGTGAATATAGTGAATTTCGGCCTTCTATGGAGTGTTGAAAATGTCGTGCAGCACAGTACATGGTTAATAGTTTACGCTCAAAAGTACTATATCTCGATTCGTGTCTTGTAACCGTCTAGAGAAGAATGCCAACGGTTGCCAAGCTTGGTTTATCCATTGCTACAAAACTGTACCAACTGGTGAGTCGAATCCGTCAACAGCGGTACTAATGGAAGCTTCATTATTGTGATATGCCAGCAAAGTTGTATTGGCTACTACTTCTTTTGTTACAGTGAAGGCTTGTTTGACTCTGTATTCAATGTGACCACCTTTTTAATTACACGAAGTTGATTTGTCAGTGATCTCATGAGAGATGCACAGTTGAGTGTAAATCGCCTGTAGAAGCTTACCAATCCATTAAAAGCTCTCAACCGAATAGCCGCCACCTTGCAATGTTGTGACCACATACCATTACCATCAATATTGTGCTCCAGTAAGACCAACTAGGTTGTTCCTATTCGGCATTTCTGTATATTTATTATAACTCCATATTGTTGCAGTCTTCCAAAAGCTGTGTCCAGAAGTTTTATGTTTGAGCTAGCCATCAAGCAGTCATCGATGTATGCATTGACATAGTCAAGTCTGTAAAACACGTCACCAATGAGACGCTGAAATGTTTGTGCTGCATTTCTGAAACCAAAGGGCATTCGTAAGAATTCACAATAACCAAATGGGTTATGAAAGCGGTTTTGGGTATGTCATTTTCAAACATCGGTATTTAATTGTATGCCTTTGTCAAGTGAACTTTTGAAAATACTGTCATTTCCTTTAATGTGTCTCTTAAAAAGTGGTTGTGTATTTACGGGTAACGATCAGGCGTAGTTTGAGTGTTGAGACGTTGGTAATCACCGGTAGGAAGCAAATAATTGTTGGCTAATTAGAAAAAGAGTTGTTTTTAACGTCTTGTCGTGATTAAGTTGTGATGTGTGATCGAGCACCTTTAATCTTGTCTGCTAAAACAAACATAGTCAGTACCAAAATCGAGAGCCTGTGCAACTATTTATTTATGGGATTATTTAGAGCTATAGGTTCATAAATAGAGGCCAAATAAACTCAGAGTAAAGATCAATCTCTATATTAAGCTGAAGACGATTAAAACATGCTACTCGAATAAGTCGTGTCAACTCCACTGGTAGACTTTCTCCATGGAAGGTTAGATTCGCAACCGGAAAAACACTGCAATGTTTTACGCAGTTCACCAAACCTATAGTCCTCGTGACTAAAAACTGAAGACATAAGTTTGTATCGTACTACGTTAGTGGCTCAAGCCAAAAGCGTGTTTTGATTCTATTTAAGAATCCTTTTTTGTTCATTATTGTGCATTGATCGGACATTGTACATTGAACTTATTCCGCCACTTCTTAGTACTAGGCCGCCGTCATTTTGATTCAAAATGTCGTCAGATGTCCAGAATTGTGAGTTCGTTTTGTATGTATTTTTCACACCTTAGATTCTGGAGATGAAGGAGCAGAGTACAACAGTCCTTACAGAAAAAACGTAAGTCTTTCTTTTTCTATTAATATGAATACAGCCACCTAGAGTGCGAAAGAAAAACCGATTGTATGGTGATGAATATTACGAGCCTCCAACAAACTACAAACCTCGGATACTTCATTCTCCAAGACCCTCCATACAATCAGAAGAAATGACTCCGAAAGTAAGGAAGCCTGCTAAGCTGGTATGTTCGTGTTGCTTGTATTAATTTGTAGCACAAATCATTGATTGGGCATATGCCCTGGCGTACACAAATGCATCATCCTGAAAGGCGAATGGCACAAACGAATGCTGTCCGCTTGCGTAACGTTTTAAAGCTACCAAAGGCACATAAATGGGTATTCTATGAATGGTTCTACTCTAACTTAGACAGGTAATCAACTGTACCAAACTATTTCTGTAGACCTTTATTATTAGGTGAAAATGATTTCCGCATTTGTCTTCGTGAAAGCTTTCCAAATGTCAAAACTCGCCGTTTGTCCCGTGCTCATTGGTCATTATTACGTCGTTTAATGGGGAAGCCACGTCGTTGCTCCACGGCATTTTTCGATGAAGAGCGTCGTTCTCTCAATGAAAAACGGGAGAAGATACGTACTTTACAAGCTACCCGGTCAGTCCAACTTGAATTTTTAAGAGATCTTCCGGACGACATGCATGTTCCAATGCCACTAATAATAGGGACCAAAATAACAGCCAGGTAAGTGTCCTTACATTTAATTACAAACTTGTTATAAACTGGCTAAATGACAGGCGTAATACTATATTCGTTTGTCTTTTATTTTACTCTTTTTCGTGTGCATCTCACAGTTATAAATCTAATACTTTGTTTAGTGCACTTATGTCTGCTACGTCATAATGGCATTATTTGGGACATTTCTAGCGTAATTGTATCTGACATTCCTAAGTAGAAGAGATCTATTTATTCGACTTTGAGCAGATTATTTCTTTTATGCCAACTCGAGTCCGTACCATTAGTCTATTACAGTCAGATCCTTTGATTCTAGATCTACCTCATATTCGTCAGTGAAACATTCTTAGTGGTAATTTAATTTTGCTTGCTAAAATCTATTTTCTGGCCGACCATCTTAAATTTCACTTCATCGGTCAGAATATTGTTTGGGTAATAAATTTGTGTTCTCAGTCCCAGTAGGTTTGACTTTGCTTTCTACAGTAATTCTGTTGTAGTCATAGCTTCATCATCGGCACCCAGATTTCTAAGCTAATTTCTACCCTCATATCTACGTCTCATCCTCACAATGACAGTATTTCGTGTTCTTCGAGATAAGGCTACATTAGATTTCTTTTGGTGATAAATTAATGTTTGTATAAAATTACTGAGTCTACCAACTAAGATTCTCATAATTTGTAAGTATTGTGGTGCCAATAAGGTAATTTATAAATTTCATTCATGGATAAATATTTTTCAAATCTTTTCTCGGTCACACTACTCAAATTCCAATAATCATGACCGTGCGCTCATTAAAAAAAAAACAGAATAGTTAAATACGACTGTAATATTTCAATTATTTTGTCATCTAAATTTTGAACGTTTTCAGAGTTCGCTATCCAACAGATGGCTTGTACACCGGAAAAGTTGATGCTATCGATGCTTTAAGACATTGCTACCGTGTAACTTTTGACAAACCTGCTCTTGGCACTCGATCGATACCCGACTATGAAGTACTAAGTATTTTGCCGCAAGAGACTATTCCTCTGTCCGCGTACAAAACTCAACACAAAGCCAGTCGCAATCTTTTTATGAGTCCCGCTCGACTTCTAGCACAATCAGCTTTACAGGTAATCTGTTAGCGTATACATTTGTAAACATTTTTAGATTTATACTTCTTTACGGAAATTGTTCAAAAAAGTGGTGTATATAATGTTTGTCATTGAAAGGGGTACCTCAAATGTATATTACCTAATAAAGGCTCTACACGACTTATGATGAGCTGTCACGCAAATTATCAGCCCTAATCTGGATTTGCCAGGGTTACCAGTTATCCTTCTTTTAATTTGATTTTGTCATAGATGTTCTCTTAAAAGTTTAACTTTCTTCATTTAATTCTTCAGGAACTAATCTCCCAGGATATCCACTTATAGACCTAGACTATATAATCCTATTTGATGAAAACGCTGGCAATATGTAGTCTTTTGAATACTTTGAGTAACATTACTAGTATATTCAGAATGCGTTACTCTCGATGTAAATGCATAATGTTACTCTTGGACTGGTCAACATCATCGCCTAGATTTATCATATGTAGCGAAGTTGGTGAATGCGTTGATCCCTTCACTTTTTTCGGGGGTCTTATTGGCTAGGATCGGTGGGTCGGTGTCTGACAAAATCTACACGAATTCAGGAACTTAGCTTGGTTTTTACCAATGCCAGTTGTGGCATGGGCTGAACATTCGTCTTTCAACGAAAGACCGAGTGCACTGCACTGCAGTCGGATATATTTTAACCTATGAATACAAAACATAAGCCGTGAAAATATATGTACGTAAACTTCAATTCTTTAATCATAGAAGTCTTTGAAACATTAAACATTTTGTGCTAGGTAAAAATGGTAAGTCAGTTGATGAGAATGTGAATCTTCATCGGTCTAGGTGACTGAGATATGTGTTAACTATACCTAAACCTCGTCTATCTCGTCGCGCGATGTTAGATGGGGAGTAATAGAAGTAGGATAGGAAAAGGCTACGGGGTGGCTAAACCAAAACACGGCATCAGTCCATCTTTGACTGTTGGTAGGTGCAGATTACTTGGTTGAGGTCGACGTGATAATCACGACGAGTGTCTGCGGACACTAGATGACATGGCTAAAAATCAATCACAGTGGTGAAAGTGTATTCACTCTTTATTTTCTTGATCTGGAGTTCCTTTGTTCTTCCATACATACCTTTTTTTTCATATACTGTATTCTGCTGTCGTGTTATTCCCAGAAATTTGATTTTTTTTTTCGTCAGTATGGCATAACAACCTGAATCTATGCGGTTATATGCCCGGTTCTACGTTGTTTTTGTTGACTGATTGTATGTATGCAATAACTTGATTATTTTACCTTCGTTGTAGTGAAGTGGCTTGGTGTATTTTATCACCAGATTTGTTTAATTTATGGCGAATTAGGAGTAGGATAAAGAAAAGTCAGGGGGGGGTGATATCGACCCATTAGATTGTTGATTGTCGGTCTGAGCTATGTTGATAATTGTAAATTATCTGGTTAAGGTTTAGTCGTTTATAAGCAACGTGAGGTCAAATTAACGAGATTAATATTAGAACATACTTCAGCAAGAAGATATGCAAAGGTACGTATTATTGGTGTCCGCGTAATTTTTGTTGAAAACAGGTAACATGGCTTAGAATCAGTTTCAGGGTTTAGGCACATCCACTCTTCATTTTTCCTTTAATCCTGAGCTCTAAATTATCGCATGCTTTTTTCCAAAAATTAAATAACATTGTTATCCAATGTTATTTAATCTAGTTACTTTAATAATACTCTGGTGTTGATTTTAATGTACCGATATGTTGCGGTGACTTAGAATAATGCACATGAATTACTGATTAGGTTACCTAAGCACAGATAGAGAGTTTAAGTCGATGTATAACTGCCATCCGAGTTCATACAAACTAGTGTCTAATGATATATATTGCTAAATGAAATAATATATTTCTAAATTTTAGGGTAAACGTCATCATATGCATCATCATAAATTTGGACCTGGATTGGGACAAGGTGGCGGTGGTGGTTCCGGCGATTTGACTGTTCATGACTGCCCATTATGTCAGTCAGAAGCAGCAGCCGCTGCTAGTAGTGGTGGAACTATTACTGGCAGTCCATCTGCAAGAGCACCAAATTTTATGGCTGCTAATAATAATAACAATGCTTTAGCAACACCACTAAAACTCCCTGCAATTAGTAGTGGTGATGTTGCTGCATCAATGGGAAGTGCTGCACTATCATTGAATGAATCTTCAAGTGGTGGTCGACTACTACTCAATGAAGCTGATATATATGGAGGGTATCCAATGAAATTTCTAGTTATGGTCGTAAGTTAGCTCTTTTCATTTTATAGATAGTAAATGTTAACGACTACTTTGGCTATTTCGAATGTGGAGCATGGGTCAGTGATTAAGGCGTACGACCTTCAACCGCTGAACAGCAAGGCCGAATCCCTCGTTACCTAATTCAATTTAGACGCCCACTTAGTATCACTAACGTCCACATAAAGTGTAGCTCAAGCACGAGTATGTGAACTTGTACTCAGTGAGAAACATCTGATGTACCAATTAAATCCGGTATAATCATACGATTAAATTTATTGATCACTGAATATTGACTATCGTGACCTTTGTCTTGTTCTTTATAGGGCTAAAGATCATTAATGTGGTCACTAATCTAAGTGACTGGACATCATGTACACGGTATTCTAATGAAATATTTTTAGTTCTCACGGGAGATATTCACGGCTAAAATAGCTCGTCGATTACGGTGACAGATCGAGGGACTCAGTCGAATCCGCCTTGTGGCACCAGTTACCTCGAGATTTCAGGTACGACTTGCTGACTATTGTCAAATAGTACGAGACCTAAGTTTAACAGGGTTTCCTGCCGACTACCCCCGAACTGCTTTCCATAAACACATGATTCGTTTGCTTTCCTCTGTCGTATGGTTTCTATTTCGCATGTTGTCACCTGCTTATTTTACATCATCCGACCAAAAGTCACTTTGGATTGGCAATATTTATTAGTCTAGTCACTATATAAACCCATTATATCTGGTAGGTTGGTCGTTAGTCAATTTTATCCTATTTTTCAATCACCTCAGTATGTACAGGTATATGTCAACTTACCATACTCCTAGCACTTATGTTCTTCAGTAGTCGGTTCATCCAAACTTAGTTACTACTATTCACACTCCTTTCTACCCACTTCGGCTTGTGTAGCCGCATAATACCACTGAGCCTTCACAGAAACAATGTAGGTCAAAGCCAGTTACAAACCTATTCTTTATGAACGAGTTGCATTCAGTGTAAGATGACACGAATATTCTAATCAAAATAGAAAGATTTAGTTTTTCTCCTTCTGTATTGGCATCATTGGTAAAATGATTTTCACTCCTCGTTCTTGTTTCTATTTCTTTTTACAGACAAAACTATCCAAAATTTTAGAAGTTAAGAAACGTTGTGTTGATGAACTGCAAGATTTAAATGATGAAGCAGAACGAAAGGTTCGATAGTAAATTATTCTATTCATGAAAATTTTGCTTAAATTGTAGATTTCAAATAAAGCTGAATTATCTTTAGAATTTCAACACACATATCTTACCTTGGTCATGCATTTAGAACGTTTAAACAAAGAATTGAACCAATATTTAGTACATGTATTACAATATGCAAATGAAGTAAGTCTCAGAGTTATATTGAACTTTTTCATATGTTTTATACTAATGCTGAAGGTTTAATCAGCTCTAGTTAGTTAGTGGTAGCTGACAAATAATTACTATAAATGCGAAATCTCGCTCGATATTTGTCCAACCCGTCTTTGAAATGTCACCTGTATATCATAAAATGACCATGTAATCCATACTCACGTTAGACATCTGGCACTAAGGAAAAATGGCAATACAGTCAATGAAATTATGATTCTTCACCGGCTGAAATGGTTGGGACATGTATTGTGTATACTTGATCACTGCCTGTTACGTCACTTGATGTAGGCTGGAGTAGGATAGAAAACTAAGGGTGCTGAACTAAAACGTGAAGTCTTTTACTGTTGATCTAAGCTATGTTAAAATATGAGTACCTGGTTGCTGTTTGAGATATTGCTGTGGCCTCAGATTGTAGTTGATTATTTTCTCAGTGAATCACTCCGAGTTTTTTTCCTGAAAGTTTATAATGCACAACGGCACAGCAATGTCAGGAGGTGCAGTTTCATGGTATCTGGTGGTCATTCATCCGTTCAAGATTGTAGATCACCCACTGACTTGAAATAACGGTTTCTCAACTCTCACAGGTAAATTTCCTATATCCATGGAATCTGTTTAAGCTCTCGTCTATTTTCCGTTTTTATTTAGTGAGAACACTCCCCCCCCCATAACCTGATTACAGTAAGTAGGACTTTCTTGGCAGTGGCGGATGACGTGTAGCTGTATGTAAACGTTTAGAGGAGAGAAATCTCCACCTGCAGCCGTACACGGTATTCAGGTAGCAATCCAATGTATTAGATTGACAAGCGATTGTATGCTATTTTTGTGGTTGTACTTAGAATAATTTGCTCATATTTATTATTTCATAGATTGCTCAAGAACATGGTGTAGCACCGCTGGAACAAGCAGCAGATTTTAAACAGCGTTGCGATGAAGATGCCTATGAAATTGTCACACGAATAAAGAGTATGCAGGTTAGTATATATTTAAGTTTATGTAGAAAATTTCCATACTTTTTCTATCAACACTTCTTTATTATATAATTGTCATTGCTTTATCAGCTAATTGCCGAGGTATATAAAGTATAACATTGTCACGTATTTACCGCGTTACACAGAAGCACAAGTGATGGAAAATGGCAATGGTGATGGGTAAAACTAGACAGCTTTTCAGACTTATAAAAGAAACAAGGATTAGAAATTCAAATGCTATTAGAATAATCTCTCAAAAAGACAACTACTATTTACTATTTTCCAACCACCTAAATTGAAGACCAGTGTCAAAATTGGTAAAGCTATAGCTAAGTGTAGAGGAGCGCCTGATAGGAGTAAACGATTGTCTAAGTATAGTTACAGCCGACGATCACCGTTATCCATTCTCTGAGCTGAAACACCGAAGCATCCACCTAAAAATGTCTTCTAGGCTGATTTAAGCTACCTACTTGAGTGTTAAAGCCATCAACCATGAGTGCCAGTTTGTGTTAACACCACTGTCCCTGGCTCTACACTGTTTATAACTAATTCATTATACTTTGGCTGTTCTTTTTTTTCAATCTTATTATTTAGGCTCAAAAATTCCGTAATTTGAAAACAGTCGATTTGATTACAAAACTTGTCAGTTTACTTGTACAGATTCGTTCGCTAAGCGAACATGAAGAATCCACCTATGATTGCTCTAGTATACAAGAATCATTGCATGAATTAAAGTCAAGTATCCACTCGAGTAATGTTCAGTAAGTTGATTGAAATAATTTCGTAATTATGGTATATTTCATGCAAAATTATCACTTAAGATAGCCGTCATGTTGGAAGTCGATGAATAACGAAACTGTTAGCAATATATACATTACTCTTTTTTATGATTCCTAAAGCTGATATTAGGTATGCTAAAGAATCTTTTTAAATTGAAGTGTAGCATGAAGTTATAATAGTTAGTGTGATTACAATGGTTCTAATTAGCTACATTATCCTGAGATTTTCTCAGTTACTACCTATCAACTGAAATGTCCAGCGAAAATAAAACAAGATGGTCTGTAAGAAGTATGAAGGTAGTTGTCACTTCCCATATGCTCACTCATGTGAGGATTAGTTTTCTTAAGACATGTGTAAAGTAAAATTTGGTTAGATGTTATCTTGACAACTTAGGCGTATGACAGTAAAGACGACTGCCTAAAATCCTACTACTAGTGATGGAAACCGGTTGCTAAGTGTAGGGTGAGCTATTTTCAGTGTCGGCAGTTATTTGTTTCATGGATTGATGCCGCGTCTTGGTATGGAAGCTTCTAGCTTTCTCTCTACTAATTCTTGTCGTAACCAGGATTGAGAGTCAAGGTTGACCATGGCTTGTCGTTCCTAACTCGTATCTTAACTATCTTAGAGGGTAATGATTCACAGAATTAACAACTGGCTTAGCTTTTTTAATTAGCACACTACAACTGATCTCACCATTGTTTAAGTTGGATTGTGGCTGGCAAACGAAATCGAGGACGCATGTTTCCTCCTATTTTTGGCTCGTCAGCTGGATGTACCTGCATCATAATGTTGGTGTTCACGCTGGGACTCGAACTCAGTTCGTCTCGTCCTAGGTACATCAGCTGACGACTCCGGAATAAGACGAAACGCGCGTAGTGAATTCCGCTTACCAGCCATAATTTAACTCATATAATACCTGTGAACTATTGCTACATCGAGACGATCCACTCAGGATTCATCAGAGACTGATCAACTTCAGTCCGTGACAAATCAGCGGATAGATCCAGATATATTCTAATGATCTAAGCACTATTGATTTGGTTTTCCATTGTATGAAATCAAACCTTTGAGGACATCTATGATACATCATAGGTAACCTACACTAATTTTTTTTCCTATTGAAGATAACATAAAAGTAAACGTTATGTAAAGCTACATTAAACTGTTTTTACTTGAAGGGCATAAGTTTTGTTAGTTATTTATTTGCCAATCAATAATACTAAGACTAATAAGTTAGTCCTTTTTCTTTCACATGTATAATGTAATGTACGGTTTATCTAAGTTTTAAACAGTTTATTCTGTGAAGTAGGGTTCCGGTAGATTATTAATTAATTCGTTTGCTTTTCATCACTAGGCAGGAAATTCAAATCACGCTTCACCTACATTCGTGTGGGTAACTAGGCAGTATCAGACATAATACATGATTCATTCGAATGCACGAATTACATTTCAATTTAAGTTGTCACACCACGTCACCTTAACTAAATAAAGTTTTCAAGATGTGCGGTATCAGTATAAGCGATAGTAAAAAATATTGGCCATATAGAATATGATTTTAGAAGAATAAATTCGTAAAATGGAGGGCTTGAAACAGTTTCTGAAATAGGGAAAATAAAGACTAAATACATTTCCACGCCGTAGCAACCGATTTCGCAACTCGTTGACCGTGGAAGGGGGTGATTTTGAGTGCTGTTAAGGGTATAAAGACAGTTATTACTTCCTGGTTTCCCACATGCTGACTGTGCTAGTTACTTGGTGTACTTGGACTGTTGTCAAATTAATCAGAACAATTGACCTAACGCTGATTAGTTCAAAAGGATTTTCTTGATTTCTGGAAATATGTGTAAATGAATTATAAATATAAAGTAGTTCTGATGAGAATAGCAATTAGCTCGAATGTAATTGTTTAGTTGTCAACAACAGTTTCGACTTAGCACGGAAGACTAAAAATGACAAACAACATTGTACTCCGGCCGACATGGAGGTGCTTATAGTCGTTTAACCGTGAGACCTGACGTTCCTAAGTCCGGTCTCTGGTAGAATTTTGGGCGCATACTACCATTAAAGACTCATGTACTAGAGATAAATAGCTGTTCAGTGCTCCCAAATTTTTAGTAGTACCTAACCGAGATTAATTTAAAATTACGTGAACAGTAATGGCATTGTGTTTATACAAAAAAAATATTGCGTTAAAAATTTGATTACTCATGAGTAGTATAAAGTAGTAATTGTGTCTTTCAAGAGTCGTATCTATCACCAACACAACCCAATCCATATAGTTTATGACTTAATGTAAACTAGTGTCATATTTTGGTTTTTATACCACTACTTTTATTCCAGTACGCTACAGCAGGCAGTATCGTGAATCTGGGAGCACGGTGATATGACCATCGTAAAATAATGTAATCCTCACATAGTAGTACTACCCGAAGATAGTTAAACGGTTTATAGGGTTGTTAATTTTCATCGGTTTAGGTGGTTGGGAAACATATTACGTATTCCTAACCACTGCCTATCTTGACGCACGATACTGTCTGATGTAGGAGTAGAATGGAAGAAAACTATGAGCAGTCTAAGAAAAGCCTGACATCGCTGCATGGAATCACTGACTCTTTGTCTAAGCCGTGTTG
Organism: Schistosoma japonicum; assembly: GCA_025215515.1. Lineage (NCBI taxonomy): Eukaryota > Metazoa > Platyhelminthes > Trematoda > Strigeidida > Schistosomatidae > Schistosoma > Schistosoma japonicum. The sequence goes on along the minus strand of CM046063.1, from coordinate 2,313,136 downwards.
GCGAATTCGGACTACAACTTAGTTAAGGTCCGTGTGGCAGTCGTGGTCAGTGGCTAAATACATTATGTAATGACATGATTGAAAATTAGTCACAATAGCGCAGTTGCAACCACTTCTTGGACTTAAGTTCTAGAACAACGTAGAACCCGACGTGTATGCACGTAGGTCCAAGTCGCCATTACGAATTAGCACAACAGGATCACATTAACAAAAATAACACGACAGTGCAATACAGTAGTGTGTGTAAAAGAATAATCGATCTAGAAAGAGATAAAGAGTAAATAAACTTCAACCACTCTGACTGATTTTCAGCCATGTCACTCATTAACTCCAACCACTCATCGTGTTTATCACACCCCAACCAAGTACTCTTTATATACCAGCATCTCTTAGGGCGACAGTCAGAAATTTCATGGACTGATGTTACATCTTGGTTTGACAACCCTTATCTTTCTATTCTACTCCAGCCAACATGAAGCAACTTGGCAACCCGTGGTCGAGCATATTCAATACATATCCCAACCATTCAGTCGCTAAAGGTTTATGACCTTTTCTAGTGATTTTTCATGTCATCCTAGTACTCTGTATCTACCATCAATATTTCTTATTTACCCATTCCATAATGTACGGACGATATTACAAAGATTCCTATAATCAAAGACCTGGAGCCTACGCATATCTTCTATTTTCATCGCCAATGTTTTGTGTTCATTAGTTAAAGCATAGCAAATTTTTGAGCAGTACATTTGGCTTTTCGTTAAGAGACATATAGCTTGCCTACTCTACAAGTAGCGCAAGTTGTCACAAACTAAATGAATTCCCTAAATTCGTACCGAGATTTGACCAAACACCGTCCAACCAGGGTTAATTAGACTTCCAAAATAAGTCAAAGGGTCAACATGCTCGATTTCTTCGCTTACTATTGTGGTGGATACTACTCATAAGGTCATCCGTAAATGGTAGGTAGCGGAACGTCGCGTGAAATTGGAATCAGTAAATAGCATATGAGGTGAGTTGCGAGGTGACAAGAGGCAATGTATGATTAGAATACATAGTAGAGATGAAGGTAGCCAAGAAAAGCAAGCCAACAACCGACACGGATCAGAAAACGCGAAGGATATGTAAATCGATTAATAAAAGTAATGTATATAATATTTTATGACGTTCTCCGTTTTCAGCAAATAAACAATTTGCTTGTC